>CM070037.1:90394423-90411368 GCA_036250615.1 Ptychadena robeensis
CCTTGTTCCCTCCTGTTGTCCTTCCCCCCGCCGCCGCCCCCCCCCCCCGTTTTTTTCCTTGTTTCTATCCCTGGTTTTTCTCCTTTTTTTTTCCCTTCTCCATTTTCCCCCCTTTTCTTCCCCCCTCATTTTTCATTTTTCTTTCTTTTTTGACACCACCTCACCAACATCCACATACACTGGGGGCACACATACACAAAGACAATCACCACACATATCTGCCCACACCTATTCCCAATCACTCATGTCTTTGGCGGTTGGTGGGGGGGCTGCGGACGCTCCTGGCCCCTATTCTCTTTCCCCCGCTCTCCTGGCCTCCCACGTCGGTTTGGTTTTATGGGTGGTTGGCCTGGCGGTGGCACCTGAGGCCCACCTCACCTGGTTGTCACCAATACATTACATGACCAGGAATGTGAGTACACGCCATACACCTTGACAGTATAAGATCTCTATCCTGAAGTTTAGTGTGGGAGGAGAGTTAATCACCCTTCAGTCAGAGGATAGTGTGTGCTGGGTACATATACTACCATTCCTTCCCCAATTTTCTTTTGTTTTTAAAACTTTGCCTATTCCTCAGTTTTAAGGTCTAAAAACTTGTCATGGCAGATCCGGGGTTGAAAAGCTCTTGAAGGTGGTCTGGTCATGTAAAAGGTTTTTGGAAGGGACCATCATAGGTACAGAATCCCCCCCCCCCCTTTGTTAAAGATGTCGGAGCTAGTTCTGTAAGGTGGTATGTGCATTTTATTGAAATGTCTCGGAGTCGGTGTACTGCAGCTGGAAGCCTTTGTATTGGGTTATGCGGATACAAGGTGCTGGATAATTTCCTTCAATAGACATTCATTTTATTTTATAATTAGTATGTTATGATTGTTATATATTACATTTTTATTTATGTTGGTTATAAAAGGCAGTTGAGCCATTTAAAATCCAGTCCGTGTGAGTCTCAATTATTTGTTCGGGGAGTAAATGGTGTTCAGACAAAAAGGGTCAGCTATATTTTTATACTCTAGTTGTTTAAAATATTAAGTAGATTGGTTGATTTTTGGATATTGATTTTCTGCTGATAAAAAACATTTTTTTTCTTTTGATAAAATAATTGCTGCTCTCCATATAGATATGAAAAAGCAATTAGGCAGTTTTTATATTTATTAAATATATATAAAAATAATAAAAATAACAAACTGTATGTTCGCTTCCCTCATCATCATAGGATGGTGCAAGAAGTGACTACGTTTTAATAGTTGCTAACATCAGAGAAACATTTGGTCACTGGACTGGGTGACCTGTTTAAATGTGGAGCAAAAATATAAACTCTTTCAAGGATATTTTCTGTTGTAGTCTACTACCATTTGATGGATCTTTACAAGATCTAAACTTAAGGCAAAAATACAGATTTTGCAATATGACAATGCAGCTGTTTTTTATTGGACTAGAACTCTCACCTGGGCAGGCTTAAGGACCACTGTGTTACCTGCAGCGAGGCAGGCCGCTGTCTTCCAGGCCAGCATCATTAGGGGATAGTTCCATGGAATGATAATACCACACACTCTGTCAGTTCAGTATAAAGAGATACTAAATTATCTTAATTTTCTTTGTTTAAATGTCACTATGTGACCAGCTTTCATTTTATAACAGCATTGATGGTTTCAACATGTTCAACTTACCCGATTGGCTCTCTTCTGGTGAATGTCAAGTTCCGATTTGGACGAGCTTGGTTTATGGGTATAGTTGAGCCCTGAAAAATTGTCCACCAATTATAAATACACTTACTGTGACCTAGAGACTCTTAATCTTAATACTGATCATCAGAACCTCAGATTATGCTCACAGGTAAATTGCATCATGGGAAGGATTTGAATGTATAGACTGATTTTTTCTATTATTCCAAAAAATGTGTTTTAATTTTTCCTAATGTGAGCCTGCTATCCCTGATATGTTTTAGAAGGGGTACGTTAGTTTGCACTGAGGGTGAACTAGCAGTGGCATATTGGGGAGCAGGCTTAGTGCATAGTGTGAATATACTAGAATGTGCTGTAAGGTTAGGAAATTGTCTTGTACAGTGAAGTTCTGCCTGGAGACAAGGAAAGGTGCAGACTTTCCTAGACAGCATAAATATGATTGATAGGAGGGGCCTGGGTGACCTGTCTGTGATTGTTCTGCCTGCAAAGAGCACCAGGGCTCTGGAGTGACTCAACAAGGCATCCCTGTGGGAACAGACCTCGTGCTACAGGCCTGAAGGATTACAGGAGCCATCAATTGACATGAGTGCATTCCCTGGAAGGGCTAGGTGTTGAGAAAGGAGGACTCCCCCTTTAGCATAGCTTGGGCGCTAGAGACTGTTTCCACTCCCTAACTTTACAATCTGCACCTCTCAGCCTTCCAGCTTTATATTGGATTTTTGACCCCGTACTGTAGACCCTACGAACTGTACCCCATCCCTGGCCTCACTGATGTTGGTGATTGGACTGCTAGTCCATGTTATCCCCCTCAATATATCAGCCTGGGTGGATGTGTTATCTGTAGTCTTAACCAAGGCACATGCCACTTAAAGAATCTGGTTGATCTGAGAAAGGCCCTGGATAGTTTAGTGTAAAGCCCATACAAAGTTTGGGGTGAAACATCTGTAGGGGGGTGCCCTGCTGTGATGCACTGCCTGAAGTGCGGGAGGTGTCCACTAGGGGGAGCTCCAGGCTAGAACTGATAAAAGGAGCACAGCCAGGAAGTCAGGCACCTGTTTCCGGAGAGAAGCTGCAGAGAGGCTTGCTCTCTGATGAGGGGAGTGTGAAACCCTGGCCCGGCGAGGAGGGAGACTGGAGTGTCCTGGTGGCCTGCACGGTGCCTGGTAGCCGGATACGCCGGACAGGCCAATGCCACAACCCATGGAAGAGGAGGCTAATCGGATAGCCGAGTGGAGAGCTTAAGTCACCCTGCCAGAGACTTATTGACTGTCATTCTACCCCTACAGCTGTTTTACCATTCGACTGTTGTACACCGAGAAGTTAAGAAGTAAAGTTACCATTTAAAGATTATTGCTGGTCTGTTCGCTACCCTCGAGTCTGCTTCCTTACACATCCATCTGTCAGCAAAGTCTGGTGACTCCAAAGTAACCCCACAAAACGCTTCACTAGTTATGCAAGAAGGAACTGCTTTATGAAAGGCCAAGGCTCCACTGCGACTTTTTGTCAGCGTCTCTTAGACAGGCCTGAAACACTGCCCACTATAATCAATTAGCCAGTACAGACAGGCAGGATGCTCTGTTTTTAAAAACGCTCCTCAGCGCATTTTAAGAGGCGCAGCACATCACAAGCGTGCAGACACACCCACAGAGAATGTATGGGTCAGGAAACAAAACGCATGGGTGGGAATTTTTTTGTTATAAATATGACTGTGAAACATAAATAAAGATGCTTTTTACATGGCTTTTTTGTAAACATAGTAGAGTCTTGGCTGAACTCTGCTGGTGTTTTTATAGATGGCTGTATTTTGAAAGCTCCCATAAATACACAACATTAAACAGTAATAATTCACCTGAATTTTATCACACCAGCCAGCAAAGTAGCGAAAAGTTTGGATGGACATCCCAACATGGGTCTTCAACGCTAATGTGTACACTGCTCCGGAATCTATAGATTCAATAGTGGCCAGTTCTTCCTGGTGTGCCTCCATGAGGTCAGCCAGTCTGAAAAGAAACAAATTTAAGCAATAAAATCTATGTTACATATTTTTAAAGCATAAGCACAAATATAGGGCAATATAACGTATAAGAAAATTTAAGCCTATGTGCTTGCAGGTGAATGTGCTAATTATCAAGATTCCACAAGTAGGAGTACCAATGGATACTCAAATTGGGTCCTTTCACACTATACGCCACAGTACACACCACTTGTCTTAGCAGGTGTCTGCGTGTACTGGCCCATTGAATATAACGAGCAGCGTTTCAGGGGGGTCTAAAAGATGCATGCCGAACACTGACAAAAAGACGTAGTGGAGCCTTGGCCTAAGCATTACTCATACAAGTGTATGCAACAAAGTTTGCATTGCTTTTAATAAAATGTAAGCAGTCTGTTACATGGTAATGCATTATGCAGCATGAACAAGTGTGAATGATAGTGTAAAAAGTATAGTATAATAGTAAACAGTGGCGTAGGAACCACTATCGCAGCCAGTACAGTTCCATCAGAGTGGATGGGAAGCATCATTTCACAACCATTTTAAGATCTCTTCAGAGATATTCTGTCGATTCGATTCTGAGCCCTGGCTGGGCCACTTAAGAACATTTACTGGGTTGCCCTGAAGCCACTCATTTGATATATTGGCTGTGCGCTTAGGGTTGTTCCTGCTGAAAGATGAACAGTTTGAGTTTAACCCCCTAAGCGTTTCTGACGGCACCATCTCGTCCAGGGCTGTCCTGTCAGTACTGCTCTGGACAAGATGGTGCCATCCAGCAAAGATCAGTTCTGCGCTGTCCCAGTGGCTCCGATCATCTGAACTGGGTTCTGCACTGAAGCCAATGTCCCCCCCGAGTGACGTGATGACATCACATCAGGGAGGCGGCTGGAGATTCAAAGGTAAATTGCACGAAAACAGTTCTCTATGCAGAAAACTGTTTTCAGTGTGATTCTCCAGATGTGCCCTTTGAAGTTAACCCTCTCTCTCCCCTGATGAGCACACCAGAGGAGATAGGGTGCCAAAGGGAATTGTACTGGATATAGTCATAACTGTATCCAATACAATTCAAAGTAAAAAAAACCACAAACACATTTCCAATTGAATAAAAATTTTATTATAAACAAAACATAAATATAAATACATACTGCGTTGAAATCTATCATATAAAAGAAGCATTTGAGAGATTTTATCATTCAAATTATACCTTTTATTTATTTTTATTTTTTAATGTCATTTTTTTTTCATAATTGTGTGTTTGAAACATTATTATATCCATTATTATATCCATTATCCATTTAAGTCTATGGTGCAGAAATCTGGACCTTACAAGAGTGCTAGGGAGTTTAAGAGCGCTCTGGAACAGGTTTTCATACAGAATGTGTCTGTACATTGCTGCAGTCATCTTTCCCCTTATCCTGAGTAGTCACCCAGTTCCTGCCGCTGAAAAACATCCCAACAGCATGAGGCTGCCACCACCATGCTTCACTGTAGGGATGGTATTGGCCTGGTAATGAGAGGTGCCTTGTATTCTCCAAACATGACACCTGGCATTCACACCAAAGAGTTCAAACTTTGTCTCACCAAACCAGAGAATTTTGTTTCTCTTAGTCTTAGAGTCCTTCAGGTTGCCTTCCCTTAAAGCCCTTAATATCGGAAGTATTACCAATACAGCTCTGTATGTGATCTAAAAAGCAGATTTCTGCAGCGACCATGAATGAACAACAAATCAACACTGGTAAAGCTAGAAATAAAATCACCTGAAAATTAGACGACCACGGTCCCTTGGATTCATTTTGCCCCATTCTCCCTTCTCAAAGGCTTCCTTTGCTGAAGACACAGCTTTATCAATATCAGACAACTGGGCCAGTGACACTTTGCAGATGGCCTATAATGAGAGTATCTATGAGGATACAAGTAAAGCCCACATTGCATTGATGCTATATTGAAATTCCCTTACACTTCCATCAGTGGGGTTAATGGTGTCATATGTTTTTCCTCCCTCTGCATTTACAAACTGTCCATTGATGAACAGCTGATGGGGTATCCTGATCTTCATGTTGTTGACATCCTTTTCCACCTGAAGTAAGAAAACAGTATTATTTGTAAACTAGACTTATTTTTTGTTACAACTTCACTGAAAGCATCAGGTATATAGGTAAGGGCAGCCCAACACAGAGAGTTACAAAAATATTTATGAAGAGATCTTTTCAGTATTCTTTTTTTTTCATTCATTCTGCTAGATAATAAAAGTTTATTAAAAGTAGGCAGGAAAAATGTCAGTGGGAATTTTCACATTCTCAAAAGGTGCAGTGGGGACACTCGACCGTGACAGTGGAAAAAGCACCTGTAGTAGAGGGAAATAAGGTTAGGACGGAAACGACAGTTAGCTCTCCCAACACTAGAGGGGGGCCTAGTGTAAAGATGATAAAGGTCCCCCCGGACTGAAGCTAAGAGCTTACTGTTCCTGTGAGTGGATGGTCAGGGGCTGTGTTCACCTTCTCCCTCAAGTCAAAGAAGGGAGCATGCGGGTGGCTCCTGAGCAGTACAACCTGTGACTTTAGCAAGACCCCTGGCCATAGCTGACCATACTAAGCCAGCCCAACTGCCTCATTCCACAGCCCAAGTTGTAGCAAAAAGATTACATGGTTCCAAGATCCCTAATAAACAGGGTCCACTATGGCTTTTGTTGATCGACTATCAGGGTGCCGGAGGCCCAAGAACAGGACTGTTGCCACCTGAGGCATTACCTTTCCTGCACTGTACCCTATGAACGTAATGTTGGGAGCTATGTCCAGTATCCGCATAAATACACTGGGACCTCACCAGACCTTTCAGACTGGTAGGCCTGTTACGAACCCATGGTCCCCAAACATCTCTAGGCGAATCTTTTGGGACCAAGGCTTACTAAACGGCCTGCAGCGCTAATTCATGCAAGAAGGGGAGACAGTCCCTTAATTCGCCAATGCCCTGCAAGATCTCGCTACAGCCGTTCATAGAAAGGAAGTACCTGGCACGCCGACATGGGTCGTGTTTGAGCTGTGGCTGAAGGAACAATTCTTGCAAGGTCTGTCTCTGCCTCGGGTAAAAGAAAAGTTGTGAGAAAAGCTGGTAGCCACTCCAGAGCTGATGTTTGCCCCACTGCTGCCCATGGCGGTTGTGATAGCGTTGGACAACCTTGTTCTGGCTACATGGAGGATGGTGAACCAGCCCCCATGGGAACCAACCCCACCACGATTCCAGCCTTACCCTAGTAAAATAGCCAACGTGCGTGACTGGGCCCCGCAGAGGACTGTATCAGAAGTAAGGACCTTCTAGGGATTAGCCTGATACTATAACATGCCGCCCCCCTGCATCAGCGGTTGAAGGCTTTTACAGATTGTTTGCAGACTGACGCAAGTACCCAAAGGTTGGGGGCCTTATTCTCTCATCAAATATGTCGCAGCCTTCACCGAGTCTGAGAAAACCCCCTCCAACTACAGCTCCAAAATGTTCATGGGGACCATGTATGAGGTATGGTCAGATGATAACCAGTTGGTGAACATCAATACGACTTAACTGGGTACCCTGGAACAGAGGTGGGCTGCCCGCCTCTCCAAGTTTGTCTTTTCGATACACTATCACCTGAGGAAGAATAATGAACATGCAGATGCTTTGTCGCGTTACTTGGTGACGTCTAAGGGAGGCCCACGGGACTTAATACTGGAAGGAGACAAAATGCCTGATCCAACCCTGATGGGGAGACCTCCTGAGAGGAATCAACTGGACATGCCCAAGCTCACCGTGCTTCAGAGCTGGGTGGAATGGGAAAGGTTACAGCATCCCAGGGGATCCCATCATCCAGAAATTGGCGGGTCCTGTGCACCAGCAAGAAAAGCCTAGCATGCACGAATTGCAAAAGCTGTTACATGAGTGGGACTATTATACCACCATGCAATCATGCCTTGGCGCGGGACCAGGACTGTTACCATGTGAGGCATTACCTTTCCTATGTAGCAGTGCTGTGTGAACTAAATGTTTGGACTCTAGCTAAAGGCCCCCATACACCTTACAATCTTTCCATACATTTTCTGTACAATCAAATTTTGTTCTACCAAAACCATGTAATATGAGGACCTTTCTACCCCTTCCAATCACTATGTATTCTATCAGGTAGGCCACTATACTACACAGTTGTTGGTAGATCTAATGGAGATTGTATGGATCGATCTTTAGGTGTATGGGGGGCTTTAAGACATTATAGCTGGCATAATTTATTACTGACGTTCGATTAAAGTTAAAGCACTGGTTCTCCGTGTGGTTCCTGGGCTCATAACCTGTCACCTACTGTTACATATTAACTACACATGTATCCAAAGCCTACAAAGGAAGCACTTGTCTTCAAGTCCAACTAAACTTTCAATTCAAAGTCAGTAACATCCAATGCTTTAAAACAGAAAGCTTACATTTCATAAAAGCATTGTGACTCTGAGTAGAAATTTGTTATTGAGATGAATTGGTTATTAAGAAGAAATTATAGATCATGGGCCGCAACACGGCTGCAGCTGTGGGGATGAGTCCCAACAAATACATGGGCGCCATCTCCCCGCCATGAATATAATCGCAGGAGATCGCCTAAGCGTGGACAAACCTTTACTCTCAGTTTGAAAGCAGTAGTCTTTTTGTTTAAAATAAGTGATCTTTAGAAGTAGTAGGTAAAATTTGCCCTTGTTTTTAAACTAGTGTTGCATGCTTACATAATCTATGACTTCCTCCTCTTCACCCTCTCCTCTGAGCCTTCTCACAAGCATCTGAACAAACTCCTGAAACGTTGTTGCCATGTAGACATCCTCATTCTGTAGCTGTAACCCATTACATTTGAGCTTCACCTCTTCCACAAGCCTGATGGTATAGAGAGATATAAAAACATATGTTTTTAATTTAATCTTTCAGATTATTTCATCACACAATTTAAAAATATTCAATTCAGTGCAGGGACATGTCCCAAATGTTCAGATATTTTTTTGGCCAGCTTCTATGACCATAGACAGCTTAGTACCCATGTATGGCTGGTCATTTCCCCAATAGGTTACAGAAGTATCCCAAAACCTTTTTTTACATTTAGGGCAGAGAGGATAACAACCAGTATGAACTTAACCAACCCTATTGAAGTCAGTGGAGAATATAAAGCTACATGAATATGTTTGGTGTTCACAAAGACAAATCATTATGTAACATTAGGTCCTCCTTCCATTCATTATGACACTTTGCTGTGGAAGGCCTTTGACCAAATGGTGTGTCAGTGTAGTTGACCCTCCAGTTAAATAATCTGTCTCATTCAGGCCTTTGTCTTCTATTTAAAGACGTGTGTGGGCTTTTGTGTTAACAAATTGCAGTCCACTTTAATTTACAGTGAATCTTTTGCCTCCTGTCTTTAGTTGATCCACTGACCTGTACAGCACTAGGTAGCCTTAATAATATTTGTATATGATTGGTAGAGATGGCCGAACTGCCCGCATGGCAGACTGTTCAGCGGCGAACATCTATGTCGCCCTCTTTCTTTTTGGCTGTTCGACTCGCCCTGTTCGCCGACGAGAAGAAAATCTTTATTCTTCCTCCGGTAGGATCAGAACTTGCGAGATTGTGCCGGAGGAAGAACCTTTTCACTAGAAGACTGGGCATGAAGCTGGTCTCCTAGTGAAAAACCGGCTCGGGAACAGGAAGTGACGTCACATCCGGCTTCCTTAACCAGGAACTATGCGTTCCAGGTGCCGTCACATCCGTTTTTTCCGATTCAAATTCCCCGCCTAGAGGCGGACGGCGAACTTCTTTAAAAGTCCGATCCGCCTGTTCACGGACAGACCTGGCCGATGTTCGGCCATCACTAATGATTGGTTGCAATGGGCCTTCACTATAGCCTAGAAATGATCAATGAGATGCAAGAATTTTATCAGCATGCAAATAATATGTAGACTGAAATTAAACCAATCAAGTACAACAGCTTCTAAGCTTGATTGGGTCAGTTTTGATCTGCATACATTTTGCATGGATTTGCATGCTAATGTATACATTTCATTGTTTTCAACTTACCTTACTACATCCATGGAAGCTGCACCAGCCTTGAAGAAATCAGTAGAGTCCTCTATTTCAGAAATATTGGTAAGTATCCGTTTCCATGCAGCCTATCACAAACACAAGAAGGTAGGATTGGTCTTTCTTTGTTTTAAGAGGAATTAAGAGAACTGTTATGGAAGAAGACAAATTATATATGTTATGCTATGATAAACTAAATGTATAAGTAAGCACTCCCTCCCACTTTTCAGGATTAGAGTCCCTGGAGAACACTAGTATAAGTGAACAAACACAATCTGTATCATATATTTTATTTTATGTTTTTTTTTGCTCATTCTGCAAAGCAAGCACAGTATAGGGAGACTTTAAAAGCATGAAATGTGGAAATATAGATGTACAAAGCAACCGGAAAGTATTTGCATCACTTTTTACTTGAGATTTTGGCAATTTAAAAAAAAAATATTAGACCTCCAGAGGTCCTCTGTGGAGAGAGGAGAACCTTCCAGAAGGGCAACCATCTCTGCAGCAATCCACAAATCAGGTCTGTATGGTAGAGTGGCCAGTCGGAAGCCACTCCTTATTATAAGGCGGCAGCCCGCACATGGCACCTGAAGGACTCTCAGACAATAAGAAACACATTTCTCTGGTCTGTCTGATGAGACAAAGATTAAGCTGTTTGGTGTAAATGCCAGGAGTCGTGTTTGGAAAAAAACAGGAACTGCTCATCACCAGGCCAATACCATCCCTACAGTGAAGAATGGTGGTGGCAGCATCATGCTGTGGCGATGTTTTTCAGCTGGAACTTTGAGACTAGTCAGGATAAAGGGAAAGATGACTGCAGCAATGTTAAGAGACATCCTGGATAAAAACTTGCTTTTGATCTCAGACTGGGGCGATGTTTCATCTTTCAGCAAGACAACAACCCTACAGCCAAGATATCAAAGAAATGGCTTTAGGACACCTCTGAATATGTCCTTGAGCGGCCCAACTGGAGTCCAGACTTGAATCCGGTTGAACATCTCTGAAGAAATCTTAAAATGGCTGTGCACCGACGATTGAGATGTGCTGCAAAGAGGAATAGGGGTCGAAACTGGCCACGGATAGGTGTGCCAAGTTTGTGGCACCATATTCAAAAAGACTTGCAGCTGTAATTGGTGCATCAACAAAGTATTGAAAAAAGGCTGTGAATACTTATGTACATTATATGTAATATCTCCGTTTGTTTTCTTTTGAATACTTTCAGGATGCACTGTAGTTATACCCACTTCAAAAAGACTCCTAGCGGAATTCTAGGTGCCTAGCCTGATCAATGTTCATGTTGCGGTGTTATAAGCATTATCTCCACTTGATGTCAGCTGTTCAGTATTAAAAGATATGCAGCAAATTGCCAGATATATTTGGGAGTTTGAAAATATTGCCATTTGTTTACAGCTTAGCATACCCGAATTTCATTTGATATGGCTTTTTCCTCTTCGGAAAGTTGCAAGGTGGTACTGTCAGAAGACTTAAAATACTGTGATGCTGGAATCATCTTTCCATCCTCAAATGTAATGTTTTTCACTGTAAGCTGCCATCCAAGAGTAAAAAAGTGTTAACAAGATGCCAAATGCATAAAAATGCTTACGCTCCCCATACACCTTTGGATCTACCAACAACTATATAGTGCGAGATCCTCCCTGATAGAATAAATAGTGATTGGAAGGATTAGAAACGTCCTCATATTACATGGTTTTGGTAGAAGAAAAGTTGATTGTACAGAAATTGGGAAGATTGTAAGGTGTATGGGGGCCTTAGTGTTTGACAAGATATATTTACAGAAAGCTCACCCATTTTCCATCATTCCCAAAAAGCACCAGCCCATTCTTTGCCACCACACCTGGTTTAGAGGCCCCTGATATCTCAAGAGGTTGCCCATCAGGATTTGGCCCATTGCTGGTAAATGACGAACCAAAAAACGTCAGTTTCTGGATATATGAGAAAAACATATGTAAAAAGCACAGGTCAGATTTTCAAGAATTTGAAAACAAAATTATGATGGTGAAAAAGACAAGATAATCTTAATTGTATATTCTCTTTTAGAGTATAAAAGTAAATGAGATCAACTAAATGGAAAGAATTTTAGTTATTTTCATGAATAATTGAAACCAGTGTCACACCTCTAGTGCTACTGGCTTTACAATTGATGCAATTTATTACTGGTATATGACATATCAGAGACTGGGGACATATTAGAGAGGACATGCTCCAAATAATTTCCTTTACATTTTAAAACCCATTTTTTTTATTGAACAGTCAGCTAACATCTAAAGTATGATCTACAGGCCTCGATACCTACAGAAAAGATGGTGAGCAGAACCCGAGAGGGCTTAGCGATAAAAAGGCAAATATAATGTTAATACATTCAGCTCTGAAAGTTCTGAGAAGCCATTGCTGGACCCCCACAGCATGCATTCATGGAGAAATTGGCAGCTATGTTGCATGTCACAAGTCACATCCTTGAATGTGATGCCATCATTCTGGCATATAAACAAGAAAGTGTTTTTTCAGCGCATTTAGCAACCTTCACCTAGCATGGGGCATTGAGTGGGTGTGATTCACGTCTGGTCAGCACTTGGCACTCACAGTTCCGTTGACTTCTGTCCAGGCCCCTGGCACTTTGT
The DNA here is from genome assembly GCA_036250615.1 of Ptychadena robeensis. Lineage (NCBI taxonomy): Eukaryota > Metazoa > Chordata > Amphibia > Anura > Ptychadenidae > Ptychadena > Ptychadena robeensis. Next base: position 90,406,801 of record CM070037.1, read on the forward strand.
CATTCCCCCTGATAAAGTTATGGATTGCCTCTGCTGGCTGATCCCAATCAATCTGCAGACAATAAGATAACATTTGTGATAAATAAAACAATTGTGCCTAAAAACAATATCTCCCTACATTAATAGATCAAAGCTTACACGAGTACAAGCATTGTCCTTCTGAAAGTGGTTGTGACCAGTGCCGTTTCTAGCCTTTCGGGGGCTCTGAGCAATTTCTTGTTTACTACACCCTGTTGACTGTGGGGGCTTGTTTGTGGTGCTATTTTCTGCACAGGGAGGGTGCAGGATAAAGCTAGCCATACACGTGTCGGATTCCATGTCCAATCGATTCATCATCCGATCGATTCCGGCGATTCTGCCGGGAATCGCAGGTGTGATCAATCGGCCAATTAAGAGTATCCATCGCAGCATACCACCTTGTCCAACGGATTCCGGGACGGATCCATGTCCGATTGTCCACCTCACAAATGGCAACTCCCCCTGATCCGGACAGAATCGCATGAGAAAGACCAACATGTTGGTTCTCCGTCGGATCCGATTCTGAGCCCCTGATCAATTGGACGCGAACGATCGGACCAGGTGGGCTGCATGCGATTCCGGCACGATCGTTTCGCGTGCACGCGCCCGGAATCGATCGTGCCGGAATCCGGTGCGAATCCAACACGTGTATGGGGGCCTTAAGAGTGCAAGGGAGGTCGCCAGATAAGAGTGCGAGGGACCTATGCACATGCATATTCAGCATAGCTGGAGAAACTACCCTGGTTGTGACATAGTGCTTACAGCCTTGGCTTGGCACTTTATCTTTGGAGGGATCCCATTAGATCCTAGTACTTGGGGAAATTGGCTACAGTAATGGTCCCATAGGTCAGTGATGGCAAACCTTTGTGCCCAAACTGAAACCCAAACCCTACTTTTTATCTCAAAGTGAATAACATGATTTAAACACACACAACTAATATACACACACACGCACACACACACAACATGTAAACACACACTCTACTTTCTTAGTTAGAACAGGAGAGGGTTTTGGGCGCTGTGTACAATCAGAAGAGATGGGAAGAGAACTGACAGCATTGAGAGCCAATAGACTGCAGTAGTTTCCTCTGTGCTGACTGAGAGCTTGCATGCCCACAGAGAGGGCTCTGTGTGCCACATCTGACACATGTGCCATAGGTTCGCCATCACTGCCCTAGGTGGTTTCAGCTGCCTGGACTCTGTACTGGAAAACTTTTGTCCTCTTCGAGGGGAAATCCTGTGCTTTCTGTGGGGTTCACTTGTGTACACTTTCTCTTTTGCAACAGTAATAATAATTCATGGGTGTGTGTGCTTTGTACAATTTTCATTGACATGATGCCACCTGTGGGTGTGATGGATGCCAAGAGCCAAAATCCCTCATTTAACGTGAGTTAAACGCAAGAGTTTGGACACAGTGGAGACAAGTGGACAGTGGAGTCTTTATAGCTTTCTAGTTTGTTCTCTTTCATCTCCAGATTCAGAAGAATAGATAAATTCAGCAAATTTAAATATACTAATCTTTCTGTCAGTTACTGCAAATCAGAATAAAGCTTGTGCATGAATAATCACCTTTGCATTCTCCTTCTTCTGTATAGGGTCATAAGAGGCACCCTCTGTGGGTTGAGTAATCCTTGGGGCTTTTCCCTCAGCTATTATTCTTACAGCCTCCACCTAAAAAAGAAAATACCAAAATAGAAACATATTCCAATATCGCTTTTTGGTTTTAAGATCAGAATATTTTGGTCTATTCATTGTGAGTTATACAACATACAATGTATATAATAGATCTACATAATGTATGAGAAGTAGTTAACATCTAGTTAATCGGAATGTATGGGCATGACCTGGTCAGATATGGATAATTTAAATATGTATTATGCGCTATTTAACTTATCTGTATCGGATTTCAGCATCTAGACTGCCTTCATTGATGATAAGATATCTGGTTACTTACCATGCCTTTAACCCCCTCTGGAAAGAGAAACCTGTTGTATAAGGAGTTAACTGTGTCATCTTGAAGAACTTCACACTCCTTCTGTAAGAGGATGTCTCCTGTGTCCAGACCATCGTCAGCCCAAAATATAGTGAAGCCTCCAATCTTGTCTCCCTGCATCAGTGTCCTGAAAAACAAGATTTATCAAATATGTGAGCTTGTACAGGAAGATGTCCTGGAAATCTACCAACAACTATGGAGTGTACTTTTCACCCTGTTTTATAAAAAACCCTGACTTTTGGTTTAAGATGCATCCTATTTATTATCATAACCCCTTTATGGTTCTATATTTTTTGCCACTTGCTTACCACATATCTTCTTAACTAAACCTTACATACCAATGCAACTGTCTTCTAAGTAGACTTACCAATTAATTGCTGAGGCTCCCCGGTGTCTTGGGAGAATGGATGGATGATAGATAATTGAACCATGCTTTGGGGCATCAATCACTTCCATTGGAATAAACTGAGAGCAGAAGGGTAGGACATTCAGTTCGGCATTTAGTGCTGTATATTTTTCTACCACTTCGGGGATCGCCTGACCTTTCACCCTCCACCTGGGAAATTTAAATACAGGAACTCCATCTTTCTCTGCTTCCGCTCCTGAGAATAGTAGATAGCATAATATATTGGCCATGGTGTAATGTCAACAATAAAAACATCCATTAAAATTACCTACCAAGTGGATCAGCTTTTCCATCTTTATCTGGGATGGTGAAGACTCCTACTACTTCATGTCCTTCCTTGACAAGCTCCTTGTAGACCTCTTTCCCAAACAGGCTCTGGCCAATGACTGCTATCCTCATGGTTCTTGTAGGTGCTATTAAATGTAAAAATATAAAATGATACACAAGATATAATGACATGCAGTCTATTGTGTCAATATACACATATACTGTACATATAAGAGGCTTAACAAGCTGGAGCCTGTAGGTTTACCATGTCATGGCTTCCCTATGTTGATGTCATAAACAGTTTTTTCAGATAATGACAGGAAGTATCTAGTATGGGCAATAATGGGTTCACATGTATTTGTCTGTAACTGTATGATGTTCTGCCCAGAACAGGAGTGTTCTGTCCCATAAATGTTAAAGATAGGAGAGCCACAGGGTTTTGTGCTCTTCTATCTGCTCTGGATTCTGTTTTCTGTGAAGCAGGGTACAGACGTGGAGATATGGGTCAAATCGATGGCCATCTGCCCCCATTGCTGTTTTCGAGTGGGACAAATCAATCCCGCTCGAAAACAGCCTTATCAGACATGACTGTTAATACGGTGATGTCCAATGCTTTGCCTGGGTTTCCAGGCAAAGCTCGGCTGAGAAGGAGGAGCTGGGGAGAGGCAGAACTGCCTCTCCCCGGCTTCTCCGATATCTGACAGCAGCGTACATCAGGGTACATCGGACGGCTCGAATATCTATTCTAATATCTATCTAATTTCTATTCATTGCATTCGCAATATGTGCTTGTACAGTACAAGTGCTGATTTTACAATGAATTACTTCTATGAGTGTTGTCTCATGTGGTGCTATTTCACATTCTGCCACTAGATGTCACCTTGACAACACACATTGCGTTCGCAATATGCACGTGAAAAATTGCTGATTTCCGCAATATAGGTAATAATGACTGGAGATCGCGAATTGTCGAATTTATTGCGAATATTAGGCAAACAAATTGCGATATTTTGCGAAAAGTAATATTGCCTATGCTGCTTATCACAGCAGCACTACACATGCCTGAAATTAATCTTCCTCATCTTGTATATTTTCTCACCAAGATTGTTCCCTGCTGACTGGGCTCAGTGGTAGTGAAATACTTTATATTATTTATTCTCTATCTTTAGCAAAGTTCCCATGTTAAAGTTGACCAGTGTATGTGGACATAGCATGCGTATTGGCAGAGGCCTGTAATGTACCTACAAGCGAATATGGATCTTTAGTGAGACAAAGAGCTACACAACAAAAAAAGGGGGAAACACTGAAGAAGACCTGGTGAAACTTAGAGCTGGAGAATAAGATACTGATGTATGTCAGCAAGTGGTCCAACATTCCTGGCCAGTTACACAGGTGATCACTGCAGGATAATACCTCTGTAAACTGTGGCTTTGAGTAACCTGGAAAGGGAATGTTCCCACATATGCGATTAATTGCCTTAATTGCGGGCGGACAATTGCTCACGCAATCAGGAGCGATTGACCAGGCAGTACACATGAAATTTTACTGCCAAGAATTTTTTTGTGAGTATTTTTTTCCCTTATGTCCTCCCTAAAATCATGGGTGCATCTTATCATGTGAGAAATAAGGTAATATGCACTTTTTGAACATTTGTTTACCTCCCTAGCACACTGCTGAGGTTCTGTACCAAAAGCGCACCATAGCCTTTAATGGAAATGATAATTTTTTGTTTTTTAGGCCTGTTACTTCCCAAACTATGTCTGTACAAGGGTCTAGTAGACATTCTAAATATAATAATGTTTGAAACAAACAATTATATATACATGTTGTGCCCGCAGCACCCGGATTAGCACTGGGGTACCAGGAGCAGGGAATCTAGGCCAC
>CM070037.1:90411468-90426054 GCA_036250615.1 Ptychadena robeensis
CCAGGAACCACAGCCCCAGGTAAAAGATCGGGGGGAGCTACTACAGGTGGCGTGGGGTGCTCCAGCCCGGATGACCCGGGATCCTGACAATACAAAACAAACTGTAATATAAATGTAGCCCCCCTATGGGAGCTAGAGTTAAGAGAGGTAAGGGTTAATTTGGGTTTCTTTGGCAGGTGCAGCTTGTACATTTTCCCTCCAGAATTTTGGCGGGAAATGTATCAAGTCTGTTCTGCCTGGAGATGACCTTTCAGCTAGAGACAACAACAACACCTGCTCATCTACTTTGCAACATTTTGGAGGGAACTTAGTCATCCCTCTGGAATGTTGGGTGTTGTCAAAAGGTATAAAAGGGCTCAGCTCTATCAGCTCAGGGTTCAGTGTGACCCAGGGATTCCCCCTCCTGGGGCCCTGTTGGTCTGAAGTGTTGCTGTGTTCCTGTGGGCCAGAGATACCTTTCTGAGGCCTCTGCGACCCCTAGGGTAGAGACTTTGTTAAGTCTGCCCTGAGCAAAGAGCTGAACTTCTTCTTTCAAGTGGGATGCACTACAAGGCCCAGCAAGATTTCTGCCTTCTGAGAGCTGTGACTGGAGACGTGCTGGAGGATTGATCCTGGAGGCCTGTCTGCCTGGGGTTCGAGTTACTGCCAGAGAAAGGTGAGGAATCAAGGCACAAGTATCCAGCTAGAGTCAGGCTAACCTGTCTGCCTGTGGTCCGAGGACTGCCAGGGGAAGGTTAGTGAGCAAGGCAAAGCGTCCAGCTAAAGTCAGGATCAAGGGTCAAGAGAAGTGTATTCAGAGAAGTGTATTCAAGAGGTGTCCTGCTATCAGTCTGGTGTCTACTTGGTCAAGCCATACCTGCTCCCTCACCCTCTTTCCTATAGAAGACTTGCCAAGTTCAATAAAGTTTCAAAGCATCTACACTTGTCTCAAAGAACTTTCATTGCCGCTGCCCAGACCCATCATCATTCTCAGCAGGACCAAAGGGTCTCATTGCTACATAAAGTATGTGTTTTTTTTTATAACACCCTGCTGCATGCATTTATGCTTTGTTCAAAAACGCAAATGCAAGCACAAACGCAGAGGGCTAATGTGCAAAACGCATTTGTTCAAGCACACCTTTAAAAAATGCATGCCTTTAAAAAACACATATAGTGTAAAAGGGCCCTAATATAGTTTACAATGCCAATATTGTGAAAACACCAAAGTGTATCATTTCTTTGAAGGCCAAATCACACTACATGCTGGTGATTTGCATACCTTTATAACATATTAATAATACATTAGTATATGGAAATATATATATGTAAATTGTTATATAAATAATTTGTATATATCATAGAAGGAAAATATTCAGGTGGATGATAAAATGGACCTACCACAGGTGTAGCGCATGTTTTATTCACAAAATCGATATGTAGGTGAATTTTTCAATTACCTTGGTAAACCCAGTGAAAAACTTCCCAAACATTTGTAAAGACAACTGAAAGTGAGTGAATATTTGTAGCATCTGAACATTGATTTATCAATACTTCTTTCTAAATGTAGGTTTCATGAACATTTTCACCTCGAACAAGCACCTGTATATCAGCATCATCAAGGACTATTTAAATAAAAACTGGAATTGTATTATTGATAAGTTCAATAAAAGTTATTATGGACAAAAAACATGGAAAATATAAAGAAAAATTCAAATGACAGTATCACGTTTAAAGCTCAAACTATTTAAGTGGTGGGGCTTATATTGGAAAGTGTTGGCTACACTTGACTTTGCCATAGATGCCATAGATCCATTTTAAATGTTTCTGTTTTTGTATTTTGCTCATCATAAACAATGATAAGGCCATTTTTATCTGCTACAGTTAAAATAAAACACAAGGTCACCATCACACTGTACTGTTTACTGTCCAATAAACAGGTAACTAGCTTTGGTGGGCGCTGGCTCCAATTCACCAATCAAAGAGCAGCTCTGCTGTAGCAGCCCAGAGGTTTCCCTATCAGCTGATCACATGCAAATTTGGCCTGAGATGGTCTCAAGGGTTACTGCCGTTTACAGACCTCATTGTCAATGAGTAATCAGTGTAAACACAAATCATAAAGTCTCAAGGTGCAGAAATAATTCAGGTAACTGTGTCACAGGTAGGTAAAATTATCACCTGAGCTATGACATGAAAAGATAAGGTCTTGTTTTTGTTTCATATACGTGATAGTAAGGCTTTGATACATTAATAAGTATGCTTAAAGCTGAGCTCTGGGTAAAAATGTTCTAAAGCATTGCAAGTGCGTCGCTCTGTTTAAACTAGGGGTTACTGTCTTTTTCTAGACCTGATGTGAGGGATTCTCGTATGACCACTCTGAGCAGGGGTCTAAGGAAGCATCAAGAATGCTGAGCTTATGGCTCTTCAGAGTACAGGGAGGACAACTATGGCCTGCCTGGAAGCAATTCACAGGGTTGGAGACAGTGAGCCGCACTGAAACCACTGCTGCACACAGTATCCAAGCACTTTGGAGAAAGTTTTCCGATATTGGCATTCACCCCCTTATTATCAAAAATGTGTCCACCATGTTGACAACCATTAGGTGTCCACTGGGAGACTTTTTCCAACGCACCATGTTAATTAGCACAAACAGGCACATACAGAGACGTTGTCATTTGTTTCATGTTTTCCAATGCATGGGCAGCTCCTCGTTTTTTTTTTTCACAGGCCAGCATTGATCTTTAGGCTGAATTTACACTGTCATGCTTTCAGTCCGCAGCAGCTCGAGAAACGACCAGGTGCTCAGCAGCCACGTGGAAATGACCTGTCGTGAGCGCCTGCAAACTTGTGCAGGTGCTCGGGGGTCGTTTTAAAAATGACCCTATGACAGGTATAGCAGGCAAAAGCCCCAAAACCGACCGACGGACGCCTGATGTTGTGTTAATTGGTTGTTAACGACTCATTTGTTTAACAAGAGTGTAAAAGGAGCTTTATTAAGGAAAATTTTACAGTTGAGGAAATTTTTCCTTTTCATCAGATATAACAATGAACCTTTTATATGTAATCAAACATAACTTTTAATTAACCTCCCTTCTTAAATTTCCCCCTGGCGACGTAGGCACGGAAACAGTCGCCCCACCATTTACATGTAGGTCTATGGCCTACCCCCCTGCCCCTTTAGCGCCACCGATGACGCAGAAGGGGCGGTTCCAAAGACTCGGAAAAGCTTTCCGAGGGGTATATCAGGTTCTCCCGATCCCCGTTCCCCGAAGAAACTGGGTTCGTCCACTAGGGAGGTAAACATTGAATCTAGAACAAGCAAAGCATCATACTGTAGCACATCCCAGTTCTACTGTTGTGATCCAGTCACCCCTCTGAACATACTACTTTGTCACTGTCTTGCTGTAAGGTGGGCTTTCATTGGTAAATGTGCAGTAATATTACACACACACAAATGCAATTTAATGTGCATGAAAGCATTTATGGGAGGAATAACAGCTTATAACTATACATAAAATGCAAAAGCGAGTTAAATGTTAGTGTTAACCAGGATCACCTGGGAGACACCGAGATTTTGCAGTCGCTTGCTTAACCACTGACCAATCTCGGATTTTACACTCCACTAGCAGGGTGCATGCTGGACCAACCAGGTTCTTTAAGGTACATGTCCACACAAGCTGGTTAGGGGATAACTCTAGTAGTGACCAGTAATGGCACTAAAATACATAGTGGTTTAATGCTGTGCATTATTGTAAAATACTGTGTATATACGGTACCTTTAAAATGTTTTTGGATTCTTCTGTAGCAGATGCAAGGATGATTGATGGGTCTCGGTTTCCCACTCTTTTGTCTGGCCTTACAGTGTAACTCTTGCAATCTGCCTGGAGACTAGCTACTGCCATCCTCCAGGCAGAGACCCTCTTAGACAGAGTTAGGGTTAGCTCCTCAACCAAGCTGTTTCCAGCCAGCGTGTCTCACCCCTCTGGAGCACTGGGCTCCCACCTTTCCTGGGTCTCCCACAGCCGCCCCTCTGCTAGTGCCCGGGATCCAAGGACCCCATCCGTGGTGACTGAAAACGTCGTCCCCTGGACCAGGACCACCTTCCCTCAAGCATGCCCGAGCAGATGGACATGGTACACTGGTAGGTGCTGAGATAGGCAGACACAGGATTCCTCCCTTCTCCACCTCATATGGTCACTCACTGTTACCCTGACCACTGCACTGTATTCTTGACCCCCTCTCACTGGGACGAGGAGCCATCACTCACCCTGCAGCTGGTAGTGCATTTGGAACTGCAGTCTCTGAAGTTGTGTGCCCCAGCCTGTATATAATTGTTCCTGTAGTAAAGCCTTGAACATATCCCCTACCAGCTGCCTGACTACTTTATTAGTGTGTGAGAGCCTGAAGACAGTGTGTGCCCTAACATCATAAAGAACCTGGTTGTATAAGAGGAAGAAATACCCTCCATGACACTACACTAAAGGGAGTTCCAATAACAGTTCCAATAACCATCACCAGGAATCATTTTCACTAGTTACCCTTCTCTGGAATTATGGGGGTTAACGTACTCAGGAAGAAAGTTGGGGTGGCATTAATGTTTATGATTCTCTCTACTTGTATTTGATGTGTGCAGGTGTGTCTGACCAGTTACTATCCAATCTAGACTAGTCTTTCATACATTACAGTGCAGTTTCAGACTACACTACAAGGTAACAGTGGATCTAGCTAGGTGCCAGCAGCATCCAGGTATACTGAAGAGAACTGGTTCAACAACTATTACCGTGTCTAATAGCTAAGCTTTTGGTTTTGGTCAACTTCCAGAAGAGGTGATTGTTATGGGCTACAGTACACCTCTAAGCCCCTATATTAAACAATGAATTATTGATTCCAGAGGTAAATGCCTCCTGCAATAAACAGAGGACACAACTATGACAAATAGTTGGCATCCTGGTGGCAAATGCCAAATACTATGTGATCAAATGCTATATGCGCAAGGGCAACACTAAACAAAAATCAAATTGTAAAGTTTTTCTCAAAGCACCCTCAGTGTGTGACTAGCACACACATTCGTGAACTACAACACCCAGCACCAAAAAGTGAGCGCACGAAAGTGAACCACACAAAAAAACATTACCCTGACCATCCCTTTACACCCCCCCCCCCCCGAAGGGAGAAGAAAGAGGCTGGATACTGGTCTAGGAAGCCAAAGATTCCTAACCCTTTCTCCCGTTCCCTAGGTGACTGCAATCCATTCTCCCAAGTATTAGGAACTAGTGGGCCCACCTGCAATAGTTATTTTGTATTCTACCTAAACCTACAGTATCCTCATCACTTTCCTATTTTCCTCAGCTTTTCCTAAGGCCTGGTTCACACCTATCTGCTTTATGTCATTTCATGAAACAGATACAGGCTGCCCATGATGCCCTGCTCTGTTGGTATACAAAGCAGGAGACCATAAGCAGCCCACAAACAGCAGACCACATCGGTATTACTTGCACACTTTCACTGTCATCAGCTTGCAGAGGAAAAAAGTGGCAGTAGGTCAGGTGCCATATCGCAGTGTAATTTATATCAGGGTACTCTTAAATAAAGGGGTGAAAATAAGATTCATATATATTTTTATGTGTTTTATCCATGCTCTGTAGGTAAGGGTCCCTAGGACCCCATTACACATTCTATTGGGCGGGGTGCAGGTATTTGGAAGAGTCAAAAGGGTTCTTTAATGTGTTTATGCCCTTGAAAATATTGTGTCTGCATTTTCCTTTCATATACATACATATGCATTGCCTAATGTGCATAAAAAGGCATAGATGTGAACAGGGACTTAACACATTTTGCAGAACTTAATTCATCTTTACTATTTGCCATGCCAACTTGATCCTCACAATACAATGCCTATATTGTAATCAGTCTCCATGGCAATACTGAGGTAACCATATCTTATTGCTACCTAAACATAAAATAATAAATTAAAGACCATAGGCCTGGCAGAAAAACTCACTGTTTGCTCAGGGTTGGCACAGACTTATTCATGCCACCTAAAACCGCCTCACTTGCTGACCTTAGTAAGCAGATCATCTTAACATCTATTTCAGGAGACGGTTATAAAGTGGAAGCACTGATTATATATACTCAGTGATAGATACAAAGTCGAATGTTAATACAATATTAATAATGAGAATATTTTGTATACAATATGTGGCTTGATCTGCACAACCACATCTAGTGAAAGTGGAATGACTGCTTTACAAATGTGTGCCATGATTGGATGTTTAGTTATGCTTTTTTAATATATATATTATGAACACAATGGTACCATTAACAACCAGTCAAAAAAGTAACCATGATGTTTAAGCTTGTTTTTATGTTCTATAAACCATCAAAGTTTCTTTAAGCCAATTCATAGCTTCCCCACAGCTGAATCAGTAGATCGGCAGTTTCATCACAGCTGCTTCACTTTTAGCGCAGTAATGTCTATAAACTTATTAGAAACATGTACCTTACTTTAGTAAATACTTATAGCTATACATAAACTTTGCATGTCTTTATTGCTTTTTGCATTGTCTGATGTATAAGATCTAAAAAATAAACTGCATTCCCCCGTGTGCCCAGCAACTTGTTTATACACGTACAGTAATCATGTACTGATATGACACCAGCACAACTCACCTGTACTTAGGAAGACCTGGAGGCAGCACAGATCTGAATGCTGTATGAGCTGTGTTTTCTTCTAGAGTCCGGAGGTGGGGAGGCAGAGGAGGAGTCAGTATGAGTATGACCAGTGATAAAGCATATCCATAGGGCAATTCTGTGACAATACATAGTGTTGACAGGCAGAAAATGTTCTAAACTAAAAAGCCCACAGAATAACTAAGGATGGGTTTACACCTATGTGTTGAGGTGGGTTGTGCTTTGGTCTGTAGGTGTTGGAAATGCATTTTTTATGTCTTGTGCATTGAAATATCCTTTCAAAAGGTAGCAAATGACAGGGGAAACGGTGACAGTACATTATCAACTAAAATGTGTTACAAACTTTTTCATATGCGATTGCAAAAAAACAACATGGGTTCCCTCTCCATTAGAAAACAATATCTTCTCAAAGTGGCATAGGAACTATGGAACTATAGCAGCCCTAGCAGTGCTATGGGGCCCATTTTCACAATGGGGGCCCACCACTCCTGGAAGGGCAGGGATTGGAGTGACAAGTTGGGACGGGGACGGGGGGGGCATAAAAATGTTTGCTATGGGGCCCAGTCATTTCTAGCTACACCCACTTGCATATAATATTTCAAATATATTCAAAAACTTACCTGTGTGAATATAATTGAAGAAATCTGGCAATGTTCCTCCCCCTAGTGGCATCATGCTGCAGTGGGCTGCAAGGACACTTGGGAAGACATGTCACAGTGATGTTTACCTTTCTTTAGTCCCTTTGCACCTGACAGCCCACTGCAATATCACTAGAGGGGCAGAGCAGAGACTGGATGAAGACCCCTTCATGTAGAGTCTGCTCTGCTTCCCCCTCATGTCTGTGACGGCGGAGACTAGATGAAAGGTAGAGGCTGTTCTGTCAGTCGAGAGTATTGCGAAGTTGACAGCAGTAAGCATGGCTACGCAGTGAGCAAGGAAGACAGGAAGGTGAATACAGTATGGGGTTTTTAGGGATTGGTTTGTCTAGATCAAGACAGGGGACTGTTAATTATTGTATATACTGTTTCCCAGGGCAGCCGTCAGGAATCTTGGGGCCCCGTACATCAAAAATGTCCGGGCCCTTTGACACAGTGGCAGTCTGGGAAGACAGTGAGCAAAGGCTTCTGTATGATCAGGCAGCACGCTGGGGCCCCTACATGCAGACCGTCGGGCCCCCCTAGCTGCCCGGGCCAGGAGTCCCCTCTGTCCCCCCTGATGGCGGTCCTGCTGTTTCCCCAAAAATAAGGCACTGTCTTATATTAATTTTAGGTGCAAAAAATGCACTAGGGCTTATTTTCGGGAAGGTCTTATTTTATTAAGTAATTTGTTTTTGATGTAATATATAAAATGGCCACTGAGCTTTATTTTTGTTTAGCTACTAGGGCTTCAGAAGTTTTTTTAACTTATTTTCCTTGGGGCGGGCAGGATGGATTCCTGGGGGGCAGGATGGATTTGGGTTTAGAAGATGTGACAGGACGCCTGTGAGTCATTGGAGTACACCTTGGAGTATTTTTTAAACTTATGTTATATTGTATTATTTTATGGAAGATGCTCAAGAAACTGCACCTAAGATATAACTTTTCATTTTTAAGTGTGTAGCCTAAAGCTACGTGTGAAGTCATTAAAAGTGAGACACATTCTACTCAATAGGCAAGATCACCTAACTGCATTGTTCATTTTTGTAAAATGAAAAAGGTTAATCCCAACAAAGCTTCATGCATGTTTGTTATCCACTTTGTGTGTGTTTATGCACATTACAGCTAATGTTAATGTCATGAGCAGCGCATGAATGTGCATGTAGCAATAAATTGCATAGTGCATTAGAAGAATATGAAGATGGGATGTATCTGAACAAAGAGAAAGGATAAGAAGGAGGCATTGGCGTTAGGTGAGAATTAGCATCGCTGTTGACCAAGCTGGAAAAATGTTGTTAAGCTGTTGGTGGAGTCTCACATAGGTATTTCTCCAGGTATGTCCATTGTAGCTCAGCTACAACTAGGTTTACCCAGTGCACAATAAATAAATGTACTGCCCATGCCCAATTTACTGGTTTATGCATCAATGATCAGATGCACCCTACCATAAATAGCATTCTTCTGGAATACAGAAACATTCTTGGTCACATTGTTTGGCAAGGAATAGACAATTAAAAACACAAGATAATAGTGGTATTGTAGAGGTTTAGGGATCAACAAATGAAAAAGGCAACCTAATGCACAGTAACTTTATGTTGAATAAGGCCCAAAGGGTCTCACTTCAAACACAGCAACTTCAAAACCAACACAGAACAGAGATAATGTCACAGCGGCAGACACCAGAGCAACAGTGACACCGGTGATTCCCCGGTGGACCCACTGGCAATTGTCGTCGTCGCCCCATCCCCCCCCCCCCCCCCCCCCCCCCCCCCGCAAGGGCAGATGGATTTTGCTGCAAGCAATCCCCAGGTTGTGGTTCCAGGAAAACACCTGTGCAAGGTGGCGGCTGACAACCGAGATGTAGTGCCAAGCGTTAGGAGTACGGAAAGTCCAATGAACAAGGGTCAGAAGCCAGGAAATCAGGAGAGGTATGGGGATGAAGTGCCAAGGATCAGAAAAAAAGAATAATCCGTGGAACAAGCAGAGCACCAGGAACTGGGAAGTCAAGCAGTTTACAAGGGAGGCTGGTAGCAAACATATGAAAGACCCAAAGATCAGATCAGATTTGCTTTGCTGGTGCAGATGTTCACCTGTTCCATGATTTATCTCCCACTACATTATTACGGAGGAGAGCCCTGCGCCCACTGCTGGAGCAATTGCGTGCTAAGGGCATCCCATATTGTTGGCATTTACCTTCTTACCTGTTGGTCTTCTTTAACCTCCCTAGCGCACTGCCTGTACCGCACCGTTTTTAACAGTGTGGTACAGGCAATGGCAGCAGTGTACGAGGTACACTGCCTGCCATTTCCCCCCTCCTCTCTCCATACAGCCAGTGTCATTCATGACACCAGCTGGGAGGGCTGGAAAGCAGAAGCCCCTCCATTAACATAGAGGTCTATGGCACTGCTCACCCTCGCCCCCTTCCGCGTTCCGTGACGTGATCAGTGAAGCCGCAGAGCCTTGGAAATGCTGCGGCTGGAAGCAGCATCGGATATGGGATATGCGCAGGGATATGCGGCTTTCATGGGAGCACAGCTCATCCAGAGTTTGTTCTTCACACAAACTCTGGACGAGATGGGCTCGTCATGAACACTAAGAAGGTTAAGGGACGTGAAGCAAACCTGAGATCTGGAACAATTTTGCTCCATCCTGCCACTCCCTGTAGTGGACATTCCGGATTGGCACAGGAATCTGCTGGAATCTACTACCTGGCTTAATGGGAAGCCGGGAGATTGGCTAAGACCAATGAGACCTTCTCCCAGACACCAAAAAGACGGAGGGAACGCAGAAATAGGGGACTCTTGGCTCCTACTCACCCTGGCTTCCGGGAAATTTCCTCCAGCAGCTCTGGTTGACAGAAAAAAATTTTGATTGAGACTCTGAACTCCAGGCACTGAATGATTGGTTTGTTCTTTCTCAGATATTGGGGACGGTAAGCTTTTATAGTAACTAGGTTTGCTGATCATATTGCAATGGGACTCACAAGACTTTCCCCATGCTTGTTGGTTGTTCCCAATACTTGCTTTACAATGCTGTTTATGTATCTTATATGGGGTGACAAAAGTTGGTTATGTTAGCTTTTGATCGTTCAGTCTTGTCCACAACTACCGTGTTTCCCCGATAATAAGACATCCCCATCAAATAAGACACCCCCCTTTTTTTCTTTTTAAATAAGACATCCCCCCGCAAATAAGACACCCCCCTCAAAGCAGACACTCACCGCAAAAGGACACCCACAATCCGTCTAAAAAATATAAGACAGTGTCTTATCATAGTGGAAACACAGTATTTGCGATAATTTTTGCTGGTAGGTTAGGATTAACATTGCTACATGTTTTGGTTTAACATGACCGATGCGTTAATATGGTTGGGTATGTGTTACGGTGTGTGGTATTACTGATACTTGGCCACCTCCATTTTGAAAAGTGCTATCCCCCCCCCAGAGAGTGACTCCTCTCTGCTTAATTCCCTTTGGGTACTGAGGCAGCATAACCTAGATTGTGTTCTATTCTATTGCTGCACCACACCTTATCCCCTTACTAGTACAAGAAGCATTAATTGATGACGGTGGTAGATATTTGGGTATCAATAGGACCCGGCATGACAAGAAGGGTACTATTGTTAGTGTATACGCACCAAATGAGCATCATGTAGCCTTTTTAGAGAGCTTTCAGACAAGTTACTAGATTTTCATGGGAGGTGACCTGAACGTGGCATTGAACCCATTAGTTGACACTTCTAGTGGTAAATTGACACTCCCATATCGAGCACTGAAAGCCATCAAGAAACTGCTGGCTTCACTGAATCTTTTTGACGCATCAGAAAAGGACTACTCCCACTATTCCTCCATGCATGATAAATATTCCCATATTGATTACATATTTTTGCAACAGAGGAATTTGCCACGACTGGGTGAGGCTTCGATAGGTTCTATTGCACTGTGGGACCATGCCCTCGTCTCTGTGACCCTGGATTTGGCATACTGAATCCAGGTCCTGGCAATGGAGACTCAATTCGGCTCTTATGGCCAAGCCTGACATAGTTTCTGTGGTGGGTAGGATGTTTAAAGAGTATTTTAGCAACAATGCCACAGGGCAGACCCCTTTCCTGGTAGTATAGGTAGTATACAAGTGCACGACTAGAGGGGAATTCATTGCATTGGCATCAGCCCGAAACAAGGCGCGATAGGCCCTTGTGATAGAGCTTCAGGACAAAGTGGCTGACCTGGAAGCTAAACATGCCTGTGCAGAGAGGTCATCCAGGACCTTACCAAAGCAAGGCAGGATTTACTCTCCAAGATTAACTTTTGGATTAAAAGGGATGGCTACACTACGCAGGGGTACATTCTATAAATGTAGCAGAATGCTTGCTAGAGCATTAAAAGCAAAAAGCAACTTAACACAAATAGCCAAGATTTCCAACCCCAGTGGCGTACCGGTATCAAAATCCAGAAAAATAGTGGACAGCTTTCGGCATTATTATGCCAAGCTGTATAACCTGCATGGCCCAGAAGAAACCCCTTCCATGGTGTTGGTGGTTCGCCAATTTGTACAAGAAGCAGGCATGCCTGTCGTGCCATCCAACTTTGTAGATGTGCTTGGTCAGCCCATCACCGTAGAAGAATTCAGAATTGCCCTGAAAAACATTAAGGTAGGCAAAAGTCCATAACCGATGGCCTGCCTATGCAGTACTATAAGACGTTTGGGCCCCATTTAGAAACCCGTTTTGTGGCGTGTGTTAACTCCCTCTTGGAGGAAGCCTCCCTGCCCAAACGATCATTACTGTGATCCCCAAACTGGATAGGGATCCCCAGTGTTGCCAGAATTATCTTCCCATTTGACTGCTCAATGTGGGTTTAAAAATATTCACCAATATTCTGGCACTTCAATTTCTCCCTCTCCTTCCTTCCTTGACTTCCTGAGTAATGGGCAGGAAGGGGAGGGACTACACTATCATGGCTGTCAATGTTATACACTGGGCTATCTCTAACAAGCAGCCAGTTATATTACTCAGCCTAGGCCAAGCAGTAAAGATCTCTTCCAATATTTAAACATGGATCACGCCAGGGGAGTGAGAGGATGGGGGGGTTATGGCGCCTGGTTGTGGGTGAACGCATGGTGCCCACACAGGGAGGCATGTCCCCCAGCGGAGGGGTTAACATGTACCCGCCATTGGGGGCGTTTAAGACCCAGGTGTCATGTATTCCCTGATCAAGAAGCGGTATATCAAACCCCACCGGAGAGCCCTAGCACAGGGCAATCTTACACTATCATACCTGCACAGGAGAACAACTTCCAGGAGCTGATGGGTGACAACTACTGAAGGTAGGCTGCGGCTGTTACCACACTTAAACTATGAGGGAAAAAGGAGGGAAGGGGCTATCTACTATGCCTAGGAGACACATTTGTAGTCTCAAAAACTGTTTTGGGACCAGAGAAAGTGCTACGTGTGTAAGATATATTCCCTTCTGTAAAGTAACCCCAGTTGAACAGCAACTAGTGTGTGCACATCCTTTATTTATTGTATGAAAGAACTGTGTCGTCGATATATATTTTTCACAAACGGAACTGTGCGTTGCAAAGCCCGCTGACCTGCTGTCTGGACCAGGGTGCCTGTCTCCCCCACAGTAATCCCTGCCAGTGTACCTTCCCACAGCAGACCCAAGATGGCTGCCCACTAAGAAGAAAAGGAGAAAAGCGTGCCAACCGGTAAGAGACACAAGCAACACCTGGTGACAGGTAGGTCACATACTCCCTAGGGTCCCAGACAGGCGCCAGGCAGTCAGCCCTGCACCACTCCTCTACAGTACCTTCCTAAACTAAATGACCAAAAGGTCAGCATTGAAATAACAGAACCAAGAAACCAACGTAAACATATGGGGAAGAGGTAAACAAACATTTAAAGGGAAGAAGGTAGGGAGAGGGGGTAAAACATCTGGACAAGTGCAATACACATTTTCCTCCATATAGCTATAAGGCTCCTCCTTTATTTAGCCAATCATGTCAATGGGGGACTATTCATTAAAAGGGCAAACTCTGCAGACTCTTCAAAAATTTCTTCATTTTTTTATTGAACGCAGTGAGGCGCTCTGCTTTAATATGTAAAAGTTGTTTCATCTCTCTGACGTCATAGGACTCAGCACAGAAGATAGCCCAGGGTGCGCCCTAGGTAGCCATGGTTGAGAGACAATGCAATCCGAAACAGTATACTATAATAGGTCATAGGTCATTAGCCCTCACTCCAGCTGATGGGCACGAGTACAAGGCTCCTATCCAATTTAGCATTGTATGTGGCAAACAAATGTAGTGCAGGAGTTCAGTCAAATACGGCCACGATAGCCGAAAGCCTATCGAAAGCCCCCCGGAGTCCAGGAAGTAGTGATGTGACTCCGGCTGGGGAGGAGAAATCTCTGCTGCGATCTCAGCGCAAACTCTGAGATTTCACAGCCCAATCACTCTGGCCACAGTTTTAAAATAGAAATCTGTGTTCAGAGTGGTAATGACGTGACACGGGGGAGGGGGGGTGGTGGAGAGGGATCTTCTCCCCTCCGGAAGCCTACCTGCAGTGTACTGAAGCCGCCGCGGACGTCGGATCAGGTGGGGAGCACCTCTCAGTGGCAGACGAACCCAGTTCAGTGCACTTTTTACACGTCCAGAGCGTACGAGCTGTGTTCGTCTCAACCGCTAGGGAGGTTAAAATTGATACATCTTACTCCCAACTCCAGCAGAACACCTGCTCTGCTTGGCAACAGCTCAAATTACAGTGTCCCCATACAGCACACTACAGAACAAGATGGTAGTCTTAAAGCGGACCTACCATCTCAGACTGCCGATAGTTAGGGCAATCACTGCCCCAAAATAAAATAAAAAATTCTGAAAGCAGGAGGGGCGAGTTTTCTGTGGTCGCCCCTCCCACTTCGTGACATCGCGCCAAGGCGCTTATCATAGAGCTGAGATCAATCCCAGCTGTCCCTGTGGGTGATGTTGTGCTCTCCCAGTCCCACAAGACTGTGACAGTGCCGCAGGACTTTATGGAGCATTTCTGAGTCTCTCTTGTCAGTTCAAGAAATCCCTGGCCCCCCTCCCTGGCTTGTCTCTGGATGAGTTTGGGGGAGAGGAGGGTTCTTGTGCTGACGAGAAAGACTCAGGGCAGCTGTCAAAGTGTTTGCCTGATAAGAAGAGGAGGAGGATGGAGGACATGGGAGCTGTGAGGGGCAGAGAAGGAGGATGTAAAAAATGATAAAGTCACATGGGAGGTGTTCTGTCAGTTCAGGGGGGGGGGGGGG
>CM070037.1:90436854-90447353 GCA_036250615.1 Ptychadena robeensis
ACTGCTGACAGGTGTGTAATATGTCCATGTAATGTATGTGGGGGATTTTTTTTTTTGAGTATACAACCGCTTTAATTGGAGACTGGCACTCCCAGGACTTTTAAGGCACTGATACATAGATAAAAAGGTATAACCATTTATTTGTGATATACATTGGTACATAAATAGATAAAAAAACAATTGGCATATATTGTAGTACAGTTCCACAGTAAACAATCGCAATCAGAAGGATAATTCCATGCACATGTTCCCTGGAGGCTGCATCACCATTGTGTATGTACTGTATCGGAAAACTACTGGAAACTTCTTATAAGAGACAGGAGACAAGCCAGCTACAGATGGGACACAGGGACATTGGAGAAGAAGGGTTAATACAATAAAGTGCTTTAAAAAATATGTAGAGTACAGGTCCACTTTAAAAGATCATTAGTCTAAAGATCAACACTGCTGTCTTTGAGATGTATTGTTTATTAGCAGGGGCCATAAAGACTATTTTCACATATAAACTGCATTAAAAGATTTGCATAAATGGGGTCATATATAACATATATACAGAACAATGTTACTAAACATACAAAATATCTTATATGTGCTATTTCTATTTACTTTTTTAACTTAGCCTTAGAAGTCATCAGAAGTCACCATGACCTTATGAGCTGTTGTTTACTTAAAGCCCAACAGTTTTTTGTTTTGTTTTAGAATACAAGCAATAGAATTCAATATGATATAAAGTGATGTTTAATTTTATGGGGGGGGGGGCACTGAAGAAGAGGTTTAACCCCTCCATCATTTTCCAAAACATATTAAATGTTGTCTTATAAAAGCCTGTGAAGTGAACCTGTTATAAGTATAGTACAGGTTCTCTATTCTGTGCAGCCGCCAGAGCAGATGAAACAAACACAGATGCTGGTGATGGACTTGAGATGTTGATCACTGCCTTGTTTGGCTTGGAAAAGAAATGAACGGCCAAACACATGATCTATCAGTCAACACAAATGTTTGCAGCTCTTAAAGTGACAACCTTTCTTAAAAATACAAGTACAACTTATTGTCTGGGGATGAGAATGAAAACTGTGCTTTACACATATCAAGTCATATAATTGATATGAATGGGTGATTACAGCCTGCTAGAGTGCCACATTTGACACTTGGCATTAAGTCAGTGATGCCTCAATAATCCTGTCTGAGCAAGGACTTCCATGATAGGATAACTTATGTTTTTTTAATCTACCATATTAGAACAAATTTTTTTATTTTCTTATAGATGTTAACGCGTATATGAGAATTCAGTGAATGGGCTTAAGTCTATCTTATTTTTTTTTAGTTATCACTGCAAAGAAGCCTGTTTCTGGTGTAATTTTCTCTCTCTATTTCTTCTCTCTTCCCTCTCACCTTAGAGAATACAGTGTAACAGGGGACTGTTGTGTGTTAGTAAGTTCGGACCCAGCACTGTAAATAGATACAAGACCTTTCTGAAGCCCTGATTCACAGATCCAGACCAATCTGGTTCCTCGTTGTATTTATGGAGTGCATAGCCCTTCATGAGTCATAAAGGCAGATATTGTGCTAAAACATGTTTATGTTCCTAGAAAGAAGAGCCATTCATCTGGCTGCAAGGACTGCAAGTCCCAGCATGCAGGGATAAGTTAAGGTTTTACTGCCCCAAACCTTTCCTACACATCTAGCTTTGTTTTTTTCTGGTGTGTTAGAATGCCATGCCCAAAACACCAGGGACTCAAGCTTTAGCCATATACAATTTAGCTATGCTAAAATGGTCAGATGCTCAATATTTATTCATGAACTTTGAGTAGAATTAGAAGGGTAGGACTGTTAAAAGACATAGAGGTCATAAAATGAGATTTTTGTGATAATTTGTGATTATTGTGATAATTGTGATTGCCCATCTCAAACAGTGATCCACCGACCGCTGTCATTGCTGCTCCACAGGCACCACTGCTTTCTTCATGTTGCTTCTGTACTTGTCAACCAATTCCTATAATGGCCAGTGGCCAGTGAGAAAGTAACATTCATAATATATTCCAACACATAAACAGCATGACGAATAGTAAATAAATACCAGGTAAGGGAAGAATAATTCTCAATCGCAAAATAAACAATCTGCAGCCACATTTAGCAGACCTATCCGAGTCCTTCATAGAAGGGTTTCAAATTCTACAAGATTATGTGCTGTGTAAATAGCTTTCATTCTGAGAAGGTGAATCAAAAAGTAAACTATGGATAAAATGGTGAAGTGTCAGATTATTTCATTATCTTACATATAATACAAAATTCAAACTGAATTATCACTGGTCATGGGAAATTTCCAATGTGTGACAAGTGTCTCAAGGTGGGCATGCACTTACATTTTGTCATTCAATCCACAAAATAAATTGATCGTTGTGTGGAAAACTGTTTCTTTTTACTTGAAACGATTAATTAAGAGCCCTCTCACACTATATGTGTTGCATTGCATTTTAAAAATGCACACTTTTTTACCGCACATGTTTTCTTTACCACGAGCGTAATTTTACTCCGCTCGTTTTTTTCTTCGCATGTTTTAACATAGAAACCAATGTTACCATTCACACTGCATGTACGCATTTTTGATACATTTTTCATGGATTTTTCATTGATTCATTGTTCAAAAACACAAATGCAGATCTAATGTGAAAGATGCATGCCTTTAAAAAAAAGTATTTTGAAAGAGCAATAAATAGTCATGTTGAAGAATTTACCTTAATTGCACAAGCATCTTACATGTTTTCTAGGCATTTTAAATGATTTGCATCCAATCATACTATGGAGCATGTGCACAGTAAAGATGGTCAAATTTTTCTTTATGTTTACTGTGTGAGCTGAACATTGTATCATCACCAAACTTGCTGGAGATGTAGAGAGGAGTTGTGGAAACATTGGAAATTTTTTTTTGCTCTAGCATATGTTTTTGCATAAATTAAGTCAAAATTTTAACTTGACTATGAACTTAATTCATACAAAAACTATTTGTGTTAGAGCCATACTTTTTTGTATACCCCATCCCTTCTCTACATCTCCAGCAAGTTTGATGATGATACCATGCTCAGGGGCTTTGCAATTTATTTGAAATGGTAGAATTTGTGAAAAACTATTTTACCATCTCTAGTGCACAGTCCTTAGGAAAGGAATTGATAGGATTGTTTCGATGACACTGTGCAGTGGTACCATGGATTGTTGTTAAACTGATAGTGGATAATTAAATTGTGCAAGTTGAGCTAATGAAAAATTGATCTAGCAAAAGTTTAGGTGTGTATGACTATCTTCACAGTGACTTGCTTTAGATAGGTCTTTTGTAATGATCTTCTACAAATGAACCCCCTTTAAATCTTCAACCTTTTTTTTCATACTTGTTGGATCACTTGTCCAGATCAAACATTCAGGTCAAGAATTGCGATAGTTCTTACTGATCCTGTGTATTTTCCCCTATGCAGCATGCATAAAGGGGATCTTTGGATTTTACAGCGCTTGTTGGTGAATTCCATGTAGAGCTATTTACTAAGCATTTCTTCCCCTAGCAGATGTTTTATTAGAATGTACAACAAGCTTCACCTTGTGGTTATAAGAGAGTACTGCAGAGCTACATTCAGTGATCAGGTCCAGCACTCTACTGGAGAAGATCCATGTCATGAGACTCAGATACATTTCCAGGGAGTCAAATTCAACCTACGGCCAGATTAGTGCCAAGACACACAGCCAACACAGCCAGTAACCACAAAGACAACTATGTACAAATATATAATATGATGTTGGTTAATACCTTTTAGACAGGTGAAGAGCGATATGCAAAGTATATAAATTGCAAATATGCAAATGCAATAAACCAATGTTTATCCTCCACTGGCCTGCAATTGCCAACTGCAACCTTAATAACTGCTGTGTGTTTCTTTTGGCATTGTTAAAGCACTTTGCACTGGATTAATAAGGCTGAAAATCTACAGACTCATTACAATTACAATAACAACAGTACAATCTCTGTACAATTTACTTAGTTTTACTATTCCCCCTTCTTCCACCCTATTTACTGTCCAGTCTTATGGTCACAGAATTTCATCACTTCCTGACAAATAAATGTCCTTGTCATTGGGAAGTGTGTCTATTACCCCATTTAAGCTTGGATCTGCAATTCATTGGGGTTTTGTGTGCTGGAGTACATATAGAGAACAAGTGGCTGAAAAAGTGCAGTACAAGAAATCAGAACTGAATGCAACAAAGGATGTAAAAAGAAGGGAATTTAAGTATTTAAAAAAAATAACTGTAATATGTATGATACACATAATAAATGTCATTCATGTTGGGTTTACATCTACTTTAAGCATTCAAGGTAAGGAATGAGTTACTAGTGATAGTGGCTTGCTGCTAGGTAAACATGAAGCAGCTTTTTATGTGTTTGGCACTTCGTATTCCCAGTGGCGTCCAATTCCTAGAAGTGTGCTATAACCCTGTGTTCTCACACTCTGATCTGCTTAGGCTCCCAAAATAATCTCTGGTTGGTGCTGGGATGTACAATAGCCGCAAAAGTGTCCTTTAGCCAAGTACAAGGTACAATGATAGGTAACAAGAGGACAAAATTTTTAAGGACCAGTTCCAGGCTAGTGGAACACTCCATCAATTTAGGTAAAACGTTTAGACCACACTTTCACCTTTGGGTGCCTACATGGGTGTTTCTGAGGCACTAATAGATCAGGGTAAACAAAGGGCACATAGAATTAAAAAAGTGGTGGGCAACTGAGTTGGTATGGAGCTCAGCATCACTAAAGGGCAGCACATAACATAAACGACTTGTATAAGCATTTTTATTGCAGAGCTCGAAGACATTATTTAAAAATTTTTAACAATCAAACTTGTTTTAATTTATATTTTCCAATATATATAATTATATTATATATATTGTTATAATTATAGTATGTATTATATTATAATCAGAGGTGCCTCATATCATCAAAGCCTTTTGTGCCCCTATTCTGAGGTTATTGTATATTATACAACGGGATAGCGCGATATCCCATTGAATAAGAATATCCCAGGTGAGGAGTCGTCATCGTGGGATTGGTGGACAGGTGAGTTCCTATGCCATATGCATTTACAGTTTGGTAAGTGGAGGACCAAGGGGGGGGGGGGCACTGAAGAATACCCAAAGAGCCGCATGTGACCCCCGGGCCACAGGTTGGGCACCTGGGCATGAAAATATTCCACAATAAACCCTTCCAGTTGAAACGCCTTGAAGATCTATAATGGTGGTGCTGCTGCTAGTAATGTGTTGTACTGCTGTTAGTGTGAACCAATAAAGGACATTGGATTTAAAACCAGATATGTTTGGGGGCTGGAAGGATACTATAGTAGACTGGGAGCCAGTTACCTTGCTCTTCCATTTCTCTCTGCTGGCATTAAGTAAGTTGCACGTTTTGCATATTCATAAAAACTAAAGGCTCATCCCTATACAGCATGATCACACATGTCAGCCTACTTGGCTTTGTAGGAAATCTGGAGTTTTGCTGCCCTCTCCTGCCCAATAGCCAATATGAATCTGTTAAATGAAATGTTTAAAATTCTCTGTAACTAAAACAAGATTATTCGTTCTTTATCTTTTTTGTTCATATTTATTTATCCTTAAATAAACTTTGATTTTCTCAGTACATGTTCGTGTTTCCTTACTTTGGGCTCCTTATATAAAATTCCTAAGAATATGGACAATCTGACACAATGTCTGTGTCTAATGTAAACGAGCCCTTAGGGCCCTTTCATACTATATTTCCTGATAGCTCCATGTCAGTGACTTTAACTATAAAGCTTAACCCCTCCCTACACACAGTGTTACTCCTTTTTCCTCATATCCATTAGGTTCTCTTGGAGGGTACCTGCCTGCTGGGATAAACTCCTGGCTTTCCACCACTGGACATTACCCCGCTGTCGTGACTAAAGGTAACTTTGCGTGGGTCCCCGCTGCCGGTATTTCGGGGTGCCATAGGGTCGACTATGCTCGACGGCGGCTATATTTGGGGGAAGACGCGCACATCGCTTCTGCGCATGCGCACTGCGCTTATTCCCGCGCATGCTCATTTTCACGCATTTTTCCGCGCATTTTCCCGCGCTGCGCATGCGCATTGCGCACATTGTTTCTGCGCATGCGCCGGCGGCCATCTGGCCGGGTGCGTGTTTATGACACGCTCAGCTGAGACAGGAAATAGCAACTATCATCTTGAGACTGTGTTACCACATGCTACTCTATTGCTGTGTCCCTGCTGCCACACCAGGACGTGGTCTGTCTACCTGAACTGTAAGTACATGCTTCTGTGAGTGTCATTGTTCAGGTAGGATGGACTCTAATGTATGATACCTGTCTCATTTAGCGTGCCTCAATATGCAGTCTCCCCCGCCCCCCATAGAAGACCAGCCTAATACAAGAGGGTGGGTACCCTCTCCATGTGTGATTACGGATGTTAAGGCCGTCCTTCGGTTACGACAACCTCGTCAGCCACGTTTCCCTCAATGGGACATGCCACTGGTACTGGACTTTCTCTCCTCAGACTCCTTCGCCTCAGCCTGCTCCAACTCCTTATGGCGGATCACCTTGAAGTCAGTCTTCTTGGTGGCCATCACCTCTGCCAGGAGGGTGTCTGAGATCGCGGCACTAGGGGCTAAAGCCCCGTACATCACCTTCTATCCTGACCGCGTGGTCCTCCTTCCTCGTGCGGAATTCCTGCCGAAGGTGGCTTCGGCCTTCCGCCATAACCAGGATATCGTTCTGCCAACGTTCCCGGCATCGGATTCATCCAGTCCCGATCCCTTAGATGTGGGATCTTGCCTCCGGGAATATCTCAACCTTACAGAGGACTTCCGGAACTCCGACTCCTTGTTCGTCCGTCCCTTTGGTAAAGACAGGGGTTCTGCGGTGTCTTCCCGTTTGGTGGCGTCCTGGCTCGTCCGCTTGATTTCTATGGCCTACAGGGCGCAAGGCATTACGGTCCCGGGGGCGATTCGGGCCCATTCTACTCGGAGCATGGCGGCTTCCTGGGCAGCAGCGTCGAAGGTTTCGCTGGAGACGATTTGTAAGGCGGCCTCGTGGGCTTCCGCTCACACGCTTTTGTCTCACTACCGTGTTGATCCGGCGGCTCTGACAACTGTACAATTTGGCCGGTCAATCCTGTCCTCTACACACGAATAAATTATTTTTGCATTACCCCACCCGTGTTGGCGAGTTAATTCCCGTCAGTCACTGACATGGAGCTATCAGGAATACGGAAAATTCAATTACATACTTACCGTAATTTTCCTTTCCTGATGACGCTCCATGTCAGTGACACACTCCCGCCCGTTAGTTCGGTGAGAGTTACGTAACACTGTGTGTAGGGAGGGGTTAAGCCTTATAGTTAAGAGATCCTATCAGGGGATAGAGGGGCGAGGCCCCCCCCCCCCTGTCAGTCACTGACATGGAGCGTCATCAGGAAAGGAAAATTACGGTAAGTATGTAATTCAATTTTCCGTAGTGTTACTATATGCATTTACTGCACGCATTTTTTTTACTGCATGCGTTTTAGAGAACAAAGAGAACCAATTTTACCATTCACACTGCATGTGTTGCATTTTTAAAAATGCAGCGTTTCTGCATGCTTTTTTTTGTCAAACGCCCTGCTGTATGCATTTTTGATTCATTTCTCATGCATTTTTAATTGATTTGTTCAAAGACGCAAAACACAACGCAGATATAATGTGAAAAATGCATGCCTTTAAAAAACGCATATAGTGTGAAAGTGCCCTTAGAGGACAGATATCATGGGAGCCTTCCTCCTTCTACTGTCCTGTAGAAATTTAAGCTTTCAAAACATTTTGCCCTGAGTAGATAAACATTATGATCGATTTCTTTAAACATCGGGAATGGACATTATTGAATGAGCAAAATTTAACTGATAACATTTGCAAGTAACCATCTACCAGAGCTTGTTTTTTCCACAATAAGCAGGCATACTTCCTATTGGCTGGTGATTGCTCTGGAGTGCTCCAGGTTCAATGTCAGATGTGTTAGGAGAGGTATAACTTTTGGTAGGGTGAACTAAACCCAAGGAGGGGTGGCCAGCCCCTACGGGCTTTTGAGGTGAGAATTATGAATAGAGTTCCAGTCAAATGGCTGAGGTTAACACCTTTAATCAAAAAGCATGACATTCACAAACAATATACATGTATAAAAACATATCCTTCATAGTCAGTCAAATTGTGTCAGTTGTGTCCCAGTAGTCAATCCAGTCTCATTAAATATACATACTACACACAATTCCTATTAAATGACCGGTTCCCTCTTATCCATTGTATATATGTGCCACATCCCACTCCAATCCATTGTATATATGTGCCACATACCATACTTTTGGTATACATACTACACACAGTCAGGGGTTTTTGTTGCCACAATGCTCTAGTCCAAAGAAAAGAAAAAAAAATGGGTAAATAAATGTTTTCATATTGCGTCCAAATATTCCAAGGTGTTTCGTCCCTTTGTGGGACTTCCTCAGGGATAGAGCAATATCCTAGGGTTCAATCTGTCCATAAAGTATGTTGGGATCCATGTAAATATCTCCTTCCGGTCTAGCTTCTGCCTCAATGATTGGCCAGGATATGGATGATGACTGACTAACTGAGAGTTGGGGAGGCTGAACAAGAGACAGCAAGTGAAGGACGGATTCTAGACAGGACTCTAAGACTACGTATGGCATAATCACTGAAGGCTGGCAGGACAGAGAAGAAGACTGCACCAACTTGATAGATGCTAGCATGAGAGAGCATGGCAGGAGATAACCCTGGAATACTTCAGTGTCTTATCCATACCAAAGCAATCCACCGAGTATCCCCCTGCATTTCCCTTGGTTTGGTATCAGATGTACTGGGGAACACCTGCCCTGGACCAATCATTGAGAGAGAAGCTAGACCGGAAGGAGATATTTACATGGATGCCAACATACTTTATGGACAGATTGAACCCTAGGATATTGCTCCATCCCTGAGGAAGTCCCACAAAGGGACGAAACACGTTGGAATATTTGGACGCAATTAGAAAATGTTTATTTACAACAACAAAAAATTCTTTGGACTTGAGCATTGTGGTAACAAAAAACCCTGACTGTGTGTAGTATGTATATTTAATGAGACTGGATTGACTACTGGGACACAACTGACACAATTTGACTGACTATGACGGATATGTTTTTATACATGTATATTGTTTGTGAATGTCATGCTTTTTGATTAAAGGTGTTAACCTCAGTCATTTGACTGGAACTCTATTTATAATTCTCATCTCAAAAGTCCGCAGGGACTGGCCACCCCTCCTTGGGTTAAGTTCACCCTACCAAAAGTTATACCTAGTTTGAATTGGATGCGGTGAGTAGGCTGCAAGCTACAAATCCTTCCCCTTTTTCTTTTGTGTTAGGATAGGTTCACACGGTATTCGTAAAACACTGTATTCAACAGTGTTTGTGAGCCCTCCGCAGTCAGCGGGCTTTATTCAGGTATTAAACACGACATTTATTGACCTGAAAAAAAGAAATATACAAGCACCCATAGTGCTTCTTGTCAAGCAAAACCTGGAAAAGAGGGCCATAAACAGCATGGCCCCACCAAGCAATACCAAGCCCCTTGGCAGAACCGGTTGGCTTAATGCCATTCCTCAATGAGGGGAAACACCTTGTATAGGTAGGAAGTCTCTTTCCCACAACCCAGTGTTGTGGGGCTACGGTTGGGGGCCTTACAGCAGCCAGGCAAGTGCTTTGATATGTGTGCGTTTGTTTTGTGTGTTTTACAGTGGCTTTTCCACATTTTGTCACATTACAGCCACAAACATGAATCAACTTTATTGGAATTCCACGTGAAAGACTAATACAAAGTGGTGTGCACGTGAGAAGTGGAACGAAAATCATACATGATTCCAAACATTTTTTACAAATAAATAACTGCAAAGTGGGATGTGCGTAATCATTCAGCCCCCTGAGTCAATACTTTGTAGAAGCACCTTTTGCTGCAATTCCAGCTGCCAGTCTTTTAGGGTATGTCTCTACCAGGGATTTAACCCTGTTTATACAGGACCTTTATCCTAAACGTATTGAATACCTAATTTTTATTTATATAATTTTATATGTGTATTTAAATGTTTATCTATACTCACTACATATGGAAGTTCCGAGTACTTGTAAAATAATGCTGTAACATCGACCGACATTGACATGCCCTATATGTTTTTAATTATTACATGCAATAAATTGTTATTGATTTGAACTGTCTACTACATGTTACCTCATCACACTTAAGTGGCCGTTAAAGTCCCCTTGCCCCTGGGACTTTCCCAGGGGGAATTTAATTAGATGTGGGGGTCTCTCTTCCCCCATCTGGTTGTTTAGTCAATATGTCTCTACCAGCTCTGCACATCTAGAGACTGAAATCTTTGCCCATTCTTCTTTGCAAAACAGCTCCAGCTCAGT
>CM070037.1:90452010-90463139 GCA_036250615.1 Ptychadena robeensis
GAAAGCCAATAGCCTTCTCATCTGCGGGCCCCCGTGCGCCACCATGGCACACACTCATGAGGTGATCGCTTCATTGTGATACGCAAGGCCCCATCACCAGCCACAATGGGCGTAGCCGATACGAGGGGAGAGTGGCCACAGTATGTGCCTTGCTAATGAGCCACAGCCAGAGGCCCGAAGAAAAATAGGCAAGACACTTGCCATAAACAGTGTCTGTCAGACATTTGACAGAAAATTAGCTATGCGTCAGCGCGCTCTTGTAGCAGCGGCCAGAAAAGTGTATGTTTTCCGGGAGGGCCAGGGAGCGCACTGGGGCCACAAGTGAAACGGGGAGTGGGCGGCGCCGGGGGGGTGTGAAAGGTTGGGGGGAGGATTAAGTGAAAGTCATCGTAGCAGGTGGGGACCATTTACGGCCAAGGCATCTGTAATCAGGCCGTTCTAGGCAAACGTATCCCCCACTGTCAGTACCTTCGGAATCCATGCCTGGCTTTTCGGAAGGTGAGGAACTCCACAATTTTTGACGGGCAGGCGACCTCGCTTCTCCTGTCATATGCCGCCTGCAGCACCGAGGTCCTTTCGACAGCGACACAGAAGCAGGACAGGCCGCAGAAGTTAAGCAGCAAACTGGGTAGCTCGGCCCACGGTCAAGTCTGCCACACTCAGTAGCTCAAGGGGTGTTCACGCTTCAGTGGTCAATATCCGCACGGTTAGAGCCGCGGGGAGGGTGGCGGTAGCGCGATCGTCGTCGGTCGAAGTGTTCTCCTCAGGGTGGCTCCCGCGAAGCGCTTGGGCGATGCGTAGCGACTAAAAGTCCGCTGTCCTCCCATCAACAGCACGTTGTGTGAAGCGCCTTGTCGGGAGCCGGTCCGGGCGCGGTGTGGTGGTAGCAGGAGGATTAGTGTCACCTCTTCCCCTAGTACAACCAGTGCTGCCTGTGACATCGCCCTAAAAGACGGGTGTGTTGACAGAGTTGTAGCTTAGCTCTATACTGTGCATCTCTCAGAGCCTCCCGAAAACTGGCTTAAAAGTCCACTATTCGGCGTTATAGGGGGGGGCGTCTAGTAGTGTGGCCCACAGTCCAGATGTCTCTTCACCTTTGGATACGGGATCACTCAACAGGCCACAACAGCATGCAAGACCCCATTTGCACGAGGATGGATCCGACTATTATTTCTGCCCTCTCTACTCATGTCATTGAGGCGTCTGCTTCCTCCCCCCGCCACGTACAACACACGGGTCCCGAGATGGTGACACCAGCGCGCACCGTGGGATGGCTGTTGAGGTTGGTCTTCTCCTCTCAAAGCCAATCCTCCTCTGACTCCCCCTCAGAATCCTCTTCCAGCGTTGCGCAGGTCCGGCAAGCGAGGTGCTAAGGCTGTTTCTGGTGGTGATGGTGACCATAACTCTTCCTCTTACGCTGATCCACAGCCTGATCCCAGCACTCTCGAAGGGGGCACCCTCCAGGAAGAAGGCCATGGCCCATGAGGTCGCGCTTGTGCTTCGCTGCGACTTTACAAGGTTTGTCACCTCTTAAAAGGACGCATGAGCCTACAGGCTTGCGCATGGGCATCCAGTAAGATGGCCAAAAAACATACCAGTCCGCCGAGGCTGTCCTAGCGACCCTGGGTGCCTTGGTGATACAAATATCATGACACCTTTTCTTGTTGCGGAGCGGCGGTCGAGGGGTGCGCGTCGACCGAACATATGGAGTGTGAATTCCACGCGTCTGTCGGCAAATCAAGCCGCCTCACTGGCATGTTCTTCGCCTGCAATGAATTCTGAAAACTCGCACCATAGCGTGTGTGGTGTTGTATTGTGTTTTTTTTTGTTGTAGGAACGCATGAATTTTGCTCATGTACCTGACCCTGTTTGTTCCTGTTGTTGTGAATTTGAATTGAATGTTGGAAATTGGGCACACCACACACATGTTACTAGCCTGCTTTTGGAGGACTTCCTGTATTGGTAAAGGCCTGGGTTAGGGGTAAACTGAATGTGCCCAACAAAGCGTTTTGCAACAATGAGATTTAAGGGACATTGTTTTGCATGACGGCACACATTGTGACAAACTTGCCCCCAAATTCATGACGCCAACAAAACAGATTTGCTTTTTTTGGTTTTGTCAACACACCACTTTGCAATCTCCAGTTGGTGCTGGGTACTTATCCCTGTCCTGACATAGAAAAAGATGAGGGACGATATCATGGCTATGGAGGCGGTGGATCCAGCAATGGGTTTAGCTGCTGTAGCAAGTCCGGCCACACAGGGCTTCTGGGGGGAAGTTGTGCCTGCATGTGGTCTGTGCGAGGATCGCTGCAGCGGGACCTGGGCTTAGGGTGATGACAAGGTGATAAGCATCCTCGCGCGTACATGATGCTACGTCAGTGACCGACAAACAAATGTACCAATCCTTCCAGTGCCGCATAGCAGGTCTCTGTTGTCTCACTGCTGGGAAGGTGCATCGAGACTTTCTCAGGTGGAGGGAGTGGCTCGCCAACGCTCTACCACAGACCGGCCTAGGTGGAGGATTGGATAAGCGACCCACAGCACGACCTGCCCTCCACACCTGTCCGTCTTCTCCCGGGTGTTTCCGAAACAGATCTCGGGTAGTGCCGCTCATGGTCGCTCCTCGGGGTTCAGGTCTTATGCGCCGGTGTTCAGTGGGGGTAGTTTAGTTCCACTCCCATCCTCCAGTAAACCGGGTGAGGGAAAGAGTCCACAACTACACAATTACTCGAGGCACGGAACCAGTGCGAGTCATATCTCCCGGGATCGACCTTCGCCGTCATCCCACCGAGGGCGGCCGTGCGAGGATTAGAAAGGGGAAAGACGCTCGCAGGCGAAGGCGAGGATGCTGGTACGGAGGAGTGGAGTTAGGAATGAGGGCGGACGAGGGACTCGCCATATGTTCGCGAAATAGCGCGAACGCGAACATGCGATGTTCGCCGCAGATAGTTCGCCGCAGATAGTTCGGTCCATCACTAATTGTAATATAGTAAACGTACTGCTCCTGTAAGGAGCTGGTTCCCATGCTCACTGCACATGCCTGGTGTCATATAAGGAATTCTATGCAGATAGAGAACACACCAGAAATGCACAGAAAGCACAGTACTAGACACTTACTACATTTACTGCTTGCACCAGGACCCGGTTCCTTTAATGAGAGGATTACCACAACAGACCTATATAAAACTGTGGAGTATGTGGAATGGTAGAATCATAAAATATTTTTTTTTTGAAAAATTGTTGTGTGATTTTTTTAAGGACTTTTTGACCTTAACCACCTGAGAATGGGTACTCATTCCATTGGGTGGGGGATTGAGGGTCCAGGGGTACCTTGCTAAAATGGATCCTCGAATCCTCAATAGGCCCCCACTCACAGACCCTCACAACACTGGGATATGTTGTGGGGAAGAGGCCATCTGCCTTAACAAGGGGTCTCCACTTCATTGAGGTATGGTATCTGGCCTTGTTGTTCTAAGGGAATGTTAATTTATTAACAAATGAAATTGTCCTGAGCTCTGTCTTCTTTGTAGGAAAACAGTTTATGTAGACATGTAAATTGTAACTCTGGGCTGTAAAAGTAACTTTAAGCAGCTTTGCAGAAGCTGCAACGACGGTTTTGTGATCAGTCACTAGTGATGATCGCGAATATTCGGATTCCGAATATTAATCGCGAATATCAGCAATTTGGAAATTCGCGAAGATGGTGAATATATTGCCGAATATTCGCAATTCGCAATATTACACATGCCTCTCAATGCAAGTGGACGAATGGGAAGGCTGCAACAAGAGCTTAGCAACACCATCAACAGTTTTTTAAATGAATATTGTGGTGATGCGAATATTGCGAAAATCGTCACTTTAAAAATTCGCATAAAAATTCGCGCCATGTTAAACATATATTGCGCGCGCGACATTCGCAATAAAAACTGCTGATATTCGCAATAAAAAAAAACAGAATATTGCAGAATGTGAATAGTTTCCGAATGTTTTCCATAAAATTTGCGGCATGCCACGAATACGAATGTTGCCTATGCCGCTCATCACTATCAGTCACATTGAAGTCAATAGCAGCATTTTACCGCAGACCTGATGCAAACTCCTGCAGTGTCATTTGGCATTTGAAAAAACACCAGAAAAACACAGCATAAATGCTCATTTTAAAAAGTACCAAGTTTTCAAATGCTATGGTATGTTTTCAGCACTTAAAAATGCTGCAAAAGCGCCTGTATGAACCTAGCCCAATTCTAGTAGCTTTCCCAGCCTAATGATATTCGCTCTACAGACTTCCACATTATAGGATGACAATGCTCTGCCCTAGTTTCCAAAATATGATCATGCGTTAACACCATATCACATGCAAACCCACAAGCAGCTATGCTGACACATACTAGGCATGACATTATCCACTCCTCTGGAAGCCGGTCCAGAAAAATGATGTGGAGAAACCATTGGAGCAAGGGTAAGAAAGTAAATGAAGGAGATTAACTGATGAAACATTTTGTTAAAAAAAAACATAGCATACATAGCAATTGTACATGATACATAATTGTTTAGCTATATGCCATTTATAGTCATTGGTAAAGGAAAACTGAGAGATCATAGTGAGAGAGATTTCCCCTTTAAATTGTATAATATCATACAGGCTGTAGACAAAGTTTTCTCTCAGCATGAAAACAGTCTCATATTTATAACTGAATATTTCATAGCACACATTTTTACAATCCCTCAGCACTTAAAATTTCCCTGAAAAGTCACATCTAATTTTCCTGTAGAAGGTCACGTACTGACATTTCCAGGTCAGCAGAGAACTTTCCGTGTGCCTCTCTGAAGCCTCCCCGACCACAAGACTGTCAACAAGCTCTGTAGCATTAATGTACAGAAAACAACATTAACAAGATTCAGAAGAAACTGCTTGACTTTCCAACAGTCTACATTCTGACACTGCTTGATTTCCCAACAGTCTACATTTATAGATCTCATGCATCACAAACCTGACTTTCTGTATATAACATAAGCCACCTTGCCTGACCTGTCTTCGGAGATGGACCTGTTATGGGTTTTCTTAAAGAAACCTTTTACAATTAACTCCTATGCAGATACTGTTGATAGAGCCATTCTAAGGCCCAATGCATGTTGCTAGCTGGATTACCAGGTATAAATAAAAGCATTAAATTGGAAAATAAGCCAAATTCACATGAGCTATTGGTAGTTGGCACCCGTTTCTCCCAGCTCTAATACTTCAAGCATTAGGCAACTCTGTAGTGTGGTAATGCAAAAAGTCATGTATATCATTAAAGGTTATGGGCTTCAAAGCCATTGATTATATCGATGGGGCACATAACCTTCGATTTGGCAGACAGGTGAGTTCCTGTGCCCTATGCATTAAAAGTTAGATTGCGGGGGCCTCAAGTGAAAGACTGAGAGGGGCCGCCAAAGAACACCCAAAGGCTGCATGCGGCCCCCGGGCAGCAGGTTGGGCACCTGGGGTCTAAATATGTTTTATATAAAATTGAACAACATTTGAGTGTTTTACCATAGACTGCTAACTACTTCAAATATATCGAAAAATTACCTATCTATGAAAGAGGCTAGTAGAGCTCTAGTGACAATTATCTTTTACGTTTCTGGATTTTTTAATGAAAATCATTGTGACAGCAAAATACGTTTTTTTCATTAATTACCATATATATATATATTATATACTTTTAAGGAGCTGATGCCATTCTTGAACTAGCTTTGTAAAAAATAAATTAAAAAAATCTCTTCAGAACCCAAATACTATATTTATAGATAGACTTTTTATTCTTGGAGATGTAAAAATAGCCTATATTTATATTTTCGTTAGAGTTCCCCCGCAAAGCATCTATTTTCCCCCCTGTGGTTCTCTCTTGCGGCAGGTGGTTAGACCACAATGTTGACTCTCTGGTTGGCACAAAGGATTCTGGGAAGGAGATTTAAATGAATGGATGGAGTGTACCCTGTTAGAATGTAAAAGCTTTAATCTGTTGCGGTGAACTAAAAAGGTTTCTTTTTCTGGGCTCTGGAGCGCTGTCTTAGGAGAAAACTGTAAGCTGAATTCACTTAACTGTTCTAAGATGTGTTGTAATTCTTGAAACCTAAAAGCAGCATTACTGATGGGAGACAGTTTACTTGTTTGCAATCTTTGGATCTTGCTCCTTGTGGTGCAATAAATTAGCAGATCTAAAAATGAACCTAAAGGCCCCCATACACTGCACGGATTCCCTGGCTGATCGATTCAGCACCGATGGATTCCGGCGATTCCGCCGGCATCCACAGGTGTGAACGATCAGCCAATTAGGGAATCCGATCGTGGCAGCCCACCTTGCACGGCCGGATCTGTGTCCGATGGATCGGCTCCCTGACCGCAAAGCCCCCTGATCAGAGCAGAATCGGACCCGAAAAGACCAACAGGTTGGTTCTTCCTCGGATCCGATTCTGTGCCCCCGATCCATCGGATGCGGTCGGACGGGCAAGGTGGGCTGCAGAGGATTCCGGCACGATGGATCCGCGTGCACGCGCCCGGAATCCATCGCGCCGGAATCCGGCACGAATCCGTGCTGTGTATGGCAGCCTTAAAGGTAATCCATCATCCAACTGACCAAAGGTGACCAAAGGTGACTGATTTATGCATTTCCAATAGAATGAAGGATAGATCAGACAGATTGGAAAAGTACAGTTACTGTAGAAATCTCATCAGAATAAGTTTCTATTCCAAAAATAAGACCGAAAGGGTAGTATATTGTACACATATGTTCACAATTATGGTGCTTCAAGCTGATCGATTATCAGTTAAAATATTGATGAGATTCTAGGGTTAAGCACATAAGCACCTAAAGTGCTCTCCAGGTCATCTGTTACAGCACAGAACCCTGGTTCATAGTCCAATATGTGGACCTTTGGTGTTTCACCAGTGTCTGTTTATTGTAACATGTATGATGTCACATCCATTCCTATAGCATAGCTGCAGTCTTTCACTATATCTTGTGGTATGTCTATAACTCTAAAGCTGGGCATACACAGAAGGACTCCGGTGCAACCGACCGGTGATCAATCACAGCGTGGTCCCCCGGGTTTCTGCTTCTCCCCATCCGGCAGAGAGAGAGAGTCAGCCAGCCTGCACGCCCCCCTCCCCTCGCACAAAGATGGGCTGGCACCACCCCTTCACACTCCCAGCTAGCTGATAACAGGCTGTGTGCCCCTCAGCTGGCAGCACGGCCATTATTTTGAATGGAGACCTGCTGTCCCCATTCAAATTAATGGATTTCGATCAAGGTTTTCCAACATGTTGGAACAGCGTTGATCCTTTGATCCTGCTCAAAGAAACCATGGATGGCTCAAATCTTGTAGGTGCACGATGTTGCTCTAATCTGTTTCTTCATCGAGCCCTGTATGCCTGGCTTAAGAGTGTCCATACACATAAAGGCGCACGATAGATGACCCTTTCGAGCGCAGCATGGTGATGTCACGATGACGACCCCTCAATGGAGCACCACTTTAGTTGCCCGAATCCCGATCAATCCTTTGGATGGATGACATCAACGCTCGAATGGGTCATCTGTAATGCCCCCATTAGTACGTGCATGGACACCTTCATAGAAGAATTTGTAATTCTCTTAGCACTGTCAGGGACCACATTTGACTTTTTTTTGCTTCATCATATGAGCCTATAACTGGAGTTTAGTGCTCCTTATGCCTTATCCACGAAAGCAATACACAGATACATATGACAAAAGACCTATGAGAGGGTACAGCAATCCTTCTGTGAAACATGGTAGCCGTTCACTGATGCTTTGGGGATGTGTAAACTACTTAGGCACAGGAAATTTGATTAGAGTTGATGGCAACATCAATGCAGTAAGTTATCAAAATATACTGGAGGGAAATTTGCACTAATCACCCGGGAAGCTGCACATGGGATGTACTTGGAAATTCCAACATGACAATGATCTAAAACACAAGGCCAAATCATCCAGTCATTGAACATTGACTACAGCAAAATAAAGTGAAGGTTCTGGAGTGGCTATCTAAGTCTCCACCCTAACAACTTCCACCCTACTATAAAACTTAAATTGAGTCACTCACCATCAGAAATAAACTTCCTGGACACAACAATACATATCAAAGGAGCAACATTACAAACTTCCATTTACAGGAAACCCACAGACCGGCCCACCTACCTCAGACATGACAGCTTCCACCCAGGGCACATAAAGGAATCTATTGTATACAGCCAGGCCATAAGATATGATCGGATCTGCTCAGAGACCAATGACAGAGACACCCACCTGGAAAGCCTTATGAGGGACTTTATAAAACAGGGATATGACCCAGAAACAACTAAGTCACAAATAAGGAAAGCAGTGAACATCCCCAGAAGCAACCTCCTACAATATAAACAGACTGAGAGAGAGAATCGGGTCCCACTAGTGGTCACATTCAATCCATGTCTAGAAGCCTTAAGGAGAATTATAAAGGAGCTACAGCCACTTTTTCAAAAAGACAGAAGGCCCAGAGCACAATGGAACATCTCCCTGTATGCAGAGCAGGTGTGAGACCTCTACTCATATACAC
This sequence comes from Ptychadena robeensis, assembly GCA_036250615.1. Taxonomy (NCBI): domain Eukaryota; kingdom Metazoa; phylum Chordata; class Amphibia; order Anura; family Ptychadenidae; genus Ptychadena; species Ptychadena robeensis. Next base: position 90,460,606 of record CM070037.1, read on the forward strand.
AGCACTGACAGTGTACCAGTACCAGGTTCACAGCTGGAATACAGAGTACAGGGGACATTTTCCTGTAGATCCTCAAATGTAGTGTACTTAATATTGTGCAAAAAATGCCCTACAAGACTCTATGTTGGGGAGACAGGCCAAACCCTGCGCCAGCGAATGAACCTGCACAGATTCCCCATCAAGAACAGGAAAACAGATGTCCCCATAGGGGCATATTTCTGCAGCACAGGGCACAGCATTAAAGACCTCCAAATTATGGTACTGAGGGGGAATTTAAAATCACAGAAGGAGAGGCTGGAATGGGAATGCAAATTCATACAGAAATTCAGAACTCTGGAGTATGGCCGGAACAGGGACAACAACTTTATGTGTCATTATGACTTCAACTGAATTTTTAACCACTGGCAATATAACCCTTTCTCTCATTCCCAAAACTGAAAGAACACTACACATCTTGTATGTCTGGACTCTTTATCTTCCAACTTTGATAATTAACTATGCACATTGCCATTTGTTTTTTTTTTTAACAGCTGCATTAGTAGTATTTCATGGCATCTTTAGTCAATTGACATTTTAATTGTTAAGAGAGTTGAATATTTTGCTTCTACCCCTTATCTTTATGACCACCAATAACTCTTCCTTACTCTGACCACTATTTCCACTAACTAATCCTTCACTCTCACCTCAATCAGTCTAGTGTGTCTTGAGAAAACATTTGTTTTTTTTTCAATATTTATGTCCTTGTAACTTTTTGTGTATAAATGTGAGCTTCTAAAACCAGAATTGTATTAGCCTGAAGAAGGGATCTGCGATATCCCGAAAGCTTGCTTCTCTAATGACTTCAGTTAGCCAATAAACGGTATCACTTGAACTACAAACGCTCTCTATTGAAACTGCAAGAAATAAGTTACTGCTGATGACTACTTATTGATCAACTATCATGGATATATGATGATATAAGCCTGAACTAGTACCTACAGAAAACATTTGACTGCACAAAGTTGCCTTGCTTACCATGTCTGCCAAATATGTCCAAAAAGGAAACCAGAGACCTTTTGTAGCCCTAGCATCACTATGATTCATGATTCCGAATTTGTTCCCAATCCCACATTATGCTGGAAACTCATTTAAGTCCACACAAAATTTCACCAATGCTGTCCAATTTGCAGGAACTCTTAATTTATTTAGCAAGACAAAAGCAAAAAGCCCTTCATTTGTCCAAAAAACTGAAGGCAGTACAGAGACTGTTGCCTTTTCTTCCAAAACCCCCAGGGGAGTCAAACCGCCACATTGACTACCCTATGACTGCATGGGAAGCAGCTCCAGTAAGGTTGTCTCCACGGCCCGCAGAAACATTGCCCATGTTCCCTGTGCTATTACTTTAATGTTTGAAAAACATGCTTTACACTTTAACATTGGCATAGACATCTCGATTTGCCACCGATTTCCAGCGTCCCCATTTGAAGTAACTGCCAGCACACATAGGGTGCACGGCTGATTCTCTGCATGACCAGCTGTGAGTGATGACGCCATCATGCAAGAAATTGGCTGAATCATCGAGATGTCTATGCCCAGCTTTAGAAATGGTTTAATATTTTTTTATGCCTGGTTCCCTTCAAGAGGGCATGAGCTTTTAAGTAGTGATGGGCGAACATCGGCCACAGGTGTTCATGGGCTGTCCACAGGCAAAGTACATGCAAAATGGGGACCATAAACAGCGTAGGTTCTCCCCCCCAGAGCTGACCAGACCCTCTGCTGGCATATGGTCTAGTAAGCTCTGGAAAAGGGGGACCACAAACAATGTGGAGTCCCCCCTCCAGAGCATACCAGGCCCCTGTTGGCAAACCTGGAAGGACAGGGAGAGGGCCACTTACCACTGTCCCACAGGCCCCATGCCATACCTCAATGAAGGGGAGACCCCTTGTTAAGGTGAGGGGGTCTTTTCCCACAACAATGGCCAAGCATTGTGATGGAACCGCGGATCTCGCTCCCCACCCTATTGAATAAGTACAGAGGGCTCCAGGACCTCTTACTCATTCAGAGGGGTGTTTGGAAAGATTAGGCCTAGAAATAAGACACCTTTTTTATTTCTTTACCCTTTCCCTTCCACACAACTACTAGAACAGTATTCCACTGTAAATACTTATCGACCCAAAAATGGTCACGTGTCACACATAGGGGGACCCTTCTGTTTCTCTCGAAGTCTGGCGACTAAAAAAAAATTCCAATAATATCTGCCTGCTGGTTCCCACAGTCTCTGCTAATGCATTCACAGTGTCTAATTTTTAGTGTTAATCGCGAATCACAAATTTGTATTTAAAATATTGGCACTTTGAGATTTCGGGAAGATCTCCCATGAAGTGCTATCTTTGTGAATATTTAAGCTTTTTACATCAGTAGTGTTAATCACGAATATATGGGCAATATCAGCAATTTTTACTGCAAAAATCATGACTGGAGATCACAAATTCTCAAATTTTTTATTTTTTTGTGAATACTAGGTGAAAAATTCCCAATATTTTGTGACTATGAAT
>CM070037.1:90473104-90491356 GCA_036250615.1 Ptychadena robeensis
CAAGGGTTCACATACTTATGCACATGTAAGATTTTCAGTTGTTGGGACATAAACCTCCTCCTCCTGTTTACTAAAATAATGAAAATATATGTCTTTTTGTGTGTGTGTCTACTATTTGGAAGGTGTGCTTTACAAATTGGGATTTAGATGTATGTCTAATAAGGTTCTTTAAATGTTTTTTGCACAAACAGTGACCATGTCTGGAGGGTTCACATACTTTCAAGCAGCACTGTATAATGCAGATGAATAATGCAGGGTTATTTACATTTCTGACAGGATCAAGAGGTATTTTTGCCCCCCCCCCCAGACCTGCCACTCTATTCCCCTCCCCTTTCTCCAGGACCTCTCTACCTCTACTCCCTCCTGGACCTTTCACCCCAACATTGCTGTTCCTGAGTGCCCAGAGCTAAGAATTAACCCCCCTGGTGTTCCGATACAGTCCAGTTTTCTGTACCAAAAGTGGTATGAAAAATGTAACTACCTTGGCAGTCCACAGAGATCCAGATTTCTGTACCAAAAGCAGTACATAGGTTTTGCATTCATTGTATTTTATGTTGTAGGCCTATAACTGAATTATGTCCAAGCAAGAGTTATCCTGATTACAAGAACAAAGGTGCTAGGGTTCTCTCCTGTCCTGGGCCTACCATATAGGGGAGCCCGGAGTTCTGCTCCCCCGATCCATGCTTCCCGCGCTGCGCGCTGGCTGACAGGAGCCGACAGAGGGAGAGATCTTCAGAATCCCTCTCCAGCCCCTCATTCTCCTTCCCGATGTCTGTGAAAGAAGCTGGCTGCTTCTGACGGCAAGTGTGCTCACTAGCGACATTGTGCATTGTGGCTGAAATTGGTATTGCAGGGATATTGAGATTAAAGCTAGAACACATTAAATAGCTGTACAAAAACTTTACTACATACACAACCGTATTACACTATATTACATTTTTTGATTTCTGGGGGTTGAGTAGACCATAAGTCAGAGTAGACATAACATTTTTTATTTGGTGTGTGTCTGAAGAGTAAGGGGGAGCCAGAGTGTAGCTGACATAAAAGTGTTGGATTCCGGGTGTCCCGCACCTCAGTCTCAGTGTTACTGCGGACGGTGAGGTGACTGGTCAGCACCTCACTCCCTGTGCAGGATAGCCAGTTAGTGAGTGTGTGATTTCTGGTGAGCCCCTGATCAAGGAAAGACCCCTTGTATAAACAGACACAGTGGGGTGGGGTGAAGCCCGCGTTCCGGTGGTAGTCATCCAGAGGCAGCAGTCAGTTTCTAGCACACTGGCACACAGGAGTAGAGGCCATAACCACAATTTCCAAGTGTTCCCTGTTACCTGTCCAAAGACTGTGGCTGAATGGCTGCCTCCTTTTCGGTGCAGCATTTTGTGATTATGCTCCTTGCCAACTTGTTGATTTCAGATATATAGATTGTTCTTGTGTTACACAGATTGTTTAGTAAAGTTCTTTTCAATGAAACCTTTGATGTGTGGTTCCTGTGTTCACTACCCAACAGCTGCCTATTACAAACTGTTGGGAACAGAGAAAGAAAAGATCAGTCAGTCAGGAGCGATGGACCCCTTCTAGCTACGGGCCCCATAGCTGCTATAGTGATTCCTATGCCACTGACCTCTTTGTGTTCCAGTTACAATCTAATCTTTATGTGTTAGCTTTATCAAGAATACTCCTTTACAGCATCCACCATAATGCATAAAGCTGTACAGCTTATGTTTTAGTCACATAGCTACAGAGAGGACCCAATTGGGGGACCCAGCTGAAATCTGTTATCTCTGAGGAAGAACAGAAAATGTGATGAATGCTAATGGTAAAATGTTAACATCTTGTTCTGGAACACACATATTCTTCTGGAATCCCATCACGGCAGGTCTGGTGGATGACTGAAAATTCTGTGAAACTTTCATTACTCTAAAAGTGTGATTCCTTTCAGTAAAATGTCTGTGCTGGTGGAATAACCATTACCAGATAGACAAGGACACTGTCAGGTGTAATGGATTCTGATGGGTATGTAAAGTTAACCTTATTCTGTTAGTAAAGATATTTAGCTTAAAGCGGACCTACCACCAGAAGTACATCATTAAATGAATGGCACTAGAAGTGCCAATTATAGGGAGAAAACCATAGAAAAAAAACGTACCTGCAATGAGTAATTTAAGATGATCCCTTGTAGCATCCCTTCACTTCCTGGTCGTGCCATGGCCACGAGATGTCTAAGCACAGTTAATTCTATAATCTCAGCTCTCCATTCAAAGTATATTGATGAAAATTCCCATAGAAAACCATTAGAAGACCACTAGTGGCCACCTATGATTAACCCTCGAGTTAACTCTCAAAAGCCTGGCAAATCAATTAGGAATCGCTCATACGATTTCACTGAACAGCAGGTAAGTATATTATTTTAGGATCCTGGAGCCCTAAGCCATCATCATACCAGCTCAGAGTCAAACTTCATATTGAGTATACATCCCTTTTAACCCTAATCAACATCTCTGGAGAAACACGAAAACAACTGTCCACTGAGGGTTCCTACCCAACCTGAAAAACTAGAAATATTAATTGCTGACAAAAGAGCTTCAACTAAATACCAATAAAATGGTCATTACAAAATTGCCTTAGATTAATTATTCACGTGTCATTATAGAATATCTTGACTATGTGCGTCGGGTCATTGTCCTGCCCTCTCCTGCGCTCTGGATCAGGTTTTCATCTAGGATATCTCTGTAAATTGCTGCAGTCATCTTTCCCTTTATCCTGACTAGTCTCCCAGTTCCTGCCGCTGAAAAACATCCCACAGCAGGATGCTGCCACCACCATGATTCACTGTATTGGCCTGGTAATGAGTGGTGCCTGGTTTCCACCCAACACCCAAATAGTTCAATCTTTGTCTCATCAGACCAGAGAATTTTGTTTCTCATGGTCTGTCAATACGTCAGGTACCTTTTGACAAACTCCAGGTTGGTTGTCTTTTATTAAGGAGTGGTTTCCGTCTCACTACTCTACCATACAAGCCTGATTTCTGGATTGATGCAGTGATGGTTGTCCATTTGAAAGGTTCTTCTTTCTCCACAGAGGGCCTCTAGAGCTCTGGCAGAGTAAACATCAGGTTCTGGGTCACCTCCCTGATTAAAGCTAGCCATACAAGCATAGGTTTTTGCACGATTGACCATTGATTAGATCAGGATGTTCGATATTTAGATCTAATATCGATTGTACCTATATCAAATGTGTACACTCAATTTTCATTTAACCAAACACAATGTCAAATGAAAACTCGATCGTATGTGCTCAAACAAACCACCGTTTTATTTTCATTTCGATCGGAAGTGCTGTCGTGTAGGGGTGTACCCAAAAACACTTCAGGTAATTTTATATATGAATTAAGATAATATGAACAAACACATGCTCAATCTAACTCTACTCATTAAACCAGAAGTAGCTTAATGCTAATTTTTCAGATCGAACAAGAAACATTTGAATCACATTATGACACGTTCAATATACATTCAATGTTTAACCTCCCTAGCGCTTCTGACGGCACCATCTCGTCCTGCACTTGCTTATGCAGTATTGCAGCTGACGAGATAGAGCCGTCCAGCTAAGCTCAGATCCCCCGGCTGCACACTCTGCTCTGTGCTGTCCGGGAATCTAAACTAAAGCAAGCCGGCTGTGTCACCTCTCTCCCAGCCTAATTTGCGGGACATTCATGTGCAAATTGGGGCATTCATATGCAAATTGTGATATCTTCAAAGAGAACACCTGGAATATCACCCACATTGTCATTCCAGATGTGATCTTTGAAGTTAACCCTTTCAGAGGGTGAAATTTTTTTATTATAAACAAACATAAATACTGTTTTGAAATCAATAAATACTGTTTTGAAATCTTTCATACCATATAAGTATTCAAGAGATTTAAGCATTCAAATGATACATTTTATAATTTTTTTATGTACTTTTTTTTATAATAATTGTGTGTTTCAAACATTATTATAGTCAGGATGTCTATTAGACCCTTGTACGGACAGATTTTTGGAAGTTACAGGCCTACAACATAAAAAAAATTCCATTAGAGTCTATGGTGCGCTTTTGGTACAGAAATCTGGACTTTAGCAGTGCGCTAGGGAGGTTAACAGAAAGTGATGGCCAGGTCCGCCCGCAAACAGGCGGATCGGACTTTTAAAGATGTCCGACATCCACCTGTTCGCGGGCAGATTCAAATTCCCAGCCTCTCAGAGGGGAATTTGAATTGGGAAACTCGGAAGTGACGTCAGTCATGTAACATCGGGTACCTGGAAAGCATGGTTCCTGGTTACGATTGCCGGATGTGACGCCACTGACATCACTTCTAGTTTTCGGAGCCGGCTTTTCACTAGAATACCGGGTTCTCTACCTGGTCTTCTAGTGAAAAGATTCTTCCTCCGGCGGGATCTTACTGCTCCTAATCCTGCCGGTAAAAATAGCGAGCTCCTTCTAGACGGTGAACGGGGCTACCAACATGTTTGATCACCTTACAATAGTTTTTTTGTTCGATATCGATAACTTTTGATCTAACTGTTTAGTGCCACCTTAAGGACCTTCTCCCCATTCGCTCAGTTTAGATGGCCAACCAGCTCTAGCAGGAGTTCTGGTGGTTTTCAACTTCTTCCAACTACGGAAGATGGTGGCCACATCAAGTCAAACAGGATGCCCAGGATCAATTTTGAGCTTCATAAAGGCTGTGAATACATTTTTTTTTTATAAATTTGAAAAAGTCTCTATTAAACTCTTTTCACATTGTCATTGTGGGGTGTTGTGTGTAGAATTCCGAGGAAAATTTTAATCCATTTTGGAATAAAGTTGTAACATAAAAATTGTGTAAAAAGTAATGCGCTATAAATACTTTATGGACGCACTGTATATAGGATATCTTAGTTACATACATAAAGCCCTGTATGTAGTCACCACTTTCTGTAGTTTTTGTAAATTACTCCTCTTGTTTGCAAAAATATCAAGAAGACAAGGTGGGTCTGCTCCTATGAGAGGGTTTAGGATGATGCAAGAGGGGTAGACCCAAAGATATGCCTAGCTTTCACCAGGAGGAGCTCAACCCTTAGACAAAATTTCTGACCCCCAAATTGAATGAGGCTCTGGTGTGAAAGAGCAGGGGCTAGAGACTACCTTCTCGGCAAAGTGCAACACCAAGTTAGGAACTTCTTCTGAAAGTTATTTGGCGTAGTTGTCCTTATCTCTTTTTTCTGGAACCAGCTCACTGGTGTCATTGATGACACATGGGGAGATACCGGAGCCTTATACCTGTATTGTAATACAGGCATTGAGAATCCAGGTCCTCACATCCCTAGTGTCATTAATGATGCCAGGAAGTGCAGGGGAAGCCATTATCAGAACAGGAAATCAGGAATACAAATACTGCCAAGGGGGTTTATAACCATTTGGCAAACTGTGCTGTGTATACACAGTACTGCTATCGTGCCTCTAGTGCCCATCTATTCCCATGCCCATCCATTTCTTTGGGCTACATACAAACTAAAAAATAGCACTGTTTTTCGAGGGTGGCATACTACAATGTATAGTATTTTGTATTATGGCGTTTTGTGTTGTATTGTCACACAGATACACAAATATTGGGGGTGCATTGAATCACAGCATTGGGATGTCATTCTAAATCAGTGGTGGGCAACTGAGTTGATATGGAGGGCCACAAGTGCGGCCCTCGGCATTACTTAAGGGCCGCACATAACATTTTCAATCTATACTGACTAGTATAAGCAAAAACTTGATACGAAAAAACAGCATGTATAGCTAGAAAACATTGATTTTCATTTTTTAAATAACAAAATGTGTTTAATATTATACTTCAACCATTAGGGAACACTGTAGTATGGTACTGCACATTTTGTGCCATGTATATCATCAAAGCCATTGATAAAATCGATGGGGCACATAACATTCGATTCAGCAGAAAGGTGATTTCCTATGCCCTTTGCATGATCAGTAAGGTTTCTGGGGCAGCAAGTGGAGGACTGAGGGGGCCGCCAATGAATGCCCAGAGGAGCGCATTGCAGCCCCTGGGCCGCTGGTTGGGCACCTGGGTTCTAAATAATTGTAACTGAAATCTACTGCAAAAACAGAATCCACTGCGTGTTGGTACCATTTATTTAATTTTCAGTCATCATACTGTTCATTTCACAGGACAATACAATACACACATTTACCAGCAAGTCACTGCACAAAATAAAAACATTCTGCATGGTTTCCCAAATTTGCATTTAAGGCAAAGACAGCATACATTTTCATATATGAGGAAACCACACTGCGTCATCATGGTCCATCTGTGAAGTGTGGTTCCTGTATCTTGTATCAAACAGAGCTTACTTGTCGCTTGGAACATTTACAGTAATGAATACACTGTCCATGCATGGAGGAAGCCCATTTCTAATGGTGTGCAGAGACACACCATGAGGTCTAATAGCCACGGGACAGTGTAGCATGTTCTTGTTCTAGGTTAGAATGACATCATGGCAAAATCCTCTTTCGAGTCATGTGCCCCTCTACAGCGAAGACAACAAATAAAGTCCTGTCACTCAAGCCATGTTAATGTGAGCCTTGTGCGTAACCCTCATCTGTGGGATCACTCTCACCTGTCACTCTTTGTCGTCTGTATGTTTTAACGCAGAATTCCACAACCTGAGTCTAGAAGAGTATCTTGAATAAACAACCCCAAGTACAGTTTTCACAGGCAGTTCAGAGATTGTTTAAGGATATGGTAATGTAATTTTTTACTTATTTGCAATATTATTTACCAATACAGTTTTCATGAACATATTATCTGCTAAGTCTACAATATTGAGTTTTTAGGCACATTCTAAAATAGGGCGACAATGTTCTGTGCCCCTATGACCCAGTTGTGCTGCTGTGTTGCCACCATCAGGTGTGTTTCAAAACACTTTTAGCTATTATCCATCAGCTCAACTAGTCTTCATACCCAAATTCTACAACAGCCTGAAAAGGAGGATGCCCCTTATAGGTCACTACACAAGTGGAATCGCAAGTTCCAAATGTATAACTTATGTTGGCATATTTCAGTATATATTCAGTATATATTCAGTATATTAGTATATTTCAATGTTATGACCAATTTGTATTCAATCATATTTTGGAGCACTCACTACCCACCACATCAGCCTTGTCCTGGCCCACTCCTGGGTCCCACAAACCCAGTGGACAGTACAGGCAGCAGTAGACAGCCCTCCACCCTTCTAGCAATATGTGGCTTGTCTATATGAATTAATCATCGTGTTCCCACAGATTACATATAATTAGCATGTGACAGCGTCTGCCGCATTTATCATGAATCAATACTCTTTCCCACTCATATCTGGTCTTTAAACTCTGAATTGTAGAGATAAGCGTTATTTTTTTTTTATAGTGACCTTAAAAGCTCATGTTTCTTATTTTTATGGTATTGTCAGGAATAAGTGGCCCCCAGATCAACTCTGTACATAATCATGAGATATACAATTAGTTATGTCACATCCACCTAAAAATATGCTTACTCAGCTTTCTAAAAAATCATTTTCTGCCCTGGGTTTTTACTGGAACAAGTGATGGTACAGTGGCAGAAGATTTTGTAATGTTTCGGAAAAGGTTCATCTCATTGCATCCTCTGAAGTTGTTATTTTTGTTTTGAGTATTTGCATTTTAGCTGCCAAAGACTCAGCAGTAGGGCAGGCCACAGCAGACACGGATAGCTTACAGATGAGCAAAAAACAGAAGATTTCAATATTTATAAGAGGGAGGGGAGTTTACAGCTCCAAACTCCTTCACACCAGCCTGTTTTTCAGAGTTGCATGGAAAAAATTGTAAAAAGTTGCAAAGTTTTACCAGCGGGTGTCATAAAATAACTTTCCCTGCTCGCCAAGATGTTGAAAACAATCCTCAAGGGATGTTTTGCTTTTGGAAAATGACTTGGTACATACTGCGTGTGTGGAATATTCTGTACAAGCACAAAACATTACCAGGACAGTTTTATAAAATGAGCTCTGTGATCATTGACTTGTTTTTAAACAGAAAGAGGAGATTTAAAGGATCCACTCTAAAGGGAAACAATGTGGCGAGTTAAAATATATCTGAATCCTAATAATTAGACGAATTGCAATGCAACAACTTGATATTGTTCATATCTGATTAAATTTTTTCTATGTGCTCTCCACCGCCACCCCATCCTAGAGGACCCCCATGATATATAGAGTTCCATGAGTCTGGGCTACATTGTTATAAAAAGGGTTTTAAGCTTAGTTGCTTATTGAGACCAGGATGACCAGGTAGCTCGTAATCAGTGAGAACATCGGAAGTTCCACATTTGCATTTGGAATCGCAAATGATTTACTTGTCCATTGGGGAGACATTTTTTTCAAATGCATGGCTGTAAAAAAGTTCAGTGATTCTTTTATTTAGCAGTAGCAGTAGCCCTGAGGAAGAGACACCAGCCCCTGAAATGGTCTGGAGATATTACTTCTGCTGTATTCAACCACTGCATTTAATCCATATTTGTCTGGATTTTATAAGAAATGTGAATTGGTTTTCAGCTGCATTGACATTTTAATTCATCTCTGACCCCCTATCCCAGTTTCCATCTATGTTTGCTGCCATGCCTAAAGTTGGATCTGCATTATTCTCATGGAGGCAAGTCTTGTTTAATAGAAGGAAATGAAAGCTAGAAGAGTGACGATAACACAGCTTGTGCAACACCCGTAGTGACCTCTGACCCAAAATATATCACTAGGGACCTCAAAGAATCCTCTCCAGCACCTATTTCTGAACCATGAGAATGCCAAAGCTTCTGGCGGGCAGTCATGTGTGCTAGTGATGTTACTGCAGTCCCAAGAATAGACAAATAACCCTGGAAAGGGTAACTGGATCAGCCTACAAGATAACTTTCCTGCGAGTCTCACACATGACACCAACACCAGCCAAAACATCTTCCTCCACAATGATTTCAGCTAAGAATATCTGTAGTGTTTGTCTGTACAGCTGAGCTCCTAATATATCCCTGTTCCACATATACAATATGATTATGGAAAAGGAAATTTCTACTACAAATGTAAATCCAGCAAAAAAGAGTAAAAAGAACCTTGCGTAAAATAAATATGTATTTTCTTAATCTATTTTGTTCTCCTTCTGCTGACCTAACTTACCTGACCTACCGTAAATAACTAGAAATCAGGCTTTGTGTGGGTTATTGTTTTAGATAAGCGTGACACTCATGAGACATATTTAGGGCTTGTTTTCATTATTAAAGAAGAAAATGAATATAAAGGATGGAGGTCAAGGTGAGGAGGTGTTGGCCACTATCCCCATGAAATTCACAGAATTTCAATTAATATTTGTACAGTTGACTCCATAAGCAAAAAGAGTCTTGGGACTGCCCTAGGCCCAGAAGGTGGGGATTTTAATGTGACCCAGATCAGAGGTGACCAACCACAAGGATTAATACAACAGACAAGTTAAATACCAAAAAAACTTGTTTCCATTATACTTTGTGTCCTCCTCCGCTAAGCGTATTACACATCCGCTGATGCAGAGGCTCAACGTACTCGACTACGTTGAGCCTTGCTTTGGCGGAACGGCTTGGCGCAGTGAAGACACAGCATCGGCCGAGCAGTCTATGTGCTATGTCGGGATTCCGGCCAAGCAATATGCTAACTAGAAAAATGTTGACAATGCAGCAGCTTAGGCATAGAAACACACAACCAATGTGCTTTTCATTTGGGGTGTCATAATTTCAATTAGCTGATTTGCATGATATCATTGTAAAATTGTTTCTTATTGGTATTGGTGTAGCTCATGTAGTTTTTGCATTAAATTAAGTTTAAAATTATGTCAACTTAAATAATTTGACTTGAATTTGAAAAAAATTTATGCAAAAACAAAACAATACAGCAATACTGTTTTTTTTTATGTTCCTTTCCTATATCTTCAAGAATTATGTTGATGATACCATGGTAAAGTGTATTCTCTTGACTCGAGTTCAGGCAAATGTATTTTTGTTCAGTACATTTTTGGTGCTGAAATTCCATCTGCTGCTTGTCTTTTCACTTTTCATTTATAGGCTAGGAAGAGAAAAGGCCTGCAAGTGTGTGTTGGGATCTGCAGTAGAACAAACCAGGTCACTTTCCTAAGAAGCTGTGTAAATAAACAAATGTTAAGGTAAAACATGTGCATAATCTACATTCATCTATATATACATCAGATAAAAACATATTATGGTACCTTTGTGGACATGATCAGTAGAGGATGACTATGGTGGTGCTGAAAAGGCCGACCCAGAAAAGATTGCTGGGTCCACCAATAATCGCTTAGGGGTTGCCAGGGATAGATAAGTATCCCTAACTGTAGCTCGTGGTGAGTTTGGGGGATAAGAAAAAAAAAACAGTTAATGAACATTTGTTAAAAATACATTATGAAGCACAACTACTACTGCTGTAAACTACCAATATATCACAGATACTAAAGCCAAATAAACTCAGCTATGTATAATTAAAGTATCATCATTCCCAGTATCTTCCAAAAGCTCATTGCTGACAAGTTGTTCCTCGTTGATACCATACAAGGGTATTCCCTCTACACAATAAGAGGAAGTTGTTTAAAACTTGTTTAAAAGGAGTTGTTGAGCTTGATGCAGATTTGTCTGCATACAATGTGCAATATGTGTAATACTGACATTTCTTAATCTCATTGACCACCTCTATATAAGCTTATATAGTTAAAAAAATTAAACAAAAAAATATACCGGTATATACATGTACTCTGTGTCCCTCTCTGTCAAACATTCAATTATATGGAAGATCTGTCAAATAAATCATTTAAAAAAAAACCTCAGCATTAGAATTGCAGCAGGAACTGACAGCTTGACACTTCGGGAATGTACAAACCAGTGATGTCGTCACATTGCCCCTTCAAATCTCTGTAAATATATCTGGTCATTGGCATTGGCAGTGGAAAATACATAATCATGCTCTTTATATATACTACAGAGATACATTTTGCTATTAAAACCATTATATGGGGACCACTTGTAGCACAGCAGTTAATTAACTGCCAGGTAAATATTATTATTATTAATATCAGCAGCTATTCTTTATATAGCACCTACATATTACACAGTCATATACATTAAAGTAAAAGTACAAATTGAGATGATACACAGGATAAAACACAGGTACAGTTTATGAAAGAAGAGGAGTTGAGCCCAATTGTGTTTACAATCTAAAAGTCTTTTAAATGATTCCACAGCACAGCAGGTAAATATATTTTTTTATGATTGTGGAGCAATTGATCATACTAAATCAGTTTTTGTGTATATACTTGGTTGGGTCCCTTTAAGACTGGTTGGGAAAATAAGGGGTTACGTTGGAGGCGCATACAGCCATGTTTTGCGCTGCTTCCCGGAACGTTAATGAGGTGAGACTTGTAATGTCAAATGTTTATTTCAGTCTCTGTCGTGCAGCAAGTAGATGGAGCCTCGACTCGCCGTAGAAGAAGAAGGCTGCTTTCTGTCAGCTTTCCTGGGAACAGATGAATGGAAATAAAAGTATTAGCGATGAGGAATTTCCAGGAACCCTTGTCAAACTCCGCAGAACACAAGCTAAACCCCTGCCAGGCACTCGAAAGGCCGCGTATGAAAGAAGAAAACAAAAATACTGCAATACCCTGCATTATTAAACCATTTTGCATATCCTTACATATTTAGGAGAAATCTCCATTTACAATAAATAATTTTGTTGTAGTTGGATGGGGTATAGCTTTGCATAATGTTGTGTTTGTGTTTGATAAGTTCTGTTACACCAGCATGATAAAATACCGTACATGTGCTGTTGTGTATTGTTCATGTGTTTTGCATGCATGGTGAGTTGTTTTGATTCATGTATCAAATTATAGGACTGAGGTGCTAATAGGTTGCTAGGTGAGGTGCTAATTGTCATGGAATAAAACACACTACAATGTAAAAATGCTCTCCAATTCCCACTGACTTCTGTTGGGGAGAATGTAATAAGGTGTTGGGGTGTGACCTCTTTACAGAACAGAACAAGTGCTGCATTACGTTAGGCATGCACAGTTCAATATTTCCATCTGATCGACCTGTTGTTTTAAGAATGGAAGATGTATCCGTGTGTTCTAAGCACAAGTCCCAACCTTTTGCCATGGCTAGTTAGTTAGGGTAGTTGGTAGTACTGAGTGAGAGTTGGAAAGCCTAAAGCCGGCCATAGACGTGGCAATTCCTGGCAATAGTTGCAAGCGATCAACCGTCGTGCACGTTCACGACAAAAACATGGTCGGTCGCCCTCAACTACAGGGATGACCACCACGCAGTTTCGACCCAAAAGGCCAGCAGGTCAGATCGCAAGGTGATCCGTCCTGCCTGTACTTTTTGTGGCTGATCCTGTTGTAGTCCTCCAAATTGATTGGTTACAAGTTGGTGGAGCACACATGATTCCTTCAGTTCTGTAGCCGACTCAAAACCCACTTATTTATCTCAAAATGTCGGCATGGCAATTTAACCTAAATTATAAACACATACACAAACAAATCATACACACACACATATCATGTAAGCACACACACTTTAATTTCTTTAAGATATAAATCATCCTCCTTATCTCATATAAATATTAACAAACATCTGGGTCACATATGAATTGCTTTAGTGATTTGTATCAGTTACATTTATTTAAACAAGTATAGTTTCACCTAATTCCATCCCTTATGCACCTCTGTGCTGTTGGTCTGCTGTGGCCTTCAGCCACTTTCTGTTCTCATGAGCTGGCTGCCTAGCATTTCAAAGAAAGTTGCCGCCTGTGTACTATGACTACTATGTACGTTACACTAATATACCAGGGACTGTTGTGGTTTTTTTGGGGGGGGGGGGAATTATACACTCATACACTGGAGGAACATTTTCCTTCTATTCTGCCTGCACCTCACACCTTCCTGCATGTTTGGACTCCAGTGTAATGGACAATCTCAATGACCCATAGATTCCAAAAATTCTGCTTAGTAAGGAAACAGAGTGGTGAGAAATAAGTTTTAGGTATAAGAGTAATTTGGGTTTCCCATAAAAAATTAAGAACCTATGTCAAGGCGCCGCCAATTTTTCTTGAAGGATAGGTTGTTTTCTTTATTAATGTAAAATTTGTAGTACAGGTAATGTCGACGTGTTTCGTGGTGTTAACACCACTTCCTCAGGACAATTTTTATATGATTTCAACCCAGGAAAAATAGCCTATAACAGGAAATAAAAATCAATCTGCAGTGATGCGTCACTTCCCTCACAGCTTCTCTCTCACTAATCTCCCTAAGTTTTGTCAAT
The DNA here is from genome assembly GCA_036250615.1 of Ptychadena robeensis. NCBI lineage: Eukaryota > Metazoa > Chordata > Amphibia > Anura > Ptychadenidae > Ptychadena > Ptychadena robeensis. Next base: position 90,486,476 of record CM070037.1, read on the forward strand.
ATAACTTCATCTGAAAAATGTTATGGTAACAATAACATTATCCAAGAGCAATACAGGCCAGAATATCCAAACCTTGTCCTCTGTGACCATGAAGTAAGCCTATTACTTTAGAAAGGGCTAATTCCTGATAAAGAATGATTTATACGTCTGTTGCAGGTGTGAGACTGAAGGAATTCTTCAAAAGTGATTAGTGTGCAAAGCATGCTGGTGTGCCACAAAGCGCGACACAGGGCCACGTCTATAAAACAACAATTCTCACAGTGAGGGTGTTGTCCTTTTTGCATGAGAGCTCAGCTGGGTTCGTCTATTTTAGTTTTGTTTGTATTTGTGAAGAGAGGTTACAGAAACAGACTGCGGCTAAAGTTATGTGAACATGAGGCCTCTCATGTCAGGTGCCCTCTTCTTAGGATACAACTTAGCAGTGCACCTTTAGGCAGTATGTGAAGCCTGCCCCTGTCCCGTACCTCTATGCGTCACCACAGTTTTTTCCTGATCTGGTTTTATGTCCATGCAGCTTGCGTTCCTGCAGCCTGTCAATGGGCAGCATCTCTTTGTGCAACTCTAACATATGCTTCATCTGGTTTTCTGTGTGTTCCTGCAGCCTGTTGCTAGCCTAATCCCGTATGTGTCGGTGGTGTAATGCACAACAAGGCAAAGGTAAGCTCTGTCCCCTTCTTCCCCATAATACACCTGGGAGCAGGAGTATAAAATGAAATGAAACAGTTCAAATGAAAAATAACTAGCAAAATATTGAACTTAGGCACTCTCTGGATGCTCTTGATAGCAGCCAAAGAACTTGTCAATGAGGTTGAGTTTTGGGGCCAGAAGTTGGGGGACAAGGCCATAAACCACCCAGCCAATTGGGGAGACCAGCAAGTGATTCTAGGCATGGATGTCATCCAAAGATGACAAAGTGTCCTAAGCCATCATACTTCTTTTACCCAACCACCCTGTGAAGTCAGGCAATTGCTTCAAACCTTTAAGAGACTTTGACATGCAGAGTTCACACATTGAGGAGAGGTCTGGAATGGTCAGAGTCTCTTTAAGAGGGGAAGTATGGGTATAACATGGTCAGGAGCTAGTGGTACCAATGAATGTGGGGTCTCTGTATGGCCTTCAGGGACAAACAATGTTAGTGAAACCAAAAAAACAATATATAACAATAGTTGACTACACCCCCCATCTTGGCCTTTGCTGACTCTACTTTGCCTTTCGGATGCACAACATACTTCAGCAGCTGTGTGTTGGGCGTGGTGCTCTTCTGCAGATGCCTTTTTCGGCCAAGGCTTCATTGGTTCGGTTCAGGAATGGCACAGCGCTATCTGTGTAAAAAAGTGCAATTTATCATGTTTTAAGAACTGCGCAAAAACAACAGCATCCTGGATCCGCCAACTAAAAACAATAGGTGCAGATCGGATGTGTATCACAAGTGTTTTTTAAGACGCATGTACTCCTTGGAAATCAATGGAAAAAATGAAAAAGTTGCATCCAAAAAACGCGTCCACAACACATCCAAACCATGATTTTACATGCATTTTTTGAACTCAGTGCATTCTTGGTCTTCAGGAATCCTCAAGCCAATCCATGCAAGAAAAAAGAGAATGAAGATGGTCAAGGTGCCTGGTGAGCCTTGCACATTGCACTTAGATGCTGAGGGAGCAACCTATAGTGGCTACAGTGCGCAGGGGCATCTACTCTAAGCTTGTCTGGTGCCCTGGACAATCATACCCTCTTCCTTCCCAGATATACAAGGTAACGGTGTTGGAAAATCCACTAAGACCAAGGACCTTGCTTCGAAAGTGAGTTTTTCCAGAAGTAGTACAGTGTGGCTGGCATTCAGAAGTTCCATAACGCCCCTTTCCATCCACAGGGCAACTGGGCTTGCAACTCAATCATACCTTGATTATATCATGTGATGTTTGCAAAAATGTTCGGGGGTCCTGTTGATGTTTGGCTCTAGTGACGAGCAGCATAGGCAATATTCATATTGCTAATTTTTCATCTAATATTATCAATAAATTTGTAAATTTGAGAATTTGTGATCTTATTATCTTATTATTGTCTTCATTGCACAAATTTGCACCTATACATGTGCATATTAGGAACTCAATGCTAAAGATGGTCAGATTTTTTGACTAGCTGACTTTGTGAGCTGATTGTAAAGCCCCTGAAAAAAATATCACCAAAATTGCTGGAGATGAAGAAAAGGGTTGTGGGAACAAAAAAGTTTTGCTCTAGCACATGTAAAAATTTTAACTTGATTATAAACTTAAAGCGCACCTAAACCCACCAGACAAGCTTATCCCCCTAGCTAGCTAACCCCCAATTATTGGGGCAATATGTAAATACAAAAAAAACCCTCCTCCTCTGTGGAGCATCTCCTCATCGCTGCGGCGGGCTTCCGACATCTTCAGCAGCTACTCACGTTGATTTTTATTTCCTGCTTTCACTTTGTGTCCATTGACACACATTGTATCTGGAGGCCCCCCGGTGGCCATCGGCGTTATTGCAGCCTCAACCTCAGCCTGGAAGCAAACACTGGATCTGAAATGGTGGCTCCCACAGGCATCAGCAGGATTGCTTAATATATATTTTTGGGGTTTTAAGCAACTTTTAACTATTGGGACAATTTAGAGGTAAGTAAAAATGTAAGAAAATGTTTTGGCAAAATTTTTACCATCTCTACTCAATGCATGGTGCTTTTCACAGATTAACCTCATTGCGCAAATCAGCACTTGTACACACATATTGCGAACGCAATGCATGGTAGTTCTGGGTAATGATGTGCAAAATCTCAAATATTCACGATTATGAAAATATAGCACTACATTTTAGATCTTGGCAAATTGTCGAAGTGACGATATTCGCAATAAAAATTCATGATTACAATATTTGTGATCAGCTCTATTTGGATCTTTTGTTCCTGAGTCAAAAAAATCGAAAAGACAGCAGAACAAAGTACTGCAGCTTGTGAATGGCCGAACTTGTCATGGAGGAAATAAATTCTGCAGGCCTGGAGTTATATCTTGAGGACCCAGCGCTGATCTGATGAAAAGGTGTCCATCAGCAGGAACTACAAACCCCCTGGGAAGAAACTCCTGCCTTTGCCAACCCATGCCTGTGCATACAGCGTACGATGTTCTCATTGAAGAAAGTCCAGAATAAGTTCAGCGGTTACACCCGAAAATGCTAAAGCCTTTCTTCGGGCCCCCCAGCTGCCAAAACACCCTAATCTTAGAACTGTTCAACTGGCAGGTGTGGCTCTCTGTTTTACAAGCAATTACTCAGGAAAACCCTTGGCCCACTCCATCATAAGAAAGAGAGCCTTCACAAGGAGCACAGTTTACTCCAGGGGTCCCAAGAACTCAGGCAGTCCCAATGTTCTAACTTTGGAGGACCACCTGAGTGTCCATTAGGAATTTCAGTGGGCCCCTATTTTAACGTGGTTGGCGAGTTCAAGTGGGAAGCAGTGTAATCTATTTCACAAATAAGGAGAAGTAGACACTATCCCCTTTTTGAGTATAGGGGGAGGAATGGAGCATACTGTGAGAGGTCTGTGGCTGCCTAGAAGGGGGGCTTTTTTACAACCTGTATGGTGGGGGGTTCTCTGTGTCTAATACTAAGTGGGGGCTCTATTTTTACCCTTAAGGGTCCCATGTCTACCTACAGGGTTTTTTTTTGGCTACCTTTAAGGGGAGGCCTCTGGATATCTACAGGGGGGGGCTCTGTCTACCTATATGGGGGGCTTTGTGGCTACAAATACCTGGGAACTCTCTGTCTACCATTAAAGGAGAGGCCTGGCCCCCTATAGCCCACCCATAGCACCGGCACTGGTTGTCACAGTAAACAGATATCGTTGCACTGTTGCGATTTGGCTCTTTGCTCGATTAAGTTTGCCTACCACCAGAGATGGTAAAATTTTTCGACTTGCTAACTTTGTGAGATGATTGCAAAGCCTCTGAAAATGATATCATCGCCAAAATTGCTGTAGATGTAGAGAAGGGTTGTGGGAACATTTGAGAATAAAAAGTTTTGCTCTAGCACATGTTGTTTTTGCAAATTTCAAAATTTTGACTTTTTGACATGACTTTTTTTTGTCGTGTCCCCTTAACCCTTCTGTACATCTCCAGCAAGTTTGGTGATGATATCATGTACAGGGGCTTTGCAATTAACTTGAAATCGTCAAAATCATTGATTTTTTTTAAAAAATTTCGATCATCTCTAGTTATCACTGCTATAGCTGTAGCCTATCCCTGACCTGGTTCTCTGTGTTACCTGCAGCTTGCCACAAGCTTGGGCTGTGCAATTGGAAACAGTTAATTGTCCCTTCAAACTGTGCCCAGACCTGGTCTTTTGTGTCATGGAAGCCAGTCCCTGGTTAAATTCTTTGTGTGTGCCCACAGCTTGTCCCTGGCTGGAATCTATGTGTGTCCCTGTAGCCTGTCCCTGGCCATGTTCTTTGCATATGCTTTCTAAGATAAGGATTCCTCCATTTCTGAACATCTGGAAACAAAGAGTGGAATGTATGTTTAATGAGCAGGGAGGCTTGGAGCCCAGAGCTTTGATGTGTATCACTTCACTGTATTCCTGCAGTTTTATCATTAACCTTTCTGTAGGAAATCTGCAGGCCATCAGTACCTTTGGCAAAACTGCAAGTCATCCACCAACAGCAAGATAAAACCATATATACAATCACTGCACTGCTTGATTAGCAGAAATCTGGTTCTCTGTTTAGAATGTAAAGTAGGAAATGTGGCTTCCAAATACATATTACTATATACTACGTCTAGTTACCATGTTAATTATGAGGTTTAAATTAATGATTCAGCTTTGTCTGATTACTGGTCGGATATGGATCAAGACATAATTGAGCCATGGCAA
>CM070037.1:90491456-90501497 GCA_036250615.1 Ptychadena robeensis
CCCCCCCCCCCCCTCGACGACAGGGGGAGGAGAAGAAGAACGAAAGAAAGTGAATCCAGGAACGCTCGCGATCATGCATGAGGGGCTTATGGAGCTGCTCTTGGGGTCCCCAGTGGTCCTCAGGGCCCTATGTGCATGCATATTCGGCATATGGCAAAGAAACAGACCAGATTTAATGTAAAGTTGAAGAAGCAAAAGTTGACAACTGGCGCTGCTTGTGACCTTTGAGCTAATGCACTACTCCTGAGGCCCTTTAACTTGACATGACCGGGCAGTGTTGAGCTGCCTGCTTACCACCTATTACCCATCGCCCCTGAAGACACAACACAATAAATTCTTTCAAACTGGTTTTGTATTAAAGTGGATGTTGCCAATATAACTAACAACCAAATAAACTTTTACATTTAATATTAATTTAAATATCATAAATAACATTTATAACTTTTATAACATTGAAAAACCACCGTCTGTACCAGCTGTACCAGCCACCTGCCCTTAGAACCAGCACAGTGTGTACTTCCAAATTCCCAATAAAGTTCCTGTTAAACAGGTCAGAGCCTGAGCCCTCCATAAGTACCTATTTTACCCATTTTGATGACTGCCATCCCTAAACCAGCATGTCACATGCCTACAATTTAAGCTTAACATCACTTTAGGCACTGACGAGGACCCGCCTGCTGCAGGTCTTCCTGTCTGCGCTCCTTTTTTAGCCTAAACTCCGCCCCTCCTAACTCCTCCCCTTCCCTCTTCCTGCACCTGTCTATCTTGTTGCCCCCACGCCCGGTCACACCCCGCTCCGACCTATCGCTCCGCTGCGTCTCTGCAGTTACATTCTCCGAAACTGTATGTCAAATGTATGTCAACTGACATGGACAATGGATTTCACTGATATGATCCTCCTTTTCCTTTGTGATTAAAAATCTCCCCTCTTTGCAATGGAGAGGAAGAAAGGGATGGTGTTCCGTATTTCTGTCCAGGGCTTAAGCCACAATGCTCCTTCAGAGATACAGTAGGGTGTCTCCCCTATAAAGAAAGTTTATCAAAAGAAAATAAAGGGGCAATGAATAAAAATGCACACATCTAATGAAAGGTAAGCAGTCATATGTTCCATTTGATTAGATCAGATTATAGATTAGGGTTGTCACAGGAATGTTCTCATATCTTCCTTCTCTATATTTTTCATGCTGCTGTAATGTAGTTGCTTGTGTTTATTTTTTGTTTTATCCCCTGTTTCCTCTGGATGGGCCCCTGGTGAACAATAATCTATTCATAGTGGATGGTTGGAAAGTGATGCTTTGCATACAGCATGGTTGCCCTCTCTGCTCCTAAACTCTACACAAGTAAAATGTGACAGCTTTTCACCACTAATAAGGTGGTGGGGGTACAACTCTCTTATTAGTGGCAAGGATTCTTCCCTCCTGATGTAATATTTGTATTATACCATGTTTAATTGTGTTTATAGATGTGCACATCAGTTAGGCTTATATGCTGAAATTAAATATTATTCTGAAATGGCCAATATTTATTGGCAAAAGTCAAGTGGACACAAGTCATACTTTTTTTTTTTTACCACTAAAACTCTGCAAGATTATGTAGATTTGCATTCATTCATAGATTTGAATTCCAAATCCGAGTCTAAAAAAAAACGATTACCGATAAAAGATTTACTGTCTATTCCTTATCCGATTCTATGCACTAGGAGCGGCGTCATGACATCATCACGCCCGCCCGCTAGTGCCGAGAATCAGACGGCACTCTTTATGTGCAGCTCATTACTTCCGCTGGGGGCAGCCATCCCCAGCCGAACTAATGGGATCGGGTTAAAATTTACCGTCCTGTCGGATAACTGTGCGATCCGACAGGACGGCTGATTTTAGCCGAATCCTTGTTAGTTGCAGCTTCCAATTCCTGCACTACCCGATCCCTAAGGGATGCGGGAGAGCGCAGGGCATCGGATCGGGGATCGGATCGTGCAGAAAATGGACCGTGTATGCCCAGCTTAATGTATTTTGGGGTATATTGGCAGAGTGCCTGCTATGTCAACTTTCTTCATACTGTAGCAATGTACTATAGTTTAGTTACGTTTTTTTTACCTGAAAAGTTACACATACATTCAAAATAATTATTTTCTAGAAGCTTGTTAACTCCATAGATTTTATACAAATCCTTCATGTAAAGGAAGCATAACACACGTTTTCCTTGTAACCTCATCCAAAGAACTAACCATTCTTGTAATCAGAACTCCAACATCCTTCTCTTGTTTCTGTAATACCTAAGGCTGTAACTCTAACCATGTAACACTAATAGTAAAATTTCCCATTGTGAGGGCCCTTTCACCCTTGATAATAATTATAATAATTATTCTTATTATATATTATTCTTATTATTAATAATAACTTTTATTTATATAGCACCAGTAGTAGGAATTGAGGAACCAGGCTTACAAAGAGATGGAAAAAGTATCCAAAGGGAGGGACTGGCACTGGCAGGATAATTAAATTAGGAATCAGAAGAGGGGTAGGCCAGACTGAGAAGGTGGATTTTCAGGGCTTTTTAAAAGTGATAGTGGGAGAAAGTCTAATGGGACAAGGGAGAGAGTTCCAGAGAGTAGAACCAGTCCTATACAGCGGCTGTCACTTAACTCAAAACGCTAACACAGGTAACTCCAATACTAAGTAACTCTGACTTAAATCTCAATCATAACATTTTGTAACCCTAACACTAAATGAATTGCAGGGCAATTTTTGGCAGATGAGTTGGAGACAAAGCCTTAAGCCCCCCACACACCTAGCGAGTGGGGACCGACAGACGAGCGACAGCGTCCAGCTTGATGACGTCTCCACACTGCACCCCTTCGCTCAGAGTAACGCTGGTCCCCCGTCAAACTAATAGCATTGGCCAGAGATTTACGGACATGTCCGTTCTCTGGCTGACTGAGCTTTAAGGCGACAGGACCTGTCGCCCAATGTGGGCACCCGCACATCAGTCGCCAGAGAAACACTCCCTAAAGTACATTTAACCTCTTGTTAAATCCCAATCTAACATCAGAATAAAATCCTTCTGGAAGTAGCAGTGAGGACATCCACTGTTACTAGTTACATCAAAATATATGATTTGTTGTATCTTGTATTTATGTAGACCTGCTAATAGTAACTATCTAATATAAACCAGCTTAAGATTTACAATAACAGATCCTTTCTGTTGCACACAGGGATAAGAGCGATCTGTTAACTGGTACAGCGCCGTTGCATTAAAAAAAACCACAAGGACCCTCTGGTGATCAAGTTTCCCTGGTAGGATAGGTATGTTCAGCATTATATTAGTAAATAGCTTGTTTCTAGCCAGTGAAGGGGAGAGTTATGCTGCTTTTTGCAGGGCCCCTGTAATCCTGAGTGAAGGTTGGCTCTTTGATGCAGTCACTTGGTGAAAGGGGCTGCCTTTGACTTGGCTGGATAATATGTGTTCTGTATAGCCTCCCCTATCAAAAGTTTCCAGGGTTTCTCTCCATGGAATTTGAGAGCAAAAGACACTTAGTGGAGCGCCCCAGAGGCCTAGAGCAATGTTCAGCTCACAATGGACACCATTAAGAGTCTTTAACTTTCTGTGGCTCTGTTACTATTAACGGGGGCTGGGTAATGCCAGAAACACGTGGTCTGTGCAGGCTACAAACATGCAGTAATGTATCTGTTTCACTGATTAATTACATCACTGCTTAGTTTACAGACACTTGTCTACAAGGGCCATTTCTAGGGCCACAGTGCAGTAATATGCACCAGTCTGTTTACATGTACTCCAGTGATGGCTGTATGGCTTATCTCAGTGTGGATTTCCTGATGTTGACAATTAGGGTAGATTTACATGGTCGCTCCTGCAGTAGCCGGGGAAACTACGTGTCTTGAGCACCTGCAAACCTTTGCAGGTGCTCGCAGGTGGTCTTGATAATGACCCTATGACAGGTCTATCGGGCGAAAGGAAAAAAGAGGGGTCTGCCCCTAGGAAATTGCTCTGTGAGGTTAGTTATGATGGAGTAGCTAGGCACTTTCTTCACTCCCAGGAAAGTGAACAACATCAGTGTAGTCCGACCTGCGGGCAACTGGGGAGCGCAATTGCTCACAATTAGTCTATAACTCCACATTACCTGCAGCCCCAGTTGTTCCTACGGTGTTTTGCCAATGCGTGAGCCGGAAGGTCAGTATAGTGCAGTATGTCTACCTCCAGCCGGCGGATCGGCAGAACGCTGTGGGAACAGCCAGGGTTGCAGGCAGGTAATGTGGATCGTTTTCGTCTGGTCTTGCCTATGTCTGTGCAACCTTACAAGGCCAGGTATACCAACAGGACTATCTTGTTCTCTAATGTTTAAAGCTTAATTTGGCTACAGCATGTTTAGGGTCTTCCACGTTCTCTGAGCAGCTGTAATGCTTCTATAAAAACATCTATAAAGCAGCAGGCCCTGTTGACATATATTCTCCCACTGTGCAGCATACCTTTCCAAAGTAATTTAAATGGTGCTGCTCTGCATGTTTTATGTATTTCTGTAACCCACATCTCATTCCACAAACATCTGCTGCATGTTAATCAAGTAGCACAAACACTGTACTGTGGTAATACACAGGTCAATTTCACTGTTTAATTGATCATTTAAGTCAGTGGTTCCCAACCTGGGGTCCCCCCCCCCACCCCCCTGCGAATGCTAGGAATTGCAGTGGCGTTGGAGGGGGCCACCAGGTTGCAAGCTCAGCTTCGTGCTTCCCCTGCACTCTCTGTTAACCGAAAGTGGCTTTGTAATGTAACTTCCAGGAAAGTTTCTTTTAATGTCAATGTCTTGTACACAGGGGAGGCCTTAAGGTAAAAAATAATTTGGAACCACTGGTTTAGGTTTTTTAATAGGTAATCAATTACTTTTTTATCCAAATAAAGTACAAAACCAAATTATTTTGATCTGTCAAGTTGAAAAATGTAACAATCAATTTTATACAATAGTATCTTGGAGCATGCACACAGACCTTTATCTTCGTAAGGCTCAGGCTCCACTGCTGCGGCCAGAAAACACAAATAAATACTGGAACTACATGGACAAATCCCTGTTCATTCACGACCGTGCGTTTTGGACATGGGTGCACTTTTTTTCCACGGCCGCACCGCGACTGTAGAGACTACTCCATTGGGGATGATGGGAGCATTTTTAGGTGCATCTAAAAAAGTCAGAGCTGCTCCTAAACCACCCGAGTGGAGCCTCAGCCTTACAGGAAAGGAGACAAATAAGGAATCGGTTTTGCATCAGTTACCTTGTGTGGTGGTATGAACAATCAATGAATGAAAGATTCAAAATTGATTGTAAAATTGTGTTTGTTTCAGAACAAAGTGAAAATCAATTAAGCAAAGGTTAATGAGTGTATGGCTAGCTAAAGTAAGCAATGCAGTCATCTTCCAACCCCACATGCACACTGTCTTGGTTAAAAAAAGGACTCTGCATTCTCTTTCATTCACCATAAGAGACGGTCTTAACATTTCAACTAGCTGACTTGTGAGTTCATTGGAAAGCCCCAAAATCACCAAAATTGTTACCTGTGTTGAGATGTGATACATGAGATATGTAAGTCCTGTGAATGGACAACTGCAGTCCATTCATTGAACTACTTATACCATGATCACTTGTGGTCACTGTATTCTGTGCATGAGCAGACTGTAATTTTGGGGATCTAATGACAGGGTGAACACAGTCAACAATGTTGGTGATAATACCATCTTCAGGGGCATTGTAATCAACTTGCAAAGTCAGCTAGTTGAAATTTTATGATGTGTAAAGACCATCTCTATTCCCCATATACTTAGAACTTTGCAAGATCCTGATCCTCAGGTGCGTCCCCAGAAACCTCCAAATTCTTATTACATACTCTCGCCCTGACTGGTCTTCCACTAACTTCCACTTACAGTTTAATCTCTTGTTTTGTCTTAATATCTCTATAAGTATTGTTCTTGCACATGTAGTTTTTGCATAAATTAGGTTAAAAGTCAAAATTTTTACTTATGATTTCATCTGAATGTGCTGGAGTAATATTTTCTCTTTTATAGTATTACCACAATTGTTCTCTACAGTCCCGGAAGTTTGGATAGTGATACCATGTTCAGGGGCTTTGCAATTGGCCATGATATCTTCATATGCTTCATGTCTGACCCTACCCAGGAACTCATCCAGTTATGCCTTGCCTCGCCATATTTATTTTAAACAAGCTAAGAAGAATGTTAACTATATTAACCCCTGCATCGGCGGAGAGGCTCAGCACTGTGAGAACAGAGCATCAGCCGAGCAGGTAAAGTGTATGTGATCTGTCGGAACCCCCGCCAAGCACTGCGCTTAAGGTAGGGGTCCCGAGAGATCACGAAATGCTGTCTAGACATGGCCTTAACGTAGTGAAGTACTTCAACCCCTGCATCAGCGGATGTCTGAAAGGAGCATCTGCCAGGCAGGTAAAGTGTATGGGATTTGTCCGAACCCCCACCAAGCACTGCGCTGAACGCAGGGGTCCCGACAGATCACAAAACTTTGTGAGACATAGCCTTATAGTGCAAATATTTTTTGTGGAATACAACTCTATGAGGTCAGGCTTAGGGGAAAGGAAAAAAGATGTCTACCTTAGGCTGGTTCTACACCACTCAGCGGGCAGCATTAACTGCACATCAGCATAACGTGTCCATGGGGTCCACCCACGGTTTGCCTGCTATTAGGGCGCAGATTTTAGGGCACGGTATTGCAGACATAGCAAATACCGTGCCCTAAAAGCCCTGTTCATTTTTTTATGAGCAAACCATGCCTGAAAACATATGTTTTGCTCATGTCACATAATGCTCCCATTTTTTATTAATGGGCACATTATGTGACTCTGGCAGGTCTGTATGATGCCAACGGACACATAACACCCGGCTGGGCTTGTGGATGCGTCACATCTGCCACAACGCCCCCTGACACGGATCATGGCGCGCCAGCATAGGGGAATTTCGGGGCTGTCCGCACTGCCTTTTTTAAAATGAAGTTTAGACCCAGCCTTATGCCCCCCATACACCTTAAGTTCGATCCATACAAAGTATGAGAAAAATCTATCAACTGAGACAGTTCTATCAAGGGATTTCCCTAATTTTGGAAATATTTCACTTGTATTGTCTACAAGATGAAGTCAAAGTGAAGCAGATTAAAAAAAAGTAGTAGTAGTAACTCTTAGGTAGCCATACATGGCTCGATTTTGATTTGATTCCTGTGTTCACGGCAATCGATTGCTCGGGAATCAACAATGCCTACCTTGAGCATTCAAGACATGGCACGGCAATTTGGCCCACTTGAATCGGTCACTCCATGTGTTTGTACAACAATCGTTCAAAAAGTTATGCATGTATTCTTTATACAACAATTGAATATAGAACTGCTAAAGACCTGGTGTTTTCCTATTGTGGTACTATATATTACAGATCAAGTGCTGTGTGTACTTATTCAATCTCTTCTGATTAAGAAAGATGACAAAAGATAGTGACGTCACTTAGATTGGTGCCACCTGGTGCCAGGAACCCATGGGGTCATCCAATAGTAGCATGTAGGACAGCTGCAAGTAACATTGGCTTGAAATTGTGTGGCAATGTTGTGTATACATACAAACAATATATGCACAAAATATACATTATAGTACGTGGTACACACACATCAGGGGCAGAGTCCAGTCCCATAATATTAGGCTGAAGTGTTTAATTTAACTCTACTTAGTCCTGCAACCACTGTAAATATTAATCTCTGGGCTTAACTAAAGGGATATAAGGTATGATATATGAGATATGGTGCATGAACAGACAGAAGCTTTGGGTTTCAGGACTGTACCATTCACAAGGGACTAGCCAAAGACTGTGCTGCAGCTGATACTGACTGTTCTTGTAGAGGATTCGAGTCCTCTAGCCCATGTATACAAAAAAGGCCCTGTTGGACAGTTAGATGATATGGAATACTCAAAAAAATATCCTTCTGCTTCTCCCTCCATTTGTCTGACCTCTACATGGACTGCAAGGGGATGATACCAAGTCAAATTCTGATGCTTACACTGCTGAGTTTGGTAATGATTGTATGATGCATTAATGATTTTAAAGATGTGTTAATTTGTCCTTATATATATCTATAGCTTTAAGCAGCTGTTTCCTGGATAGAACCAACAGTGTGCCCACAGACTACACATGCTGCCTTGAGGCACACTTTAAATGGCACATCTTGATGTTTGGCTCCTTGTACCTTTAACACTTCCAGCCAGAAGCAAAAGCATGCCTTAGTCGTCCATCACTGTAACGCCTTGCGCTGGCTGTCACCTAACTTATTGATAGGTCGGCAGGATATTGAATTTTGTCAGCTCTGTCGCCCGTTGCCCAGAGCAGTTTGGGATGCCATCCAGACGATGTTCTTTCTCTCAGCCTCCACCCTGACGCTTCGTACCTGGCCCCTTTCTCAGCTTCTTGCCTGAAGGTTTTTTCATCAAAAAAAAAAAAAAGAAACACCAAAAAAACAACACCACCTTTTCACAGCGAATTCCTGCCCAAACCATTTTAAATAGTCATTTCCAGAGATGGAACAAATTTACTCCACTTTCATCATTGCCAGTAAATGTACACTTTTTTCCCAGCAAGTTCCCATTTTCCCATTTCGTTCCGTGTCGCCGAATTGTCTCCAGGGGTTCATCAGCTAAACATTGTGCACAAACACAGTCACCAAATCTCTTTGGTTCCTTCGCAATGAGTTTTTGTTAGAGGAACATTAATATAAAGCTGACGTTTTATGTGTGCAGCCCAAGGAAAACACAAAAATAATTTACTTTAGTCAACTACTATGAGATTTTTTGGTGGCTGACATCTTTCTCAGCATTTGTTATGCAAAGGTAGGCTGGTGTAAAAACCCTCTAGAGGCTGCTTTATAAATATCTATATAAAAAGCAATTGAAAAAATATTGAAAACACATGCATAAAAATCTGAATTCTTCAAAACACACATTCAAGTAAACCTATAGTTACCTTTGGTGCTTCATGTCCCTCATATTCTAAGAGCCCTTTATATGTCATATATCATTTATATGTCATAAATAAAACCCTTCCATAACACTGGCATATCCTCATCTGTTGGTTGCAGAGAGACCTGGAAAGGGAGATACCAGTGACTTTAAGCCGACCTATCACCCGCTTTTCTTCTTTGTATGATCCACAATAGAAGGTAATAGAGCAGAATGTGGCAAAAACCCCAAAACATACCTGTGATGAGTAAATTAAGAATGTCCCATGCTCCTCTCTCCCTGACATTTCTGAAGGCAAAGACAGCCAGGAAAGTACTCTATATTGAACTACACATAGACAATTTCTCCCATAGGAAACCAGCCCCAGGGGCCACTTGTGATATTGCATCTAATTTAACCCCCCACCCCTCGCAGAAGCCTAGCTGATTCCATGAAAGATGGAATCTCTCGTATGATTCAGCGGGTAATATGAACAGCGGGTAAATATTTTTTTATGGTTGTGGAGTGTTATGCAGCCATCATACCAGCTTAGAGGGAAGTCAAACTTTTTAGATTTATATCATAAATCCAATTTAAAAACTTAATGAGTTTTGGGAGTTCTGATTTCAGGATTGAAAAAATTATCTAGGGCTATCCAAAGGCCATTTGTGGTACAGCAAGATCACAGATACAGGTAAACTGGAAACAGACAAATCTTATATCATACAAGAAGTGGGAACAACAGGTAAGTACATTTCTAATGCTAGTGTAGCACATATCTGCAATTGTGCTGGCTCAGAGGTAAGTAAAGGTTTAATTATTTGTGCATAAAATAAAAGTGCAACTGTGCATAAAACATTTAATTGCTTGCCATCAAGCAATAGAAAACTTGCTTATTACTACAATGGAATCCCTGATCCAACTTTGGGGACTAGAACATTAAATAAAAAAACAGCTTCTACAAACCAGCTGTAATTGTTTCGTTTACAAATACAATTATATATATATATATATATATATATATATATATATA
>CM070037.1:90508896-90527023 GCA_036250615.1 Ptychadena robeensis
ATTATTGGAGGGCAGAATCTACCATGCAGGAGGGTGAAGCAGAGGACAGTGAGTAGACCATGCTTCATATGGGGTGAGTACCAAACATTATCTCCTGGTACTCATCTGAGGAACTCACTAAAAAAGTTATGTGCACCCCTGTGTATGATTATATTTTTTCAATGGACCTACGTTTTTCAAAAATAAAATCTTTGTTTTATAGATTTCATGTAACATTAAAATTTTCTGAGATTTAGAATTTGGGGTTTTCATAAGCTGTAAGCCATAATCATCAAAATTAAATAAAAAAAGGCTTGAAACATCTATTTCATTTGTTAGTTTAATCTTAGTTTAAGTAGTATATATGCGCAATACGCACAGTGCTCGTACTGGCTAAGATAACAGAATGAAGAAGAGAAGATGTAAAGCTGGTTCACGAATCTTTGTGAATAATTGCGAACAGCTACGCACGATGTATGGCAATAGAATACAGTCAAATCTAATTTTATGAATCTCTAATGTTCCTTAATATATTCGCAAAATTAGGCGAACTCGAATATACCATATGCCGCTCAACACTACTTTTAAGTTGAATTAAAGAACTGTTATTGCTTACTTACCACTGCTTATTACATTCAATAGAATATGAGAGAAAAAAGTAAAAAAAAAACTATAGTATTTTACAATGCTGAGATCCAGTGTTACCTATTACACGCTTGTGGTAATGATTAGTTGGTCGATCAGGAAACTGGCCAGGAAAATTGTCACTGTTTGACTTGTGGGCTGCAGTTTCTGCTGATCAAAAATTCTTCCTTTTAATGCAAGGTTACATCCACACTACCAATGGTTAACCCTTTTTCTAAGCAAAAAATTATCATTTTTTGCAGTGTTTAGGCAAAAGTTTAAATTATTTTATAAATTATTTCAAATTGTGCTTCAGTGCTTAAAATGATAAATATTGTGTTATAAGAATACAAAGTAGTTCTGAGTTTTTAGTTTTTAAAATCACCACATTTCATGTTTTGAGGTCACAGAACATTTTCATGGCACTAAATGCATCTTTAATCACACTTGCTTCCTAGGGGTTGGCTTGACATACTTGTCAAGCTTTCCCTTATCTAATAATGCAAAACGCAGAAGTGCGGAGGGAGAGTGCCACTTCCGCACTCCAAATACAATAAGTGACGTCTGTAACGACACTTGCATCATCACGAGGTATACCGCCCCCTCCTATTTACTAGTTGGCTAGCTTAGGAAGGAAGGGATGTTACTCTCCCGCCTAACTTCCCACCCCGCACATCATATGCACAAGTGTTTTGTTCTGCTGAAGCCATTATTTTGTTGAATAATTTGTATGCTTTGGGTCATTGTCCTGTTGCATCACCCATCCTTTGTGAAGCTTCATGTTGCGGAGAGAGGGTCTTACGTTTAAACTGGCAATACATTGGAAAAAATTGGAATGGAAGCACTAAAGCAGCACATACAGAGTGTACTGTGCAGTGCAGAGCAGTGCAAGAAGACATCTACCCTTGTACAGCAGAGATGGAGTGTAAGAGAAAGAAGTTGTACAAGGAGCACAATTAATGGCATGGATGACAGGAGAGAGCACTGTGAGAGAAAAATTATAGTGCTGATGTAGGAAAGCAGGCATGATGATAGTGAACACAGGACACACACACACCGATAACAAGTACCAATTTAACTTTATTGGATCTTTAAATCTTTAAATATATACAGCGGGGGGAACTTATTGATTATTAACAGTCACTCACTGTGTGGCCGCTTTGCTGCCTCAGGGCCTGGACGGATTGTTGCCATTGATGGAAAAATGTAGAGTTTATCAAGACATTTTACAGGAAAACATAAGACCATCTGTCCGCCAACTGAAGAGGATAGGTGAAGCAACAGGACAATGACCCAAAGCATACAAGTTATTCAACAAAAGAATGGCTTCAACAGAACAAAATACGCCTTTTGGAGTGGCCCAGTCAGAGTCCTGACCTCAACTTTTGCTACACTGAAACAGTTTTGTGAAAAGAAGTGCTCCAAAATTACTTCAGATCGTTGTGCAGGTCTGATCTGCAACTACAAGAAACTATTGGTTGGGGTTATTGCTGCCAACCAGTTATAGGTTAACCAGTTATAAAGTCCAATAGTTCACATACTTTTTCCACCCTGCACTGTGAATGTTTACATGTTATGTTCAATAGAAAACATGAGAACATATAATGTTTGTGTGGTTTTATTTTATGCAGACTGTGTTTTTCTATTGGTGTGACTTAGATGAAGATCTAACATTTGACATTTTATGACCAATTAATGCAAAACTCCAAGTAAACCCAAAGAGTTCACATACTTTTTCTTGCAACTGTAAAGCAAGGACACAGGCTGTTTTGCCTAGGAACCTGCACGCTACATGGGACTTCCTCGCAAGGCCAGCGTTTCAAACTACCCTCTAAAGAGACCAAGCCTCCCTCACATTTGTCTCTCACAAAAGTTGTGGACCTCCTGAATTCTCTCCCTTTTATCTCCTCAGTCCTAGAGCTCCTTCTTGTGAATACTTTCCTCATAGCGAAGCCTTCAACTACCCTGGTCACCTCCCCACACTGATAATACTGAGGACATCTAGTGGAAAAAGCACTGTACTGTAGAGGAATCTCTGGCTTGCAGCTGAATACAGCAATAAAACTGGTTATATTGTATCTTGTTGTTTTTGTCTGGAGAGTGAGCATTCCATGCTATGAAAAAGTGTTTTCCCCCTTAATCCTTAATATAATAGTAAGACAAACGAAGGTCATAATATTTCAGAGAACTAACAGTTCCTGAGATAGACCATAGGACAGCGGGTTTTTAAGGCACTTAGTGTATAAATGTATCTAGTAGTTAATATCATAAAAAGTATTTTTTATTTAAATAAAGGTGAGCACCCCAGGTGAGCACCCAAGGGTGGGGATCAGTACTGGATGTGGAAGATCTCATGCCTGGCCTACCCCTGGGATAGCTGTCCCCTTCAGGCTCAAGGGTGGAGTTGCCATTCACGCCTTGTCAGACACTGACCAGGTAGGACATATATATTTTTTAGTTATTTATATGTATTTTTTGATACAAACATACATGTGGCTGTTACTCTCAAACTGATATCTTTGTAAATATGTGTGAACTGTCATGTCCTAAGCTCTGATATATGCCACTTATCACTTATCCACCGAAATATTATGTGATTTAGATGTCCAGTATGTATACAATTGCTAATTATATGAACAATGGTGGGAACTATCCTGCACTGATACCATGTACTTTATGATAGCTAAAATTACTTGCACCAAGATTTTGTACTGTAACCATTATCATGTGACTACACCAATTAACCATGATTGTAAATGTGTATATCTGTTTGTGGTTATAGATTGCATTTATATCTCCCTGAAGAAGCCACACCGGCGAAACATGTTGGAGATGCATTTCTAGTCAGTAATTATAACTTATCACACATGGATGCAATATTGGCACTGTATTTGACATTGCGGCTTTTCTACTGTTTCTGGTTTTAGGAGTCATCCTAATGTATGTCGATGGCTCTGACTCCCTTTACTGTAATTGTGACTTTTTTACCAATTTATTTAAATAAAAAATACTTTTTATGATATTAACTACTAGATACATTTATACACTAAGTGCCTTAAAAACCCGCTGTCCTATGGTCTATCTCAGGAACTGTTAGTTCTCTAAAATATTATGACCTTCGTTTGTGTTCCTTGTAATTTGTACTGGGTGCGGCACTAAACTCATTCCCCCTTCTCTACTACAAGTATACTTAATATAATAGTGTTGTTGTTTGTGTCTGTTTTGCATGCCCCCCTACAATATAGACTAAGAGGAAGAAGAAGATGAAGTGTGACCATGACATCATATTTCTAAGAAGCTGCACACATCTCCTGGTGGGGAAAACATCTGGGAGGCAGAGATGTCTGCACTGTAATAAACACATTAAAACTTATGGAACAATTTCTGTCACTATAAGATACCAAACAAAAAACAAATGCAGATCACTGATGGCAGATAAATGGCTTTTGGCCCATCTAGACGCATGTTCTAGACTATAAATGGTTGAACTATAGGAATAATGCCAAGGGTAATCTAACTGTATTCAAAGGGGAAAATAGAAAACAACAAAACATGTGACGGAAGAAGTGCTCACAGACATAAGATGAAAATAACATTCTGAATTTGCACATTCAACTCTTGACCTACAATTTGGTTGGTTAGTCAGTTGAAATTGGTCAATGTAGATCTTAAAAACCTGTATAACTACAAGTATATGCACCAAAGGTAGCTATTCATATACTTAATGTTTTCAAAGTTAAAAATAAATTCTGATGATCATTGATCAGGAATGGCCATCCACCAGAGAAAGTAAACAAAGACGAGTGCTAAAATTAGCTGCTGGTTTGTTAAAGCTGGGTACACACGACTCGATGAAGAAACAGATTAGAGCAACATGTGCCCGATGTTGTTCTAATGCGTTACATGATTTGAGTCATCCACGCTTCCTTCGAGCAGGATCTGTGGAACTCGACCAAACAGGTTTTCAACATGTTGGAAAACCTTGGTCGAAATACATTACATTGAATGGATACAACGGGTCCGCATCAAATGTAATGGACGGGCTGCCAGCCGCAGAAGTTCTGCGGCTCGATATGGAGGAAGCTTTGAGTCATCATCATTGCACTGGGCTGGAGCTTCCTCGAAAAGGCTGTGTATCAAGCCGTGTGTACCAGGCTTTAGGTGTGAAATTGATCTTTTACCTTGTCATGTACCCAGTGCATGGCAAGTACTATGTACCCTATTTTTCTGACTATTAGACACTTGGTTGTATGCAGATTAGGTATTCAGGAGGAGAGCCCCGACAAGCACCTTCTGTCTTTGAGCTGGGAGGCCCTTCTATCTGCCTCTGCCACTGTATGTAAATTGGCCTCAAGCTGCCTAGATACAGACATTAAGTACACAGCTGGAGGAAAGATCCGCTAATGGGTAAATCTTTCTTATGCGCTAGCTGCAGCACTCTGTCTATGTGAAAGGGGGGGGGGTGTCTTATGGTGCGAAAGCTGCGTTATATTGATTATTGTATTGACAGAATCCTACTAATTTTCACCACACTCCTTTTAATCTCTCTATACGATTGCTTTTAGATTTCAACTATCAACAATGTATTGAAGGGACCTCCCTGATTGGATGCAGATTGGACATTTTAGAAAGGACCTCATAATACATAGTTTTGGTAAAGTGAAAATTGATTGTACAAAATTGTATAGTGAAAATGTAACTTGTATGGTGATCTAAAGATAGCTATATTAAATGAACTTCTTTTTCCATTGCTGTCCTGAAATTATATAACAGGGTAATGTAACAGATATATTTAGAGTCACAGGGAGGATCAGTGTTAGAGTTAGGGTGCTGATCAATGTGCTTTACTTGATGAATACAGTATTTGACAATAAGTCTGCTTTGCCTGCAGTTTAAACTAACCGGAATAGAACTTGTTGCATCCAAACAAATTGAGCACAAAGTAAAGAAGATCAAAAAATCTTCTGAACTGCCATGTGTACTGTTCTTGTACAGATGTTGCTGACCTGTGTTTGATGTAGCAAAGCCTATCGACAACATGGAGGTTTATGTGAGACTTATGAAAATGGTCAGTGTTAGATTTTCAGTGAGAGTATTATGGACAAGATTATTGCTGGGGATGTAAAAAGAGTTATGTGAGCATTAGTGTAAGCGTTGCAATAAGTGTTAGGGCTTGTTTCCATTATAGGTTGGGACCCCCTCCGCTAAGCGTATTGCTTGGTGGGGATCCCGACGTAGCACCTTCACTTACATGCTCGGCGGATGCTGTGTTTACACATCCGCCGATGCAGAGGCTCAATGTACTCGACTTTGGTAAACCTTGCATCGGCGGAATGGCTCGGCGCAGTGAAGACCAAGCACCCACCGAGCAGGTAAGTCTATGTGCTACATCGGGATCCCTGCCAAGCAATACGCTTAGCGGAGGGGGTCCCAACGTATAATGGAAACATAGCCTTAGAAATAAATTGGACATTGATGTTAGGGTTACAGTGAGCATTAGTGTTAAGAGTTATGAAGCTAGGGCTACAGTGCGCTAACATTTCGGCATAGTGCACAAGATATTTTTCTACCCTTACAACTGCACATCCGCAGATAGCCCAAGTTTTTGGGCATTTTAGGCGTAATCTTATGAATTTCAGTGGTCAAGGTTAGGGGTAGGGTAGGGGTTTGTGGGGTTAAGGTTAGGAGTTCCAAGGGTTAAGGTTAGAGGATTAGGGAGGTTAGATTCATTTTAACCCACAAACCCCTTAAACTTAAACTAAACTTAAAATGCATCCCTACTTTCAAGCACCATTACCCTTAACCTTATCCCTTAACCCTGAAATGCCCAAAAACTAAGGCTATCTGTGCATGTGCAGTTGTAAGGGTAGATAAATATCTCAGGGTAGGAAAATATTTCAGAACATCAGCACTGAAGTCAATGTTCTATAACATGGCAATCTCCACAGCCTCCAGAGCACTGATATATAACTCATACTGACTGGTATATACGTAACTAAAGTGCCCAGGTGTATTAGTTATACATCAGCCTATGGATTTAAAGGGGTCATGTTTAAGCTTTACTATGTAGCACTGCCGATAATGTGGTCCTATAAGGCCCAAATGGCAGGTGGGATGGTCTCATTGGATGCACCAGCACATCCAAGCTCAAAGTGTAGCCCTAGCATTACAGTGGAGATGGTTTAGTCTAGTATTAGCGTTAAAGTAGGTTTTGGGGGTGGGGTTGCAGTGGGAGTTTAAGGTTGTTTTATTGTTAGGATTACAGTGAGCAGTAATGCATGAGTTTCAGAAAACGTTATATTTGGTATATTAGGGAGAGTTTGTGTTAGTCATAACAGAAATCTAGTGTTACATAGAGGGTTAGTAAAAAAAAGAAGGGGTTGTTACTTTTATGGTGTCTGGCAGGTTTACTAAAAGATTGACAGGGGTAACAGGAGGTATTATTTGGGCAGGTAAATGTAAGGCTATAAGGAGGATGATTTTGTATCTGCCCTTCTACGCACAGATCTGAATCAGTCATCCTGAATTATATACAAATGTGTTTATATCTGTTTGAATGTGTTGCTTGACTTCAGCGCTTCTATCACACTTTTTATTGTTTTATTTTGTGATTTTCACCCACCTTACCTGTTTGATTTGACAGTTTAAACCAAAAACATCCTGATATTCCCCTTATTAAATATGCCAGGAGGCTGCAGGTGGTTTTCTAACTGCAATTGTCCCCCTATACCACTTATAATATGAGGAGTATACAAAAATATTCTCCACTATAGTGCTGAGTAAAAGAGTTCCTCTTTAAGCACGGTCCATGTGTATTTTTTACTTTTCATTATTTCTCTTTCTAAATATAACTCCTAGACGTCTGGCTGGCTGCTGAACATAGGTTGACTTGACTGTGCAGAATGTGAAAACAAGAATCGGTTCTATGTCCTTGGATGGTGCATGGACTTCAGCGCTGTGGATAACAGCCCCTCTTATCAGTCACTTGACCGGCAGCTCTCTACAGCCAGTGAAATCAGATCCATTGGGAAGCTGCTGGCTTGATTAATCTGTGCCATTAGCACCAGGGAATTTGCATTGACATCATTCTGTGTCACAGGCCCATGAGGTTAAATGGAAGGCAGGAATAAAATTCAAGTCACATGATGTCACAGACCTGGGATAAAGTTTCAGAAGCATTCAGTGCTTCCAAGGGGTTACCATATAGGATCTTTGAGATAGACTATAGACTTATATTATATATGTATCGCTTTGACAGGTTCTTTTGCCCTTTTCACATTGGTGCAAAGTGTTCTCCCTCGTCCTCCGCTATTTTGAGTCTGGATTGCATCTGGTAAGCATGTAATAACATGGTTTTGAAATAAGTTCTTTCATTTGGCAATATATTCACATTAGGCAAGCTTAATAACTAAAGCTGCTCTGGCTGGAAATGGGAAAATGTACATGTATGTATGTATGAAGAAATTTACCGTATATTTTTTCTTTATATCATAGGTTTGCATAATGTATGCACAAGCACTTTTCTAGCTCCTTGCACTTTACCACAGTATTCTTGTTCCTTAAAGAAATCCACATATTTGACGAAGCGCATCAGAACCAACTCAAGAAAACCACTCTGGACAATTACACACTACAGGCCAGATCTGTGCTATATGTTTTATGATCTAATCTATTGTACTGTGTCGACACGTTTTATGTAGTATAGCCAACACTAGCCAACAGTTGCATTCTAAGATTTTAATTATGTCAGAAACAAACTTGCTTTTAACCCTTGGAACCTGATCTATATTGCCGTTAAGGTTCCTGAGGTTGTCCACCTTGTTTTGGTTCATCCAATTGAGTTCTTTTAAAATGTTTTGCTGCTAATATTCATTAAGGAATAAAACATAGAAGACACCAATCTGTTTGAGGTGCCTACACACCCTTATGCATGAAAAAATGCAAATAATTATGATCAATAAAAAGTATGACAAACAAGAATGTGAAACATTTGAAACATATTGATCAGGAATTCAAGGATGCAATTACATAACTCCACCTACACAATTGTGAAGTAAAAACTCCATTCAGGAGAATGATCTATTACATTAGAATGTATTGTTCTGACTGCAATGACACAGGGCAATGCATATCAACTAAGGGTAACCATAAAGGGAATTTGTCTCATAGACATCCTAAGAAATGCATATAGTTTGCTGCCACTTTGCTAAAACCAATCATACCAGTCAGGGAAGGGTGCCCATTTGTTACATGTTTGAGCAAAAAATTGTAATGCAGCCCTGTAGCATCATATCCTTTCATGTTAATAGCATTATATCCTGTAGGCAATATATCACTTTCCTGAATGCCAGAGCTAAGCCACATGTGAAATATTTTGACTAAATACAGATGTTAAGACCTCACCAATTTACAGTGGAGACTGAAGAGCCAAGAATTCTTATGATGGTATTGCCTAAGGAGAAAATAATACCGTACTTTGTTTTAGACTTGTCTGCTGACTACTCAACAGTCTTTCTAGTAATTGAAGAGGATGTAAGCTGTTTCATCCATGTGGGCTAGTGGTTTAAATCCATGCTGGATATATCTGTGGACTGCACATGAATGATTCACTGACCAGAGAAAGGGCCACAAAACTGGATATATTGCACCCTGTATTTATACTGCATAGTGCTGTATTATAGGTGGTGTATGTCCCTTTAAGGGCTACACTTGTTGTTTACAAGTTGCTGGAACCTTTTCGCAGGAGAGGGTTGTCTCTCTCCTACAAATGTAACTATCCTGATCTGCCCAGTTACAGGCCTTAAGGTAGACCTATAGTCCCCAGACGAGTGTACCTGGTTGAGGAGATCTCCACTACCCTACAGTGTGACACCCTGATTGGACTGCCAATTGTGCTACATCCCAGAGAAAGCCTACAGCACCCCTGTCCACAGATTCCAGCAGCCTGGTAGCAACTCATGGCAACTGTTTTTCCCAAGACTGAACCCCATCTCTGCCCTCGGGAATTAGAGCTGTATGTATATACCCCTCAATAAACTGTAAATAGCCTCCTACCAGCCTGCGTGGACTTTTGCTTTATTGGGGTGTGAGCTGTCTTTTGTGACCGGACAGAGGACATCCATCCTAAAGGACCTGTCGTGTAAGTAGCACGCTACACTGCTCCTTCACGACACTACAAATGGCGTCACGAACAGGATGTTCGCTACTGCTGAATAGCTGCACCACCGGTTCCAGAAAGCCCGCCAGCCTGTGCTATCTGGCTGCACGTAACTGCTGTTGCCATGCCATGCTATGGAAAACATAGATTATGAGATCCACTGAGAGATAGTAAGAGACCATGCACTCCGTAAAGAGCTGTGTAATATGCTGGTGATATATTAATATTGTATAATAGTATAAATTATAATAATTAAAGACTTTAATATTTGCTGAATGTATTAAGATCATTTGCATTGTATACCCAAAATGCCCACTGACATAGATCACTCCTGTGCCATAGCTAAATTCACCATAAAGCATCCCTCATGGCAGCTTCTGATTTATGTCTTAACATGCAGGCAATTACAAAAAGTCATTTCAAAAGGTAACTTTTAATTTTTAATTGCATCATTCAATATATAGCAACTGGTGACCCTGCCATTAAAGCACCACTGATTGGTAATGTATTTAACAACAGAATGAATCGATATAGCAAAATTAAAGGTGACAATTATATCAAAGCAGACCCAAAGTCCATATTTCTTATAATGGCAATAGTTTTTGGAGAATTTATTATTAATTAAATCCTTTTTTTAAATGGGTGCAAAGAGACTGGGAAAGGGAGATGTGGGTATTTTCTGCTGCCAGAAGTTAAAAGACGGAAAAGGACTCTGGTGTGAAGATGCTGAATACAATATAGTTTTTTTTTTGGTTTTTACAGTGGTTTCCCAAGATGAAGACAGTTGACAGGTAAGTAATATGTTTATGTTTGTGTGTATCAGTGCTGCTGCTTTTTAGCGGCAGCTTTGATACTTTCTGTGAACTCGGCGACCCCTGTGAAGTGGTCATTTGACCCCAAGGGAGTCCTGACCCACAGGTTGAAAACCACTGCGGTAGAAGGTTTTACACACTGCTTGTCTACAGTTGTACTTAAAGTGTTAAAATAATTTTCACTTCTCTCCCAGTTAAGTTTCTCAATGACTTCTAAACTAGCTCAGTCTAGCTTGGGTAAGAGGTGGTGTAATATCTCCCCTGGGAAGGTACAGTACACTCCAGGCTGTACATATGACTGTAGAAGCAGGTTACTCGACATTCCTCTTATACAGATTACCGGGGCAAGGGTTTCCTACAACAAAACCCAAGAATTCAGACCATACGCTACAAATCTAGACAGGCTTCAGGATATGGAGGAACATGTCACCATTTGGAGCAATGCTTATTTTACTCTCATCTAAAAAACAAATTATTTATATTTCTAGTATTTATATGAAGTAACTGATTGCATTTTTTGTATACACACAACATATTATGTCAGAAGTTTTTTTTTATTATTATTATTATTATTATTATTATTATTATAACCATTTATTTAAATAGCGCCAACATATTGATGGGTAGGCCACACTGAAGAGGTGGGTTTTCAGGGAACATATCTTGGAGATGTTGCGGAGATGGAAGTGACAGAATATAGCAATGTTCTGTATGTGGGAAGTAAATGAGAGTGCAGAGACAAAGATGACACCAAGGCAGCAAACTTGTGGAATAGGGGAGATGAAGATGTTATTTACTGTAAGATGGTGATAAGTTCTGTATAAGTCAAGTTAAGGAATCTGTCAGCCATCGAGGACAGAGGGAGTAAAGGCCGGGGTGGATATGTAGAGTTGGGTAACATTAGCATATAAATGGTATTGCAGACCAAATGATGAGATAAGTTTGCCAAGGGAAGAGGTATAAAGTGAGAATAGCATTGGACCAAGGTCAGAGCCTTGTGGCATGCCAACGGAGAGGGGGTGTGAGAAGAAGAGGAGCCATTGAAAAAAGTTTGGAAAGAGCGGTCCGTCAGGTAGGAGGAGAACCAGGGGAGTGCAGAGTCACGAACACCAATTGAGTGCAAGGTTTGTAGAAGAACAGTGTCAAAGGCAGAGGAGTAGTTTTAAAACAGTCCAACTTCCCCCTGTTCACTGGGAGATTCAAATTCCCCTTTTTGCAGGGAATTTGAATATGAAAAACTGGAAGTGAGGTCAGCACCTGGAACGCATAGTTCCTGGTTCTGATTGCCTTATGTGACACCACTGGCGAGCTGATTTTTCACTAGAAGACTGGGTTCTCTACCCGGTCTCTGATGAAAAGATTCTTCCTCTGGCCGGATCTTACTGCTCCTGATCCTGCCAGTGGAAGAATAGTAAGCTCCTTCTCTCTGGCAAATGGGGTGGGTCCAACACTGTACTGCTTACCGGCTAGAAGGAATGCAAACATCCATGTTCGTGGCCGAATTGTCCTACAGAGCAGAGACCCAGGAGAAGCAGCAGTGAAAAATTGCCTTGGCAGTCAGCAAGTCATTGGCAACTTTAGTGATGGCTGTGGTATGAGAAGACCGGAAGCCGGATTGGAAGGGGTCAAGAAGGGAATTCACGGTTAGATAGTCAGTGAGTCTTTTGTAAACAAGGAAGATTCCAGAGGAAAGGGAGAGGTTGAATAATTAATTCAGTGCCTTGGCAAGGGTGGTAGAGTGGGTTCTTAAATAGACAGCAGGGTAAAAAGGTCAGGTGGGCAGGTGGGT
This sequence comes from Ptychadena robeensis, assembly GCA_036250615.1. Classification (NCBI taxonomy): domain Eukaryota; kingdom Metazoa; phylum Chordata; class Amphibia; order Anura; family Ptychadenidae; genus Ptychadena; species Ptychadena robeensis. Next base: position 90,521,258 of record CM070037.1, read on the forward strand.
TTTAGAAGGAGTGGAGCGAAGCAGAGAGGTAACTTCCTCCAGACTAAAGGGGAAAGCGAGGTGAGTTGAAGTTCGGAGGAGCATAGGTTTGTCGGGAGGGGATGAGAGAAAGAGTTAAGCTGGCCATACACCTGCAGGATTCTCTGTCAGATTTCCTTCAGATCAGATCAGATCTAACAACCACCATTGTAATATGAGGACCCCCTTTCTAACCTTCCAATCACTATGTATTGTATCAGGGAGGGACAATATACTACATGGTGTTGGTTAGATCTGATCTGATCTGAAGGAAATCTGCAAGAGAATCCCTGCAGGGGTTATGGCCAGATGTACAGGATGATGGCATTGGAGGAGCCCTGGGGGGTGTTGTTGGCAGTGGCGATGTTGGAAGGAGAAGAAGGATAGGCCCAGATCTTGAAGAGGTGGGTTGTTAGGGCTTTTTGAAAGTTGCAAAAGTAGCAGCAGTTAAGGGACGAGGGGGAGAGTCCAGAGAGTAGGAGCGGCCCTAGAGTAGTCGAAGCCTTGAGTTGGTGATTTTGTGATTGTGATGAGGTTATGAGTGGGGATGTCAATTAGTAGGTCACTGGAGGAGCGGGATGGGGGCGGTTTAGGGGGTATTTTTGTGTCCAGGGTTGGAAGAGGTAAGGCGGGACAGGAGGTGGTGTGAGTGATTTTTTAAAGCAAGACCACGAACTTTGAATTTGATTCATTGGACAATTGGAAGCCAGTGTGAGAATTTGCAGAGAGGAGGAGCAGATGAGGACGGGTGTTAGAGGAATATAAGTCTAGCAGCAGCACCATTCATGATGGACTGAAGAGGCGAAGTCTAGTAGAGGAGACTAGAGAGGATGATGTTACAGTAGTCCAGAAGAGGATGATGAGAGCGTGTACCAGGAGTGTTTGTGGTCGCTGTGGAGAGGAAGGGGCGGCTTTGGAGATGTTGCGGAGATGAAAGGTGGCAGATCTAGCAAGGTTCTGTATGTGAGGAGTTAAAGGAGAGTGCAGTAGGAGCGAAGGTACACAAGGCAGCGAGCTTGTGGGAATAGGGGAAGTGATGTGTTATACTGTAAGTGAGATGTTGGGTGGAGGCATGGAGGTGAAGGGGGAAAGGTATGAGTTATCTGTTTTGCTCAAGTTGAATTTAAGGAATCTGTCAGCCATCTGATGACGAGATGGCAGATAGGACTGAGGAGATGTTGTCAGGACAAGGGAGTGAGGCGGGGTGGATAGGTAATTTTGGTGTCATCAGCATATAAATGGTATTTCAGGCCAAAGGATGAGATAGTTTGCCAAGGAGGAAGTATAGAGGGAGGGAAAAGACCGGGCCAAGGAATGAACCTTGGGGAGCCAAACAAAGAGGGGGGGGTGGTGTGAGAAGAAGAGGAGAAACTTGAAGGAGTTGGTTTGGAAAGACACGGTCGGTCAGGTAGGAGAACAGGAGAACAGAGAGAGCAGAGTACAGGATACCAATAGAGCACAGGGTCGTAGAAGAAGAGGGGTGGTCAACAGTGTACAAAGGCAGACAGAAGAAGAGACATCCAACAGAAGAAGTAGGAAAAGTTGCCTGGGCCTTGGCAGTGAGCAAGTCAGCAACGTTAGTGATGCTATCTCAGTGGAATGAGAAGGTCGGACACAGATGGAGAGGGTCAAAGAGGGAATTACAATCAGATAATTGGTGAATCTTTTGTAAACACAAGGCGCTCGCTCGAGTAGTTTGAAAGCAAAAGAAGAAGAGAGATAGGTCGGTAGCTAGAGGGAAAGAGGGTCAAGTGATGCGCTCTTCAGTTGGGGGGAAGGATTGTGGTATGTTTGAAGGATTGATGGGAAGATACCAGAGGAAAGGGAGATGTTGAAAAGTTCAGTCAGTTCAGGTGCCTGGGAGGGTGTTTGTTTAGAATGGGTCTTAAGAAGATCAGCGGGTATAGGGTCAAGTGGGCAAGTGGTGAAGGAGAAGAGCGAAAGCAGAGAGGTGACTTCCTCAGAATGACAGGGGAAAGTGAGGGGAGGGAAGAGTTACAGGAGGATGGATTGGAGGAGTGGGGGTGAGGTGGGGGGTGAGGGTAAAGTTACAGGAGTGATGGGGAGTGGAGGTGAGGGAAGAGTTACAGGAGGATGGGATTTGAGGAGTGGGGGTGAGGGTAAAGTTAGAGGAGGATGGGATTGGAGGAGGGGGTGTAGTGCGGTTGACAGAAATATCAATTCGGATGGCTTTAATTTTGTAGCACCATCCCCCCACCTCACTAAATTGTGAGGATTTTTGTAAAGACAAGAATTTAGAAAATCATATATGTTTTGAATATATATATATGACAGGGTTTCAAAGGTGCTTTATTTTAAACAAACCAATGTAAATAAACCAACCAGTTTATACCAATATATCTTTTAGAAAAATTTCATTTTATTTAATCTGTTACAATTTTAAAAAGACATACGGTACATTCATTCAGTGCAAAGTAGCACACATCTTTCTTAACCCTCTGAGCGTTTGCCACGTTGCACGGTTTTTTTATAACCGTGCCACGGGCAATCGCGGCGGAGCACAATGTGCTCCGCCGTGATTGCCAGCTCAGCTCAGGGATGTAAACAAAAGTCCGAAGTCGCTTCTGCTGAAGAAAGGCGACGCCCCTCCAGTTTGACGGAGGTCTATGGCGCCGCCTACCCCCGCCCCCCTTCGCGTCACATGATGCATGAAACTCAGCCCGAGTTAATTCGGGGAGAACGCTCAGAAGGTTAATAAAAAGATATAAAACATCAATTTCTCTTGGAGAAAAAATTAGGGCACACCACAAACAAAAAAAATACACATTTATATGTAACAATTAAAAAATGTATATGGAACATGGATGGAGTATTGGGCCATATTAACCACTAACTCCGGTGGTAACCTAGGTCTGGTGGTCTACAATAAAATACAATACACAAGAATTCAGTATGTTCTCATATATATCTATACTTTTTACATGGCGTTCACATAAGGTGTCTGCCCTTGGCTTGATCCTTACAACAAATTATCATGGTCAATACACCATAGGCCATAATAGTTGTAACATTTTCAAATATTAATCTGTGCATAATAATAGTACGTCTCGGTCATATCAACTGCCACCTTACCAAGATCCCAGGTAGATGCTGCCAGGGAGACCTGTCACGACACAGCCAGACCCCCAAACCACAATGGTGGCGTAACCCTGTGGGCCTCTACATACACGTAGAAGTACCATCCACCCCAAGGTTGTAATGGACAGTCCTTAAAAAATTTGGGGTACCTACTGGTACCACCAAAGGACCAGAAATTCGAAAGGCTGGGGAGGGAGAAAGAGGCAGTATAAAACGGTAATGCCGGTATTGTCATCAAATCTATGGGCTCATGGGAAGGCGACAAGCCACCCTACCACTCACATCATTGGGAAGGTAATCCAAACCTACATACAAAAATGCATTTAATACAAAAAAAATGTTTTTTTAAACTTATACTTTTATGCCGAAAAGTCGAAATGGCCCGAAATTCGAAATTCCGTCAAAAAAGTAGAAATTGCACTGCAAATTTTTCAACCATTCCTAGTTATGACATATAACACTGTATTGTAATTTAATGTAAAATTGTGTGTTTTATTTTGTGTGAAGTAGCAGGTATTTTAGGATAGAGGTCAATGTTTTGGGTATGAGTACCGTATTTTTCGGACTAATAGACACACCTGACCATACCAGTTTTCAGAGCAGGAAATCAGAAAAAAAATATTTTATATGTTTAAATGAATTAGTGAAAAAATCTCATGCAGTACCCCTTTCAGCTACAAAAAAATTTCACTAGAGAGCACACTTCTGCATCCCTTCTTCTTCCTCACACAGAGGGAAGGAAGAGGGAGCACCTCCACATGGGAATCAGCACACCGATCTCCCTGTCTCCTCTCTGCTACGTGTGTGAGGAAGCTGCCAGCGAGTGCAGCTCTCCCCACATGCACTCTGCATTGGCTATATTTGCAGGGCTCTTTACAGTTCAGCTTCCCGCCAGCTCTCCTGGCAGATGCGAGATCTACACAGCAGATCTCCTATCTGCCGGGAGAGCTGGCGGGGAGCCAAGTTGTGATCACCAGCGGCTGCCGATGGTCGCACATTTGGAACATAAGACGAAGACACTTCCCCACCCCCCCACCCCAATTTTTGGGGTGAAAAGTGGGTCTTATGGTCCGAAAATACAGTATATATTGATTCCAGTTCATCTATAATCACTTATTTAATTATTCCAAATAAAATTATTTTAATGGTACTTACAAATTTATTTATTTGTGTTTTACTTTTAAGACAGGCGCAGTAGCGAGGGAAATTTTGTCACGCTTCTGATCATGACAGATGAAGAAAAGCAGAAGATGAAGACAGAAAGAACCCATTTGGATTACAACTTTTATTTTAAGAGTAGACTGGATTGCAAGATTGGGGGCATTACAGTCAGGGCCGGGCTGACACAGAGGCTGAAGAGACTCCAGCCTCTGGGCGCTGCTCAGGGGGTTAAACTTCTGACGGCTCCATCTCTCTCCATCGTCCAGCTATGCTCAGATTAGCTCTAAGCTGGCCGATGTCACCCCTCTCCCAGCCCAATTTGCATATGAATGTCCCGCGGGGCGGGGGGGGGGGCGACATTCATTTTCAAATTGGGCTGGGAGAGGGGCGCACATGGGCAGCTCAGCCTCTGTTGTTGGTGGACCTTGTCTCAGCCCTGACAGTTGTTTAAGTACACTATTTGTTTATGTATTAATTGTATTTATTTTGTGTGCTTTATTGTTTTGGGGGTAACTAATCAGTGTTATCTATACTCATTCCTTTAAATAGCTGTTTGGGGGGTTTATATGTAATGTTTTTATTTTATTGATTTTGCTGAAATATTGAATTGCTTGCGGTTTCATATGTAATAATTCATGTCATTATTATATTAACATTTTTCTGGGTGGGATTTTGTAATCATTTGTATGTATGTGTTTATTTATTGTCGGGTTGTGCTTTTATCTGTAGTAATTGATGTAATTATTACAGATAAAAGTTTTTTAAGTTTTTTGAAAGCTTGTGTTTTTTTGTTTAGTGTTTATTGGTGCACTGGTGTTAATGAATTGGGGGTTAATATGACCCCAATACTCTTTTCATGTTACCTGTAATAATTTATTTCATGATTACAGATAATATTATTTTAAAAGTGGGTCTTTTATGTGCTTATTGCCACGCTGGGGTTAATGAATTTGGAACGAGTAAGGCGTTCATATGACCCCAATATTCATTCCATGTTATTATCTGTAATAATTTATTTCATGATTACAGATAACATTGGGGGAGGGACCATTAGAATCCAAGAGACCTCTATACATATTCCATATATTTTTGGAAGGATTACATTTGAAAATAAATATATGTTTTCTATACAAGAACCTCAGATACACCCACCCTGACATAAGTTCCGATCTAAGGTATTCGAGGAATCTGCTTTTTTTTAGCCTGCAATCGTTTCTGGACAGAGATAGCTGAAAAAACTGTTAATGAAGGTGATGTGCGCTTCAATCGCTTTGTAATTGATTGTCGATTACACGATCACATGTTTTGATCCTTACTCGGGAACTTCTTAGAGTGGGAAGAGGAGGAGAGGCAATAAACATATGTGATAGGTGTACATAAAAGTCCCAGCAAATCCCTCCCCTCTAATCTTCTCCTCTAGTGTTGGCAGGGGATTATTATTATTATTATTATTAACATTTATTTATATAGCGCCAGCATATTACGCAG
>CM070037.1:90536856-90568539 GCA_036250615.1 Ptychadena robeensis
AGGGTACACTTGACCTCAGATTACGAATACCGGCATACTCTAGCCCTATAGTACTATTTAGACCATAGCCTATGGCCATGCATTGACTACAAGGAACTGAACAAGATCACGGTTAAAAATCGCTATCCACTCCCTTTAATCCCTGAGCTACTTGAAAGACTCCGATCAGCTAAAGTGTTTACTAAATTGGACTTAAGAGGCGCTTACAACCTTATCCGTGTCCGCGGGGGTGATGAATGGAAGACCTCCTTCAGAACCAGATATGGACATTATGAGTACCTGGTCATGCCCATTGGCCTGTGCAACGATCCTGCTACCTTCAAGCATTTTATTAACCTCCCTAGCGCACTGCGATTTCTGTACCAAAAGTGCACCATAGACTTCAATGGTAAATTTTTCTTTATGTCGTAGGCCTGTAACTTCCCAAAATATGTCCGTACAAGGGTCCAATAGACATCCTGACTATAATAATGTTTGAAACAAACAATTATGTAAAATACAAAAAAACATTTTTTAAGAAAAATTATGGAAAAAAACACAAAAATTAGGACACAAAACTATGCTGCTATGTACTAAATATCGCCAAAATAAAAAGTCTCTGGTGCCCCAGATGTTCCCATTTGCACTTAACCCTCTCTAACCTGGTGTGATAAAATCCAGCAGGGGGGGAGGAAGACACGAGCAGCCGAGCAGCCATGTGGCATGAAGGGGACACAGGACAGCGTGAGTATGCGCTCTCCCAGAGCCCCGCATTGTACTGGACGGCAGCACCTCGTCCAGTGCGATAGTAGCAGTTGGAGTTGGAGCCGTCCATAACGCTAGGGCGGTTTATGATGTCTTTCGAGATTTGTTGGATGTTTTTGTTGTCGCTTACTTGGACGATATACTTATCTTATCAGAGGATCTAGAGAAACATCACAAGCATGTGTGTACCGTGTTGGAACGACTGAAAAACAATCATCTGTACATCAAATTGGAGAAATGTGAGTTTGAACAGACCCAAATCCAGTTTTTAGGCTACATCATTTCTCCAGAAGGACTAAGTATGGACCCTGCTAAGATTAAAGCTGTAGTAGAATGGTCCACTCCAACTAACACCAAAGACATTCAAAGATTTGTGGGGTTTGCAAACTGTTACAGGAGATTTATAAGAGATTTCTCTAAAGTCATTGCACCAATCACACAGCTGACAAAGAAAGGTGAATCCTTCTTCTGGTCACCGGAGGCACAGGCTGCGTTCTCCAAATTAAAGACTTTATTTACCTCTGCACCCATCCTAGTACATCCGGATCCCGGAAACTTTTATCGTGGAGGTAGATGCCTCTGACTACGCTGTGGGAGCAATTCTTTCTCAGAGGACTGGAGATAAGATGCTGCTTCATCTTTGTGCCTATTATTCCCGTCTAATGTCTGCTGCTGAAAGGAATTATGATGTTGGAAATAAAGAATTGCTGGCTATTAAAGACACCTTTTCTGAATGGAGACACCTTCTGGAAGGGGCTATTCATCCAGTGACTGTACTTACTGATCACAAGAATTTAGAATTCCTCCGTTCTGCCAAAAGGCTGTCAGCTCGACAAGCACGATGGACTTTGTTCTTCTCCAGGTTCAACTTTGTAATATCCCTCAGACCTGGATCAAGAAATGGCAAGGCCAATGCCCTATCTAGGACCTTGTCCTATCCCCTTGAAGGCAACAAGCCAGACTGTACCATTTTGCCTCAAAAGAACTTCCTGGGGGCCACTACATCTAGGGAGTTTCTAGATCTTCTTAAAGAGGGGTACAACGATGACCCGCTCCTTGCTCATCCACCAACGGATGTTAGCCTAACTTTCCGGAATGGTTTCTGGACTCATTCCGATTGCATATATGTCCCCGAATGTGCTAGAGTTGAAGTACTTATACTGGTACATGACTCCAAACTTGTGGGGCATTTTGGGGCTACGAAGACAGAAGACCTTTATCTCGATCCTTTTGGTGGCCTACTTATAAAAAATATGTGAAGAAATATGTTGCTTCTTGTCTAACCTGTGCCAGAAACAAGACTGCCCGATCTTCTCCTCTCTGATTATTACAGCCTCTCCCAGTTCCATCACGACCTTGGGGGTCAGTTTCTATGGACTTTGTTGTAGATCTTCCCCCTTCTCACAACATGACTACTATCCTAGTTGTGGTGGATCGTCTTACTAAGATGTCTAATTTTATCCCAGCCAGAGGAGTACCCACAGCGGAACAGACTGCGAAGCTTATGATCCATGAAGTCTTCAGGATGCATGGAATTCCAGATGATGTGGTGTCTGACAGAGGGGTACAGTTCACATCTAAATTTTGGAAAAGCTTCTGCACAGCCCTAGGTGTCTCCATCAACTTGTCATCTGCTTTTCATCCCCAATCCAATGGACAGAAGGAATGAACAGCCCCACTGACCAGTGCAGCACACACTGATTCCCTCTGCTGGACCTTTTTGTTTTTCTTTGGACTTGTTTGGCGGTGACCAACTATGCAGCTCTCTATTCTGCAGCCTTTTGTCTATGTGCCCAGATCAGACGAGGACTTTTGCACCTGCGGAGTCTGAACCCTGGACACTTCTGGACTTTTGCACCTTTTGTTCCTGTTTTGTCCAATAAACCTTTTTTGATACCCCATACCATTGTCTGGATCTCAGTGTGTACAATCTGCCTGGTCGCCTCCTCTGTCCTGGATCCTGACAGTTACATTGATCAAGCTTTTTGAAATGTCAGCCCAGAGGTGGGACCAGACTTCTTTAGACCTGTCACCCCTCAAGTCTCACTCTCAAGCCATAACATACCTGTGGTGTAAGGGTTTCGGCGAATTTGACGAGATGATTATAAAAGATGGTGACCAGACCTGGTCACAATGGAGAGGGACAACAGATAGATTCAAAAGAGGTCATGGTACCATGAGATGAACATAAATAAAGATGAACAATAAATTATGTGCAGGGGTAGTGGCATATGGCAAGACATGAGTTTGTGGGTGGTTTTAAGCTGGTTTTAAGCTTTTCACATACACTGAGGGTATGTCACAAAGGGGGACATAGCGGAGATGGTTGAACTGCAGGAGCCAGCCATGGCAGATAAGACAGTCTATAAATTCTAGGAGAGTCCACAGGGGAGGGTAGTGTGTATTATGTAGGGAAAAATGGGTATCAATTGAGCCGCTTGGTAGTAAAGAGCAATCCACGTCTATAAAGTGTTCTTCTTGATATCCTAGGTTTAATGGACCCCCAAATGTAGCAGTTTACTTAATTTTGAAATAACCATAACGTGAAGGCAGGTATGTTTTCCAGACAGGGTGTGAAATATTTAAAGAAGCTTAGGTAGAACCGTCAATTTGACTGATGCAACCATTCTTACAGAACAGTGATGGGTAGTTGGCAGAATATTAAGAGGCATAAAAAGGGGTGGAAGCCTGTACGGACTGAAGAATTTGCAATGGCGTAGATACATTTAAAGCTAATGATTTAGACCAGTTAAGTCTGGAAATCTCAGGGAAGTCAGACAAAGGGGCTTGGGAAAAGGGGTAGGCAAATGTCATCTGCAAATAAAGAGAGTTTGTAATCCCCCGCCAAGGAAATGCCATGTATATTACTGTTGGTTCTGTTGGTTCTGATCAGCCACGGGGCAGAGGCGATTTACCAGGTGATTTTTACACGCAGTTTTAAAAAACAAATCACCCCCACAAAAAAATGGCCCCTTGATCACGCCCATAAAAAATTAATGGACATGGTTTTTGATTGAGTCCACACTATGGGCGCGATCAGGGCTGAAAAATTGTGTCATGCCGATAGCAGCCTTAAGTTGAAGTGGGAACAAGCCCATGCAGCTAAATGGAAGCAATCAGCCGCGATCGTCGCGCGCAATTAAAATCGCGTCCGCACTGTGGCATTCGTTTCTGCATATATTCAAAAGCGCATGTGTTTTTCACATTACATCTGTGTTTTTGAACAAATTCATGATAAATGCTGGAAAAATGAATAAAAATGCACACAGGAGGGAGTTTTAAAAAACGCAACGCATACAGTGTGAATGGTAACATTCGTTGTCTATGTAAAAATGTGCGCAGTAAAAAATCGCATGCGGTAAAAAAAGTGCACATATAGTGTGAAATGGCCCTAAAGCTTATGCTTAAAGTAAAACAAGTCATTCTCTTAAATAGTAGTAAAAAAAGTGGTAAATGTTTAAAAATCACAAAAATTTCAATCACCAAATTTTACCCCAATTCTGCTTAGTGAGTAATACAATCCCCTTAGCCCTCACTGTGCCCTTCCATTGCTTTTAATCTTGTTGTCTGGCATTTAAAAAGAGAGTTGGGGGAGGATATAATATTTCAACAGTTAATGAAGTATTTGGTGAAGTGTGGAAAAGACAGATATCCCTTTCCTGGTGGCTTGCCAGTTGCTTGTCAACAGTTTCTTAATTGAAATTAATTAGATCAGAACATTTGTAAGTTTATTTCAGAAAACACACAGCTTAAACTTTCAGTAAATAACACCAAAAAGTTTGACTTTTCCTTGACCCTTTAATATGCAAGATTGTCTTATAAAGAAACTGTAACCCTTCATGATCTATGCAGGGGTACCATTACAGCTACAGGAACTTTAATGGCATTCTATTTTAAATCCATACTCTTTGTTATGGACCTGGTACCAAGTGTGATCTTAAGATTTGAGGTCAAGCATCCAAAAAGTGTGGGCTTCAGTGACCCTACTCTTAGGGTTAAGACATTATACGGTAGTGCCTGAGTTTGAGCTGATGCTCCAAAACATTATATGGCAGTGTCTGAGGTTGAGCTGACGCTCTAAAACATTATGCAGCAGTGCCAGAAATTGAGCTGGCACTCTAAAACATTGTACGGCAGTGCCTGAGGTTGAGCTGGTGCTCTAAAACATTATGCAGCAGTGCCAGAAGTTGAGCTGGCGCTCCCAAACATTATATGACAGTGCATACTGTTGAGCTGGTGCTCTAAAACATTATACAGCAGTGTCTAAAACATTAGATGTGAGGTCAAGCTGTTCAGTGTTCAGTTCACCCTATAAAAACATTTACATTGAGGGTCTGCACTTGAGCTGGCCTTATTATTATTGTGCAGGGAATATATACACTCTGGATGAAGAAAAGGAGCAGTCCATTAAAAAGGGATATTTTCAAATTGCCTTCATCAGCTCAGCTCTCCTCATGTGGAGTGGAGAAATCAGGAGCAATCCAGGCCTTGTTCATTTTGATCTGAGTTAACCTGTCAGCATTGCCAGTGGACAATGGTCTGCCATGTATTCCTTCACCATATTCCAAAATTCGTCCCTCCTTGTACCACTGGGCTGCCCTTCCGGGTGAGGTTGCTGGCGGGGTGTCATAAAATTGTCCCATGATGTTGAATTATGTTTCCCTGCCCTTGTTTAACTGCAATGTGTTCCCCTTGTCTCCCTCCCTTGTTGCCTAAAGAAGTAGGGACTGTGCCGGCCGTGTTGTCAGACATAAAACTTTGGAGCAATCTCTCCACAAGCACCTTCTGGTATTGCACCATTTTACTGGTCCCCTCCACCACAGGAATGAGAGATGAAAAGTGCTCTTTGTAGCGAGTTAAGCAGGGTGATCAACCAATAATCCTTATTATTTAAAATCCGTACAATGCAAGGGTCATGGGAAAGGCAGCCTAACATGAGCCATGTGCGGCAAAGTACCAGGCAAAATGTCAAAATCGACATCTGAATGACTCTCCATCTCCTCCTCTTCCCATCCACACTGAAGTGATGGAATTACAGTTAGATGGGTACTACTACCCTCTGTAGCAGAGACAACCGTCTCCAACAGCTCCTCCTCCTCTTCATGCTCCAAGTCACGCTGTGAAGCTACACTATGGGTGGTCTCGATATCACCCTGTGTCATCTCCTCCTCTGCCACATGTGAGTCTTGAATGTCTTGAATTGTGAGAGGTGATTGAGTAGGCACAGCAGTGGGATGGTTACACTCATGATAGCATTATCACCACTAACAATCTTTGTGCATTCATCAAAGTTTTTTTTAAATTTCACATAGGTCTGACATCAATGGCCACTTCTCGCTTGTGAATTGTAGCAGTTGACTGGAAAGGCAACGACCATGTTGCAGCTGATATTTCACAATTGCCCTCTGCTGCTCACAAAGCCTGGACAACAAGTAGAATGTGGATTTTCTGGTGCGCACACGCGACTAACCTTGACTAGAAGATCTTGCAAATCAGTGTAGGTTTTGAGAAACTGCTGAACAACTAAATTTAAAACATGGACTAGGCATGAAATGGGGGTCAATTGCCGAGCCATTGTCAGCCACAACCATGCCTGGTTGTAGGTTGAGTGGCGAGAGCCAAAGCTCGGTCTGGTTCATCATAACACATTTGCCAAATGCTTTTGGGAGACTTCAGATGTGTTTTTGCAAAATGTAGCTTGGCTTGGATGTTTTTCTTAGTTAGTAAAGGCTTTCGTCTTGCCACTACAATACAATACTGCACATCACCAAAATAACACCATACCCACATTTAAGCATTGTTGTGGCAAAATCATACTTTGGGGCTCTTTTTCTTCAGCTGGAACTGGGACCTTAGTTAAGATTAGTGATGAGTGGCATAGGCAATATTCGAATTCGCAATATTTCGCAAATAATAATTCTACTAATATTCAATTCTATATTCGCGAAGATTATAATTGTGTTGTAATTACCTTTAAAATGAATGGTCACATGTGCTATTTATTTTCGAAATTGCGATTATCCTCCGCCATATTCGCGAAATTTGTGAATTCTCGAATAGTCGATATTCACCGAATGTATTCCAAATTCGAATATTCAAGCTCAACACTAGTTAAGATAGAGGTAATTACAAACAGTTCCAAATACCAGTCAATATTGGTACAAAACCTTCAGTACTCTTCCTAGAGCTGGCTGGCCATCTAAACTGAGCGATTGGGAGAGAAGGGTCTTAGACAGGTCAGTGACCAAGAACCCTATGGACACTCTGTTAGAACTCTAGAGGTCCTCTGTGGAGACTGGATAACCTTCCAGAAGGACAACCACCACCAGGACAACTACTGCAGCAATCCACCAATTAGGCCTCTATGGTAGAGTGGCCAGATGGAAGCCACTCCTTAGTAAAAGGCAGATGGCAGCCCTCCTGAAGTTTGCCAAGAGTCACTTGAAGGACCTTGAGAAACAATATTTTCTGGTCTGACAAAAATTTTACTCTTTAGCATGAATGCCAGGTGTCACATTTGGAGGAAACCAGGCACCACTCATCACTAGGCCAAAACTATCCCTACAGTGAAGCATGGTGGTGGCAGCATCATGCTGTGGAGATGTTTTTCAGTGGCAGGAACTAGGAGAATAGACACGAAAAAGGGAATGATGACTGCAGCAATATTCAGAGATATCCTGGATAAATTGCCAGAGCACACACTTGAGTCGCACTACACACACACACATAATTGGTTTCTTTACCTTCCTCCTTTCTTCCTTCTTCTAGCTATTTTATGACCATTTGTTTACAACCGTGAAACTGTTTTTAAACAACAGAAATGTTGCTTTTTTTCCGTTTTCTACTGAAAGGTATGTATGGTCATGTACATACTCAGTAATTGGTCAAGGTTTCTTATACCTGAATTATTGTAACAATATGCTGTGGCATAGAGGTGATCAGCCTTCTGCACTGCTGAGGTATTATGGAAGCCCAGGATACTTTGCTTCCTGAGAGGTCTTGTTCTTTTCTGTATTTTTGTAGCTGGTATCTCTCATCTTCTGCTTGTCAGTCAAACATAGTTATAATATGGTCATTTAACCAAGTGTTAATTTTGGAAATGTGGGCTGAAATTAAATCAAAATTACTATGCTTGTCGACAGAGGTAACCATAACATGTCATAACATAAAATTTCCTGGTAAATGGCTATGCAGACTTTGGACTTGATTAGACACAGTGAATCAACGCCAGCAGATGAAATGGTTCCCCAAATCATTACTAATTCTGGAAACTTCACACTTGGCCTCTATCAACTACGATCGATACATCTCTACACTTTTCCTAGGTTTAGGACCTTGATTTCCAAATAAATTGTAAGGTTTTATTTAAGCTGAAAAGAAAGTTTGGACCACTAAACAACAGTCAAGTTGTTTTTCTCATTGGCCCAGATTGTGTTTGCAGTGTAAAGCCCCCCATACATGCATAGATATTGGTGTAATATTTGAATGGTTAATTAAATGACATCATCACGCTGCAGTCGGTCATTCAGAAAATTGAAGCGCACCATTTGTGTGTGCTATTTGCTGGCCAATACTTTGGATTGGGGACTACAGTGTGTATGGGGGGCTTAAGATTGTTTTTTCAATTTAAACAAAAAAGTTACTGTCACAGATGTACCTGGAGGTGGTGGTGCAATGTGGCGTTGGTGGATGGAGCGAGACATGATGTCCCAGTTGTGCTCAATAAGATTCAGGTCTGGGGAACAGGCAGGTCAGTCCATAGCATCAATGTCTTTATCTTGCAGGATTTGCTGATGCACTCCAGACACATGATGTCTAGAATTGTCTTGCTTTAGGAGGAACACAGGGCCAACCGCACAAGCATATGGTCTCACAAGGGGTCTGAGGATCTGTACCTAATGGCAGTCAAGCTACCTCTGGCGAGCACATGGAGGGCTGTGCGTCCCCCCAAAGAATTGCCACCCCACACCATTATTGACCCACTCCCACACCGGTCATGCTAGAGGATGTTGCATACAGTAAAACATTCTCCACTGCGTCTCCAGGCTCTGTCACGTCTGTCACATGTGCTCAGTGTGAACCTGCTTTCATCTGTGAAGAGCACCAATGCTAAATTTGCCAAACTTCCTGTAAGCATACCCCCTACCTGTGGATGTTGGGCGCTCATTCCACCCTCATAGAGTCTAATTCGGATCGTTTGAGCAGACGCATGCACATTTGTGGCCTGCTGGAGGTCATTTTGCGGGGCTCTGGCAGTGCTCCTCCTTTTGCTCCTTGCACAAAGGCAAAGTTAGCGGTCCTGATGCGGGGTTGTTGCCCTCCTACGGCCTCCTCCACGTTTCCTGATATACTAGCCTGTCTCCTGGTAGTGCCTCCATCTCTGGTCACTACACTGACAGACACAGCAAACCTTCTTTGTGTGGGAGGACATCTCTCAGGGGACCATCCGCCACCTCATCAAGAGCATGTCCAAGCATTTTTGGGAGGTCATACAGGCATTTGAAGGCTCACACACTACTGAGCCTCATTTTGACTTGTTTTAAGGACATTACATCACAGTTGGATCAGCCTGTAGTGTTTTTTTCCACGTTACTTTTTTTCAGTGTGACTCCAAATCTAGACCTCCATGAGTAGATACATTTGATTTCCATTGATAATTGCTGTGTGATTTTATTGCCAGCATATTCAACTATGTAAAGAACAAAGTATTTAATAAGAATATTTCATAAATTCAGATCTAGGATGTCTTATTTTTGTGCTCCCATTTTGAGCAGTGTATTAACAATATTCCAAATCAAAGAAAGTTACACATAAAGGGTTATTGGATTAACAATTGTTTTTTTTTTTTACTTTCACAAATAAAACACTAGACTGATTTAATTTAAAAGCATTCGCTGTACCTGAATGGTACCATATTCTGATGGACTTTGCCAGCATTGCCAGCCTGTTAACTGTTGTCCTTAGTTGTTAGTGAGTAAGGAAATAATAGAACAGGTAAAGTAAACAAGTTATTTAAAAAATAATATGAATGGAATTCACAAAACAACTTGCTTTTCAAAGAAGCATTCAAGAGATGGATAAACAGCTAAGGGTCAATGTAATAATTAACCCAGAAGGTCTGACGCCATAAGTGACCCGGCAGATTCACCTGTTTGTTTGGATGAACCATGACTAGACTCGTTTTTTTATGTACGGTGAAAAACAGTATGTACGGTGAACTGAATAACAAGTGTGTTGCTGCCTTATAGCCTCCAGGTCAGAGGCTTCCACAGATGACCCGGGGAACGAGCCTTATCACTAATATATGGTCAGCATGAAGAGTGGCTAAAACGTTCCTTTGTACAATGTATATTGTACCAATACAATGCTGCATACATGTAGGCATATTCAGCATTAAACATCTGAGTGCACCAAAACATATTTTACAAGTTTTTCAGAAGTCTTACCAGCTGATTCCTGGGGGGTAATTTTGGGTCAACTGCAGCACTGCAGGACCACTGTATGAAAACCCTAAACCAGGCCATGCATGGGTCAATACACATTCAATCTATGAACCCTCTGTGCTTGAGCTTTGTCGACTGAACAGAGAATAAATGCGCACTTTTGTGCAATCGGTCCCATTCAATACTTTGGTCCCCATCCAAATTAATGGCAATCAAACAGGGTTTACCAACATGTTGGTTCCCTGTTGATCGAGCTTTCTATGAGCTGAATCGATTGATCCCACTCAAAGAAAGGTGGCCGAAATCCATTTGAAAACAAAACGATCACCACACCGTGCACAGAGATCGATTGTGCTCAAATCAATAAAAAAATGTATAACCATCCTAAGACCTATCAAAAAGTTTTTGTGACAGATGTATCAAAAACCTTGTGAGGTGTATCAACAGGCTAGTTTATTTATGCTGCTTCTTAGTAAATAGTGTAAATAGTGATCCCAGATGATAGCTTAACAAACATGGTGCCACCCATCTGAAACAAAAATATATATAGGCATTGCCAGGAGAGAGTATTATGATGCCTGTAATAGGTAATAAATGCCTGGACGCTCCACACAACACACAATAGTGCATTAATGTGCATATATCCCCTCTTGCGCTTCTCTCTGTGTGCGTGCCAACCAGAGTACATGCTGTCTCTGCCTAAAAATGGCAATTATTTTGCCTAAACAGGGTATTTTAAAGTTACAGCAAATATGTATAAAACAATTCCAGATAGGAAAACATTGACAGTATTGGCGGAGGGGGGAGGCGAAAAAATCATCTCCCGTTTACTCCTCTCCCCTCAATCAGAGGCAGAGGCTGCATGCAGACGGTCAGGATGCACATAGAAAAATAAGGTCTTGTAATTATCTCGCTCTCTGTATGGGCCAACTAACTTCTCTTGCTCTCTGTGTGCGCCAACCAACTATTAATGCCCTAATATATATCACAGAGCCTAAAAGGACTAAAAACAATTAAAAACAAGCCATTTATTTGTTTCAGTTTATTGTCAAAGTAAATATATCTTTATGAGGAACAAAGAAGAAAAATACAGTATTATTTTATGTACATAGCATCATAGAGATCATTTTGAATTAATTTACATAAAATTCTGATACATTATTAAAGGTATTTTTTATATGGCGCTTTCTATGTATATATACAGTATTTACATACATTCATATGAGGAGTAAACATCTTGTTCAAAGGCAGGTTGGTGTGAAAGAAAAATCTCAGGGATCCTTGTCAACCCCTAAATTTTAGTCCATTCAAGAGATTTTTTACCATGCACCCCATTTGTTTATTATCTGACTTGGGAATGTCTGTTGTATATTGATCGAAATAAAATAAAAAAGTCTTGGGAACTGTATAGGAGAAAGGGTTAGGCCTTGCAACCTTGAACATTGACATAAATGGTATAATCCATTTTAGGTTTTGTTAATGTTATGCCATAGGGGACCTGCCTTTGATACAAAATTGTCTGATACACAAACATCTACATTGATAAGGAATGCACAGATCATTAACCCCTTTGAAGTCAGAGGGGCCTATATATATATATATATATATATATATATATATATATATATATATATATATATCATCACATAAGCAGCAATATCCAGAAAAAATCCAGCAACAAAACAGTATAAGACAGCTTACAGAAAATAGACTTTTATAATTTTTTTAGTTTCACAGAAAATAAACTGTTGTGCTCTGATTCCCATTGTTATCCATTAAGGCAGAATTTGTTTATTTTTAAAATATCTTTAAAATATAATAAACAGCAATACCCCAACCTTAGGGTAATAATGCCCTCACATTGGGCAAAGATATGATTCTTCTGATTATTTTTTTCAGTGGTCATCTGAGAGGCACTGAAGGGGTGGAACGTTGTGGCTCTATATAAAAAGTTTGTACACACACATTTTGATAGTAAATGGAAGTGTAAGCCTTAAAAAAATAGATTTATTGAGGACATTGTTGTGCTGTAACTGAAACACAATCAACACCTAAACGTTTTAAAAAAATAAAAACAAGTCTACAATATTTACTATATTGTATAGTATGAAAATGAAGGCTTTTTTTTCAAACAGAAACCAAGGCAATCAAGGCATAGCAAGACATAAAAAAGTTAATAGTGGAATATATTCTGTTTATATTTGTTCTGTTTTGTAGCATTTAGCCCACCCATTACTGTAGTCATGTTTCCATCTATTTATATTTATCATTTTGCATTATTACTCTTATCTTTTTTATTAATATTAAGTTGAGCTATTTAATTGTTTACTTTTTGTGAAGTGGTAAAAGGCAAATGTTTGCAGGCACCTAAGCAACACATATTGCTGAATTGATGGAAATGATTGTATTTAAGTATTTTTGAGTTGACTTGACATACATATAATCTATTGGAATATTCAATATAGTCATAGTTTCTGCTGCTAGTATTTTGTTTTTTTATGTTGATTGTGACTTTTATTTGCTTTAACAGTAAGGGCCCACTGTTCAATATATTGTTGACAATTTATGTTATCATTTTTTCAGACTAGCAACGTTTTACAGCACATCCCTGACAAAATGGCATACTATATGAACAATGGTTTAGGCATACCTAATTGTAATGTTCCCTAATAGAAACAATAATACATTCATTGTCCACAAGATTAATCAAAAAAGTGTATAGGCCACAAATGAAGAAACATTGTAAAATTATAGCTCACCCAATATAATAGTTACTATTTATTTTGCTAGGGGTAATTGATACCTGTGTGTTCTTTGTTCCTAAAAATCGATAAATTCAGTCACAAAGCTACTCTATGAATACCTATTTTACTATTCCTGTGTGGAATTCTTTCTTAAACTTTTACAGAACTGAAAAGTCTCACCAGAAAGGCACTATAAATATGCCAACCTGTAAGGCTTAGGTCTAGTGTAATTTTAGGAATAAGAGAAATGACACCAAGAAGCAGGTCTGTCAGGCCTGAGCAGCATGAACGGCATAATCTGATTGCTAGTGGAAATGTGCAGTCTGAGAAACATTCTTGGACTGTATGGAAATGAAATTGTCAAAAGCCAAACTCTAATATTCAGGAGAGCTAATCTGGAGAAAATATTTTTCTTCCCCGAAGCTAGCATAATGCTTTTCTAGTACAGAAAAATAACGTTGTACTCCTTTTAGTAAATAGCAATTTGGCTCACATTGTTTGAGATCATAGGTTAAGCCGACATATTGGCTGTCTCTTTCCTTTAAGCATCTTGGTTTAACCAAGAAGAAACCTGCCTTATTGCAACTCATAAACATGATTATATATGCAAATAACCGAATATTATATATATATATATATATATATATATATATATATATATATATATATATATATATATATATATATATATATATTTATTTATTTATTTCTCAAAGGTCTTCTTTATACCACATAAAAAAATAAAAGCCTCACATTAAACATGTAAAAGCCTCTAAACATATCAAACCTTTTACAAAGCCTGCTTAAAAATACATATTTTATATACAAATATTGCTATTACTTCCATGTATTTAGCACCTTTGCTGGCATGGCATGTTATGTGGTGTGAATGATTGGCTGAGGCTATCCAAGCTGCTGTGGTAAGAGCATGCAGCAAGCCACATACTCCTGTCACATCAGCATCTCTAAAGGGATAGAAGAAATCAGATCACTGTAACATCCAGGCAAATAGCATGTTTAAGAGGAGGTAAGCAACGGAAGCCTTTTTTTTCTCTCATGATCAACTCTTCATAGTTCGATTTTAAATGTTTTGGGTTAATGTTTTACAATAATATTTGAACAGTGAGGAAATATAACATAACGGAATCTAATTAATTAATACCCTCACATATATAACCGTTAACATTCAGCATGTAACACAGACATATTCCCTGGCTCTTCATTCACAGCCACTTTAAATAAACATGGAGTACTACTGTCCGGCCGAAACCAAAGGTCTTTTTTCCACACACAATAAGTTATAACAGGGAGAAAGTCAAAGTGCTTCCACTCTATGCAGGTTACTGACATGATTGGATTCAGTTTGATAAGCGGGTGGCGCGGCTGCTTCTTGGAAATCTGTGCACCTTGACGTGTTTGGAAAGGTGGTCGCTGCGTGCAAATTTCTTTTCACAAACAGCGCATTGGTATGGCTTGACCCCAGAGTGCGAGCGTCGGTGTCGAGACAACTCATCAGACCGTGAAAACCTACAAAAGAGGGGAAATTAAATAAATATATTAAAAATGAGAATTCAATTCATTTGCAAAACAATGTATGTCCAGAGTTATGTCAGATAGTAAACAGCTAAATACATAGATATAACACATATGGCATCAGTTGTAGAAAGAAACTGGCAAACCTAAGTGACATCCATACAAACTGAGTGCATCCCTAATAAAACTTATGTGCACAGAACTCCACACCTACAAATGTAAAAGCACTTACAAAAAGATTATTTATAAAAGGTAAAATATACCTTACAAAAGATACCTTACAAAAGGTATATAAGGCCTCATGGTATAGTGGGTATAAAGCCAACCTCTGTTCAAAAAGTGTATGCTTGAAATCTCAAAAAATGCAAGATAATCCCAACCTGTACTGAGGCTTACACATATTGCTGTTTTCCAATATAATATGCATTTATTTATCTCTTCAAAATCTGTCTCCATTTTTTTAAAGAGTAAATTATAGATATATTGATGTGCTCAAATGCTGGAAGTGCTTAATCATATATCACAGCCAAAACCCTCCTCTTGGCTGAACCAATCACCCTCATTATAAGGAAAACTTAATAACTTGTAATCAGCTTTAAAAACCACAAAACACCAAAGCTCTATTCCAGATGTATTTAAAGTCACAATGAACAGTATATTAGAATACTCAGCTTTAGAGAGCTGCACAAGACAATTAATACCTATGCTATTTCATGGGAATTTTAGTCCCTTAACCCCAAAGTATTTGCATTACACAAAACATTATTTACTAAACCTGCCTTAAGGCTGGCTGTACACTGGTAAATTTTTCAATTGATTTCTGAGGTGATCAATTGTTAGGGAAACAATTGTGGCTACCCTTGCTTTGAGCGGGATCAATAGGCCCAGATCGAAAGAAGGTTGATCGAACAGCGAACCAACATGTTGGTAAATCCCTGTTTGATTGCCATTACTTTGAATGTTTTTTAGTTATGAAACTAAAAAAACTATTTTTACATATTACCCTTTTTATGAAGATTAAATGGCAGCCAATCTAACCAAAAACAACATTTTAACTAAATTACTTTTTTATAACTTGAATAACTATGAATCTTTTTTTATCAACCAGGCAGTTTTATATGTATTAGTATAGGCAGAAGTGCAAAAGAAACATGCATCATGTGTGCTTCCGTTCTTCAAATTCTAGGAAACATTGTGACAACAGATAGATATTATATGTGTCTCCAGTTGCAACACAGAACAATGTGACACTCTGCTCATCAAACCAGATGCCACTGACTTATATGGGAGTAAGAGGTTTCTTGAGCTAGGAACCAGTCTATCCTACCTATTCTCCAGAATTACAGTTATACTGATGTCCACTAATATATTCCACAAACTGTCTATTTCTGTAGTAAGCTGACAAAGAACTTAGCAAAATTACTTTCTGACAGGTCACCTGACTTTTTGGAGTAGCAAAACATTAGAAAGGTGTATATATATATTGTCATATATGCACTGAATGTGTTTTGTTCCCACCTAAAGAGACCAATCCAAAAGAACAATGTGGTAGTATAATAGATGGATGGACTATCTCATATATCCATCAGATTTTCAACCACTTCCCTTTCCATACTTCTTCATTGGCAATTAAAATTCTCCTCATGTATAAGTTACACAGGGTTGAGAACATCACTTCGGCTAAATTAATAATGTATAAAATAAGGCATGCCACAATGTACACCAACCAGGAGGGCTGGAACAAACATCTGTCATCGTGGAGTATTACTGATGTAGGCATTGTACAATATTTATATGAAACATAATTGTGTTTTCCCTCTGTGTAACCTTGGCCTCCTTTCAATAGGAATTTGTCACTTTACCTGCAATGCACTAACATTCTGACAGATGTAAATTTTTGCTGCACTGTAATATGCTCATGATGATAACAATTTACACTATAAGAACCAAAGGTATGTGGAGGCAGAAATCAGTATTTTTAGTTGCTGAAGTTGAATGAGAAGAACTCTTTCACAAATGGCATTCCAGTTCAACCCAGATGTGTTAAATAGTTTTATACCCAGAGCTCATTGCAAGTCATTGTAGTTTCTTTTTACTAGACTGGTTAAATCATGTATTTATGAAGCTGACTGTGTGCACAAGGGTGTAGTCATGCTGGAAAAGAAAAGGGCCTTCCTCAAACTGTTGAAACGTTGTTTGCAGCACCATTCAGTGCAGACACTTCAACTAGATCATTTGGAGAGGTATCAATTAACTTTTTCATTAGGTGTGATGTTCAGTTAGCTCTGGCAATGTATGGCTTAATGGACAGTTGGATTTGTAGCAACTGATGGTCTTTCAAAAAAAAAAGAAAAATCTAGTCTTATAAATGCAGCTATATGTATGATCATGAAATAGATATGTAAAATTGGACACACAAGGTCCAATGTATGTTGGAGAACATTTTTTCACAAAACGGTTGATTGCTTAAAAAATGACTTTGTAGACAAGCATGACCTTGTAGGCTGAAAATCCATACCACTGTTCAGGAGATCTATACAGTAAAATCTGTAACCTGTATCCTCAGCAAGTACAGGCTGGGGATTATTTAAGTAACAGATCATGCGGCCCCTATTTATAGTTATTAAGCATGGTCATGTTAAACTAGAAAACTGACCCCTACAGCCCCCTTCCCTTTTGAAAACAAGCCTTGAAAGGGAACAATCGGGCAGTTCGTTGTCATCTCAGGAGTAAGTTATTCATGAATCATGAGCCACTAGAATTCAGTGTTCCCTGACATTGCAGGTCACATGTTATAACAGGTTGTAGGATGCAGGTAGATGCAGATCTAATCTGATTTTTTAAAGTGAGTTTACTACAGGTTATAATACAAGTATACACTCCAAAACACCTAGAGCAAATTTACACACCCATTGAAAATAGTTGTGAAAATGAAAGGTGCTTTTAAAGTTATTCCCTTCGATGGGACAAACTCTAAAGCCAGCCATAGACAGGGCGATTTGCGTCAGATCGACCGTGCATGTTTGCCGGCATATACTTTGGGTGGGGGTGCTAGTCCCCATCCAAACTAATGCGATCGACCAAAGAAAAACAGACATGTCTGTTCTTTGGAACGCCCAGGAATGGTCTCTCCAGGTTGACAGCTTTTGACCGATTGATTGTCGCAAGCGCGCACAGCAGTCGATCTGCTGCGGATCGAAGCCTCTATGGCCAGCTTAAGCTACATACTCTAAAGCTAGCCATTCACGGCTCGATGAAGTAACAGATTAGAGGAACAAACAAACAGGGACAAACAGAACCATGTGTCTCCAGAATGTGTGTTTGGTACATGGCACTGAGTAACTTATTGGCTCCCGATTCTCCTCTAATATGTTTCCTTATCTGAGCCATCCATGGTTCCTTCGAGCAACGAATTTGACCAGACAGGTTTCCAACATGTTGGAAAACCTTGGGCAAAATCCATTGCATTGAATAGGGACAGCGCTGTTCCCATCCAATGTAATGGACAGGCTGACAGCTGAGCCACACACACAGCCAGCTAAGCTGTGTGTTCAGCTAGCTGCTCTCTGTGTGTGAAGGGGGCGTGGTCAGCACGGACCCAGCCAGCTCTGCCAGAAGAGGGGGGGGGGCCTGGCTGGGTGCTACACACCCAGAGAAGCAATTTGCTTTTGAGGCTGTGGAGAGACAGGGAAACCGGGTCCCCATCGTACAGTTATTGATGTGGCCATGTGGTGCACATCTATTACTGTCCGATTGACCGGCGATCAATCACAGTGTGGTAAAGTCAGAATACCATGTGGATAAAAAAACTTTTTACCAAAGTTTGATGAAACTTTTTGCCCTTTATGAAGATGACAAACAGAACCATGTGTCTCCAGAATGTGTGTTTGGTACATGGCACTGAGTAACTTATTTTCATAGTTGTGTCTTTCATTCATTCTTTTTCATACTACATAAATATAAAATAAATAATATATAATAATATAAATTAAGATAATACTGACCTCCAACCACAGCCCGGCCAAGTACAAGCAAAGGGCTTTTCCCCAGTATGTCTCCGTAGGTGAGCTTTGAGATGACTGCTCTTTGTATACATTTTGGTGCATCCAGGAAAAGTACATTTGTGCATTTTTATCAGTTCAGCAGCAGGATTCTTTTGAAACTTCTGACCAGACATGTGTCCAGATTGCCCCTGAGAACCACTTCCCGGACCCATGGGTTTAGCAGCAATGGGCACTGGGGCGATTCGGACAAATTTAGAGGACATGTTTGACTGGACCAGTTGTGGGACCAGTGCAAATGTCTGGCCTTGGATGTTGACCAGAAGTTGAGCTACCTTAATATTCTCTGGAAACTGTGTTGGGGAGGCCTGACTGGTGTTTGACTCTTGTTTGACCTCTAAGGGTTGGATTTGAAGTATAACCGGTATCCCACCCTCCACAGTGAGGGTGCCAGAGTTTTTACTGTTAGACTCTTCCTCTGAAAAGCTCTTGGACTCCTCTTTTTTGTCCTCTCTCACATTATTAGAGACCATCATAGGGGCCTGTTTGAGCTGCTCAGAAAACAAATGACCACGGTTTCTAAGCTCTCTAACTTCATGTTGAGGTTCAGCTTTGAAGTCGGTGTTCATTTTTTCCTCCAGAAACTCTTGGATTTCATCCAATGTAGGGTGAAACAATGCTGTTTCCTCTAAGTCCATCCCAAACTCCGGAACTCTGAAGAACTCCTCCTTAACCATTGTCTGTTGCTTTCTTTTTTCCCACCAAGACAAGGAGGTGTTGCCTAAGGAGGTTTGAGACAGTAGATAGTCTAGAATACTATCCTGGCTCTCAGCACTACATGTGCTACCATAACTGGAGCTTAAGACTTGAGAGTCTGGACTGGAGCAGGATCGAAAGCTGGAAGAGTCACTATCATCCTCTGAGGTGGGGGAAGGCAACATCTGGTAGGCCCTTCCGCCCATTAACATCTCAGCAGTGAAACCAATGGCAGATGGATTAGTGGAGAAGCACTCATCTCTAAGAAGCAAGTGATCCACCATTCCTAGAGAAGCTTCTGAAAGGGTCCTATTGGCATAAGCAGCAAAGGGACAACAGCGAAATGGGCCCTGAAAAAGAAAAATCATATATGTTTAATAGGGTAATAAATGTTATAAGCAAGCTTTTATATGCTCTTCAGAATAGAAAACATACGAAAAGCATTCTAAAGAACAATGTACAGAAATCCTGACATGTTATTCTGCACGGGGGAAAACCATGTATTGCAGTCTCCCCATGTATTTCCCTATGGGAAAATTTGGTCCAGGTTATACGGATTTATTTATGACGTTTTTGGGGGCGGTAACAGCTTCACAATTAGGAATCTGTTAGCATCCCGCGGACACACCGGAGACATGTACCGCGCCCATTGGTAAGCAATGACGCACGCAAACCGCGGCTGATGTGTTTCCAAGCGCGGTTTGCTAAAAGTAAGTATAGCAAAAGGTATTGCTGACATGACGAATACCACGTCCTATAGGCACTGAAACTAAGCCAAAAAAGTTGGATCTTGAAAGAACTTTAAAGAAAACACTTGCCCATGTATGTTTTACATCCCTTTATTGTTCAAGTTGTGATCCTGCCAGTAACACATCCTTTCCCCAGTAAACACCTTTAACTACACTGTCGATTACTCTATTAAATAACTTTGATGTCACCTTAAGTCATCGTGCTGCGCTCAAGCTTCCTCGGTTGAATGGGGAATCGAGGCGCAGCACTTTTGCACCCTCAATCCCGTTCGATAATTTGAATAGCCCCATCAAGGTTTAGCAATATGTTGGTTTTCTGTTCGAACGAGTGATCCGGCTCGAAGAAACTGGTGCCTGTACGATTTTTGTATAGATTTAGGCACAATTGCAGCGAATGCTTTTAAAATTCTCCAAATCTACTAAAGTTTTATTTTATACAGGGCTTCTAATCGTTCCCTACAAGCTCTAAAACTGAGTAAAGAGTTTGAATACACACCTGAGGTAAAAGCTGCACTAAAAGTGTATTTTGTATGACACTGAAACATTTTTCTGCAAACTTAACAAAAATATTGCTTTATATTATCTGTGATCTGCTGCATGTCAAAGCACTTTTTTCTGGGGGCCACATTTCCTTTAAATAAACTCTAAATGTCATTTCTATACATATAATATAAGCCAGGGAAACTCTGAGTACATTCTGTATCGTTATTCATTTAGCCCCAAAGCTGTAAATGAAAGGAGGAATGTCTTGTTAATGAGAAGTCTTGATGCAGGGACATACGAATGGAGCTGAAACTGGCTGTCAGTTCAGCGCACAGGGCAAGATTGCTGGCTCCACTGGGGCGCACAGATAAAGCACCCTTTCTGTGTAAAATACAAGCATTACAAGAGTACCAGTCATCCCCCCCAATCATATGAGCACTGTGCATGTATGAAAACCCCAGTCATGTAGCCTCCAGCACAGGCCCCAATTCTTCATGCTACACCACTGCTTCTTAACATGAATAGTCAATGGGGGTTTATAGATGTTCTTAACCTCCTGATTCCAGTGTTCACCTCTGCATAATTCACAATAAAACATCTTTTAATCATAACATGTTCAACTAACCTTTACTGAATTGTATTTAATTGCTAAATCAAGGGCTGGATTCACCATTAGGTACAGTAGGAACTCATAGGCTGCAGAGGCAACAATACCACATTTTCTGGCAAGCATGATTAACAATTAGCCTGTAAAGTATAATTTTCACAACACTTCAAACCAGGAAATCAAGAAAATGCTGTTTTATGAAGTTGAAAACATATGGATGTTGCATACATGTGTATCCTTAACAGCTGTGATTTATCCAATCTGACAGGTCTGACATGTCATCTGATGACACAATGATACCTTCTCCTTCCACAACCATACCCTGGCTGAACAATTCTTAAACTGACTATGCAAAGAGCCTACTGTTTCAATATAGAAAGCAAATGATCCTTTTCTGAATTTGCAGCACTGGACCAGCTTTGCTTCTCAGGTTGTCGCTGCTTTTCAAGAGCAAACTAACATTTTATTCACCTGGTGTATATCATTTGGGAATTTGGCTTTGAAATGTATATATTTCGTCTTTAACATGGCACTTTGATTTCTCTGCTCTGTAGATGAAGCAGTACAATATCATGGTTTAATTACCAGTAAAATAACTGAGATTTCCACCATTTTCACCCAACAATATTTGGATGCTGGCATTAGCTGCACCTGTTCCTTTTCAACAGACAGAGTATTTTCAGCTCTGAAAACTGGACAAACAAGAACTAATCAGCTGAGCCACCATTCTGGCCCTGTGTAGCATGTGTGCTTGTTCCTGAACTGGAAAGACTGTTAAAATGTTATCAGTGACTTTGAAGTGTTACTTATTAACCATAACCATGACCCTATGAGCATGTCATGACCATGGCTCACCCAATCAGGATCTCTTCTGTATTCTGTGACAATGTCAGGCACCTCCTATTAGAAACCTTTTTTCTTCTTAGAAAAGTTGAGAAGTCAGGTCTTAAAACTAGATGTACATAGTTACTATTCAGTCCTCAGTGGAAGTTACATAGTTTTATTAATTAAGCCTAAACTTAATTACATAAAAAAAAATATCCAACCCCTAGTCATTAAATTCTTCTGATGTATAAGGTATTTTACACACTAATCTTTGCATTATTGTAATAACATTGCTAATTTATAGATATATGAGGATTATTTATTATTTATTGCAAAGTAATAAGATGATCATACACATTATGCATTGCCTGTGGAAGAATTTGTCATCATGTTTATTGAATTGTATCATTTTTGTATATGTTATGTCACCAGTATTTGTTATGCTGCATGTAAACTGGTCTATAAATGTTCAACTCTCTATACAATGGCTACTTACCAGATACAAAAATAATACATTTAAATGTAAACCCTATTGCTGTTTACAGTATCAACTGGCAAAGACTTCAAGTTAGAAGTCACAAGTAAGAAGAGCTCTCATTGGCTAGTGGTTGTCAAGCAGAAAGTAGATCTGACAAAAAAAAAACAAGCATTTCACAGTTCAAATGAATTGTTTGAATATATTGTTTTGAATATATTTTTTAGATTGTTGTTTTTATGAAATCTTTTAGTAAAGTAAAGGTGCCCATACATGTACAATGGATGACCTGTTCGAACACTGATGTCACGCCACGCACGCCCGCAGTCATCGATTGTGCAGCCATCAGACGCGGTCACTCCTGTCTTCAAGTAGGATCAACCAATCCCGCTCGAAGACAGATCTGTAGAATAGGTAATGGACATGTCCGTGAATCCTGATCAAAGGTCATTCCGCGTAGCATTCATGAGCATTCCTTCAAGTGGGATCAACCAATCCCGCTCGAAAAAGCTTGGCAGAACAGGATTCCAACATGTTGGAAAACCCTGTTCTATTCACATGATTTTTGAATGGGGACCATGGGTTGCGGGCGATATCGATGACGCAGCAGTGCTGCGCCTCAATATCAATGAACCTTGTGCGCAGCGTGATGTAGTCACCATGCTGCACTTGGTTGGGAATCAGTCTGATGGGTAATTTCCCGTGTATGGTATGGTGTAAGCAGCTCTTTACAAGCGCTTTGCAAATAAGCCCACAAATACACTGATTGCATTGTGAGCAATGAACTTGACCTACAGAGGTGCTGGTATCACCAGTTGATAAACTTGGTAAGTGTTTGTTCTTTCAGAGCAGAGCTACAGATAAGAGACAGCTTGTGAGAGTACCATGAAAAACAAGAACTGCAGGCACCCAGCTGTGGAAAGGCAACATTCCCTTTTAATAATCCGAAATGCGTTTTGACTCTTGATTCTGGATGCAATTAACATTTTTCAGTTTGGCAGGGTCCATAAGGAAAAACAGAAAACACTTTCATCTGATATTCTGCAATTCCTCCAATTGGATATCACGCAGTAATCAGCTTTAAAGCTGAAATCCTGTTCAGTAGTTCATCTGATTTATGTGACCCCCCCCCCCCCCTACTACTTGCCTGTAAACTAGAGAACATTGAATACCATCTACCTACCTATTAGTTTTGGAAAGTGTTTTACACAAATAATTTGTGCTTGGAGGAAGCTGTTTTGGACTCAAGGCTGGCAAGCTAGGGGGATAAATTACAAAAAAACTGAGCATAAACTGAGAATAACCCACCAGGGTTGGTGGAGCTAGGGCTGGTAAATTTGAGCATTTCCTGAGCAGAGGCCTCTGACAAGGTTTTGGGGGTACAGTCTCAATGTTCTAACAACTGATTCCAAAAAGTATCTGGAAATGGAAGCCCTGCTGAAGGGTTTACTTTGTTACCCCAAACTGCATTGTTTTTTTATTCCTTTCTTTATACATTTTCAAAATAAATGTTTTAACTACGGACTCTATAAGCCCTGATGTTCCTTCAAAGTTAACTTTGTTAAAGAGCAGGTCGGAACCAGGAACTATACATTATGATCTTTACTGGACTGTAATATTTGCCAAAACATCTCTTCACAATCAAGTTTGTTAAAGATCTACTTGTAAAGCTAATCAGGAAGATCAGTTACTGAACAATTTCATAAATGTGTAACTACACAGAGCACACTGAGAAGTCAGAAAAGACAAATCAGAAAGTTTGCTCGCTTTGATCATTGCCTGACCTGCAGAAATTAAACAAGATTAACTGTTTGTGCAGGATCAGACAAGAGTCACTGTAAAAGTTACAAAACCGCCCGTGTAAATAAGCCCTAAGTGATATTCTAGATTTGTACAATCTGAAGCCCCCCATGCACCTTACAATCTTTCTATACAATTTTTGGACAATCAAATTTTGTTCTACCAAAACCATGTAATATGAGGAGCTTTCTAATACTTCCAATCACTATGTATTCTATCAGGGAGGACCCAGCACTACATAGTTGTTGGTAGATCTAATGGAGATTGTATGGATCGATCTCAAGGTGTATGGAGGGCTTTACTTGTTGCTTGGCTTTTAAAAGTCATCAAGAGATAGCGATAACAATGGTAACTATGGCACACGTCCACTACTCATGTCCCAGGCTTTCACATACCACAACTGCTATACTGGAATTTTTCATCTAATCCTTCTTACAAGACTTTTAATACTGAAACCAAATCTGCCAAATCGTCTATTGTAGCAAATGTTAACTAAGTGATTCAGAAAAGCCACTTTCTGAAGTTTTTAAAGATTTTCAGGGGTCTGCTTGTTGGGTGCCTGCCCCATGCAGCTACAAATGTCGGTCTGTTAGTGTAAACAAACATCTGCGCACACCACAAGCTTTATCCTAAACACGCAGGAAAGCTTTAAATTTCGGCGTATGTGCTTGGCTTCACAAAACACGTCATGTGATTTGCTTCGGGGACTGGAAGTCCCTTTGTAACGTGCCAGTTGGCAGGAAACAAAACCAAAACTTTGATCATTCTTGAGAGACAAATCTTTCTGGTATTCAAACTGGCGCTGAAAATGAAATGTCCTATAAAAAAGAATGTTTACATCTGCAAATGTTAAAAAAATGGACAAAAGTCGAAACTTTTGTCAGGATTAAGAAAAGTTTCTCCCATGTCCAGCTGGCTTCAGATGACATTAGGCTTAATTTGGCTTTACGGTACGTAGTCCCAGCTATGAATCTTGTGGTTATTAAACACATATGATAAAGCATCACAAGTGCAAGTATACTGATCATGTGTTGTCATCGCTTGTTATCCATACATTTCACACTTAATTGGTTAGGAAAGCATTATGCTACATTCATATTGTGATTTCCTTAATTAGTGCTACAAGCAAAGAA
Organism: Ptychadena robeensis; assembly: GCA_036250615.1. NCBI lineage: Eukaryota > Metazoa > Chordata > Amphibia > Anura > Ptychadenidae > Ptychadena > Ptychadena robeensis. The sequence continues at coordinate 90,562,150 of CM070037.1, forward strand.
AAAGATGCGTATTCCCATATCATGTATACTAAAAAGAAATATCAACATACAATACAACAACACTGCATTATTAACACTTTATCTACCTGACCTATAGCAAGTGTCAGATGTCCACTGTGGACATTGTAGACACCATGGATTGCAAATACTTCATTCAGTAGAAATGTTCATATTTCTGAATGTATAGTAAGAATATTTTAATTTTGCTTTTCAAAACGTGTTACTAAATGTTATTCTAATTTCTGACAATGGGGTAAATATTTACAGTACTCTTATCATTCTGAAAACAGGGACCGTGTTTTATGGACTATCAGGTTTTCTCAAAGCTAAGCAAAGTAACAGAATTTTAGATTTGTATTTTTTGGATACTCAAAGGCAGAGAAATGTAGTGAATCACAAGGGGATAAGCAGCGGCAGTGTCACAGTAAAGGCAGATTATCCTTGGTGCTGTTTGTGAATGGCTCATTGTACAGCGTGTTATTGAGTGGTTTAGCTGCTGTACTCTACTCCCCTCTCCCTGGCCTCTAGTATTGCACATGACCGATAATAACCCTCTATCCTCCCTCCCTTCCAGCTCATACTGTCAACATTCTCCATAACAGCTCTGCCAACTGGTTGATCTCAGAGCTGCCGCTAGGGTTACTATTGCCTGGCACTGCCAGAGTTAAACCCCCCACTTGCACATGTAACAAATACAGGGCTACTTATGGAATGTATTGATCCAAATGATATATGACCAATTTTGAATGATATACCACATACCAATATTGCAATGATAAATGCAAACATAATACAATAATGATAATAATGTAGAAGATAAAAACATAGATAATTACATTTAAAATAAAGTTATTCCTATATTACTATATGGCTCACTGCATTAGGTTTCTTTATGCTATCTCTAGCTGTGCAAAACTTGGGAATGACTTGGGATCTTGAAAGAGCAATATTCTGAATGTTGACAATAATAAATAGACCCACACATTTGAGGGTGTGAATCTTAGGTGAGAATACTAATATATACCCCCAATAATAACAGATACACAACTCATGTTCGACAACTAAACCCCAAGCTTGCAACAATGTATATGTGTAAGTATATATATATATATATGTATAAATGGGTCACAGTGTGACGTTATTTATTACTACATGGCATGTAAGCATCTGACAGACTAGGTCACACTATAGGATGCATGCTACCCCTCCCCTTTCTTCTATAGGCTGTGTGTATGGTAAACAACCTCTCTCTCCCTCTCTTTCTTTCCTAGAACAACAACTACCATGTAAAACACAAAGAATTCTACACGATCCTCACTATGACTTTACTATGATTCGATAGATATATGGATGCATATATAATTGGAATGATGAACCATATTTACCAAGCTTGGCAACACATCTTGTAAAGTTCGCACAGAACTACAAGTTCCAGGATATCCTGGAGGTGCAGCTCCCCTTTTTTGTATTCCATGCATGTCCAAAAAAACTAAGAGACCCCCAGAGGTGGTCGTGTAGCAGCAGAAGGTCACCATATGCTAGGGAGAAAACTACACCAGCTGTCCGGAATGTCATACAGCCATGCTCCTTACCTGTCGGTCCAGAAACAGCAGATCCTACAAAGTGATTATTATTGAACGCCTTTGAACGTGACCGTTCGCGTGTCCTTGGTCGCCAGTGACAGCCGCAGGGACAGCCTCACGCTTACTGCCTGCACATCGGGAATACTACTCAGGACCATCACATGACTGTGTCTGGATCAGGGAAGGCTTGTAGAAGGCTCGACCGCAATTCGGCCCCTCATTGGCTCCAGGGGCAGTGAAGGCGTGGCTTTGGCTTTTGTCGTCAATGAGAGTTTAGTCAGCCCCGCCTCCTTTAGTGTTGCTTTGCAGCCAAGAAATGTGGAGGAATGTTTCCTTTCTGCGCGCCCCAGGCTTTATATGAGGAGCGATCGCGTCCCGGAGGAGGAAAGCTGCAGGATGATGCTCATGGATCTTCTGTCCTCCCTTCCGGAAGACATCAATCTCGCCATTGTTATGTATTCAACGTTTACATATTCTGAGCATTTATGGCAACTCTCCACCTGGCTGCCTGTCATGCTGATCCTTCAGCTTTAATACTTCGAGGATCATTTACTGAAGGAGTGGAGGGTGGTTTACATGTGGCTAAGTAAATAACCACAAGCTGTGCTGACTTTCAATACTCAGTTACATGAAAGGAAAATGAAATCAGGATTCGTGGCTTGCACATGATTGGATGGCTCTAGTACAAACAGCTGGGTCATATTAATTTAGTGGAGCATCTTCTCCTTTAGTAAATAAACTCCACTGAGCAAAGCTCCCCATACACCTTAAGATCGATCCATACAATCTCCATTGGATCTACCAACAACTGTGTAGTATAGTGTCCTCCCTGATAGAATACATAGTGATTGGAAGGATTAGAAAGGTTCTCATATTACATGGTTTTGGTAGAACAAAATTTGATTGTACAGAAATTGTATGGAAAGATTGTAAGGTGTATGGAGGCCTTCACTAATGCAGATCAAGCAGAGACTGACTTCACTTGTTTTATGTTTATTTAGAGGCCAATAAATCTGAATTGGCAATTTCAGAAAGAGACACATTTGAATGAAGGGTATCAGAACCCCCTCGGGCGTCAAACAACCATTTCAAGTTGGGTCACAAGTAAGGCAGGAAAGTAAAGCAGAGTACAGACCTGCAGATATGAGCCAAATCAATGGCCGTTTCGGGCACCGTGCGCCCTTACGGCCATCTATCTGGCCCATATAATATGAGCCGATTGCTGTTTTCGAGCGGGACCAATCAATCCCGCTCTAAAACAGCCATATCGGACATGACCGTAAATACGTCCAATGTCCGATGCTTTGCCTAGAGACCACGGGTCTACCTGCAGAGGAACCTTTACTACATAGTTGTTGGTAGATCTAAAGGAATTCTGACAGAGAGATCTAAAGGTTTATGGGCACCCTAACACCCCCTCCTTTATAACTTAGGAGGGAGAGCAATGCCCCATCCCTCCTAACTTCCCACCCCACTCATCATCATAATAAGTGGGGTGGGAAAGAAGGAGGGAGGAAGACATTATACTTAGCTGATCGTGACACTCCGCATCAGCACTTACACGTTTCAAATACAGGAAGTGACACTTTACAACGTTACTTCCGGGGGTCACTGATCTAAAAAGGTTGAGAACAACTGAATTAAACACTCCTAATAATTTATTACTATATTATTATTATTATTATCATAGAATCATTAAAATGTTTATGTCGTTGTAAGAAAAGGTTTTGATCCTGATACAATGCTCCTTGTTTATGCACTTGTGGGTGGCAATGTGCATTGTCATCCTGTCACAGGCCCCCTTGTTGAAGATTACAAGTGGCTATGCCAACACCATGGCATCCCATTGTCACCATCAGGAAGTTGATCTAAAACAATGATATGCAGATAAATGCTAGACAAGTGCATGTAGAAATGAAGAGCAAGTATGGAGATAAAGGGGGCATCTGGGTTTTATAAGAAAAACAATGGCATCTGTGCATTATACACACTAATTGTCATGCAGCAGGGGTTCATCTAATTCAAGTCTAAAGCCGGGAACACACAGCTCGATATACAAGCCATTCAAAGTTCCTGGCAGCAGCGCGATGATGATATTGGAGGAGCTTGGGGCACAGCACTGTCTGATATGCCTGTAGGGATGGGCGCATTAGATATCGGCCAGATAGATGGCCGTGAGCGCCCATCGATCTGGTCCATATCTAGGCATGTGCTCCCTGCTTTAGTAATCATATGGACAATGTATTTTTGGCATGCTTTTATGTACCATGTGGGGAAAATTCTTGTTCAGACTGGAAGCACACTTTCCCACAAGAAATATCTGTTTATTGAGAAATGACCCATCATCATCTGACTGCAAGCCAGGAACTGCAATGGGATCCACCAATAATGGTGGTTTTTACAGTAATTACATCATGTGATCAACCTATTTAATATGATTGGATCTGTCATTTAACTGTTCTGTGGTGGAGGAGCAAGTCATTTGTGAGGTAAACTACAAAGGGAGGGCCGATTCCATTGTAAGATCTATGGATTATGTATGTATGAAAGATATGTATGTAAAGTAAGACATGCCAATACTTTTACCAATACAGTGGAACACAATTGCAAATTCAACCATTGAATTTGCCTTTTATGATAACCAGTAGGAGCTTCGAGTTTTTGTCTTTTTTCAGCTTTCTTTAATACTTTAACACACCAAGATGTCCAGAAAAATCTAAAGTAAGAGGACTGAAAAACCTTTTACAGTTAAAGAGGTTCTTACACATCAGTTCATGTGTTTAATTAATTTCAGCTTTTGTTTCATTTAGCTCAAGCTGAACATTGGGCTAGTTTCTTATTCATATCTAGGGATTTATAAAAGTGCCTAACTTCGTTTTACTTATGATGCCTAATACCTTCCCTTGGAGTACTGTCTCTATTACTCCCCTCTATGTCCACTGAGCTGTAAGCTTTGCATTGCAGGTGATTGATGTCACACTCATAGACAGCCACACCATGCATCCATGAAGTTTTTCACCAGTTTATGTTAATAAAATAAATTTTTGTTATACAGAGTAGTGATCAATATATATATGTTTATTACAGCAATCAAATGTCATTGTCATGCTCAAATGTCCACTGGGGCCCAAGGCCAAGTTTCTCTGCAGACCGCCTGATGTTGTCATTGAGAATCCTCATGTATTGCTCTTTTTCCATGGTGCCATTTACTGTGATTAGGTTCCCTGGTCCATTGGCTGAAAAACACCCCCAAAGCATTAGGTTCCCACCACTATGTGTGACAGTTGGGATGGTGTTCTTTGGGTTGAAGGCTTCTTCTTTTTTACACCAAATGAAGGAAACATCATTGTGACGAAACAATTACATTTTTGTTTCATCTGACCATAACACAGAAGACCAGAAGTCTCCTTCTTTGTCCAGATGAGCATTTGCAAAGACCAAGCAAGCTTTTATGTGCCTTATCTGTGGCGTCCTCCTTGGTCTGCATCCGTGGAACCCATCAGTGTGCAGTGTCCGTTGGATTGTCTGCCCTGAGACATTGCCACCAGCAGAGCCCAGATTGACCAGGATGGCCTTGGTGGTGATCCTTGGATTCTCTTTCACCTCTCTCACTATCCTCCTGGCCAGCACAGGTGTCACTTTTGGCTTTCGCAGTGCAGAACATCTTGTATTTTTTAATAATATTTTTCACTTGCACTGTAGCCACTGGAACTTGTAAACATTTATATATGTATAAGATATGTATTCTTTATATATGTATTCTTGACTCACGAGCAGTCAAAATGCGCAGACACAGGTCCTCACTGAGCTCCTTTGTCCTAGCTATGACTGTCCACAAACCAACTACAGAGAGCTGCTGGTTTTTACCATTTGAGTTGATTATAACAGCTGTTACCAAATAATCAGGGTAATTAGGATGCTTTAGAACAGCTTGGACTATTTGGAATGGTATAGAACTTTGGATTTTCCCAGAGACTGTGACAGTTTGTAAAGGGTATGAATAATTTTGGACATGCTCAAATGTAAATAAAAGCTTTTTCCACAAAAATGCCTCTTGTACATCGTCTTATTATCTTTTGGGAGACACCTATTTAATTTCCTGTCAAAAAATAACTTGCAGGTTGAATAAAAGTAACTTTAAGTCAAGATTTACCAGGGGTATGAATAATTATGGGCTCAACTGTGCATATAGATATATATATTGTTGCCATGTTAAGGCTGAATTCATATGGTTGGTTTCAGGACACTTGGAAGCTGGCCTAATACAGGAGTCGCGCAGTGAAGCATTTGGGTAGTGGTTGTTAGCTACAACCATCCCCATATAATCCATATGAGCAACCATCTGAAAACCAACCTGAGAACAATGGGAATGGAATGCCAATCGTACACCAATTGGCCATGGTTATGTTTTTAACCAACCATCTGAATGCAGCCAAACAAAATAGTGCCAGTAGATTGTAAGTAAAAATTAGGGCAGAAGAGGAACCCAAGGTCTATTTTGAGGAAAAAATGTAATTTCTGTAAGTTTTTTACTGTTGTTATAATTTCTGTAATGTCTTTAAATGTCTGTATAACCAATGTTCCTTACTGTAAACACTAGAACACAGGGAAGGCTATCCTCATAGTTTGGGCATATATCAAAATAAACAGCATAAATGGTGATTATGAGTAGGATAAGGGTAAGAAAATTATTGTAAGGTAAGGTTTTTTGAATTTATCTTAATAGAGTATAGGAAATAGTTAACCTCCTCGGACAGAACATTGTAGGCAATGTAATATCGTTATGAATAAAATACATGATGGGCGG
>CM070037.1:90602392-90642986 GCA_036250615.1 Ptychadena robeensis
CTTTTGCACACATGTTCCTGTGTTCAAAAGTCGTCTTATACGCTGGAAAATATGGTACATTAAGTATTTGAGCACCTGGCTCAAGATCAAGAGTGGGCCCTACTGCTCCATAATCATGCAATTATACTTATATATGATATATGTTCTAGCTAAATGCTTTTCGTTTTTAATTTGTAACAATAAATTGTATCTTGATTGATCTTATACCTTGCTAGTTCCTTTTGCACCTTAAGGCTATGTTTCCATTACGTCGGGACCCCTCCGCTAAGCGTATATGCTTAGCGGGGGGTCTTCTACTTAGCAGATAGACTTACCTGCTCGGTGGAGGATCTGTCTTCATGGCGCCAAGCCGCTCCGCCGGTGTAAGGCTGAATGTAGTCGAGTAAACAGACAATCCGCCAGGCAGGCAATGTCAATGAGCTACATCGGGACCCCCGCTAAACATATAATGAAAACAAGCCCTAAAAATCCCACAAGGCTAGCCACCTCACTCTAGAGACCACTTTGGAAGTGTTACCATTACCCCGATCACATTTAGTTTCATAAAGCTTGAATGATAATAAAGAATTCCCTTTTTTCCTATTAACAAATACTTGTTCTAATTTTCATCATCACAGTACTAAAATATCCACTTTCATTTAACCTCCTGGAGTTATGCCTGAGCCCAGTATGGTCGCAGTTCGTTCTTGGAACTGTGCCGGGATCGGGCATAATCGCCAATGCTCTGTGAACCTGCATCCTTCCGGGGCCCATAGACCTCCATGTTAGTGGAGGCGGCGTCTCTTCTCCCGGAGTTGTGTAGAGAGCCAGTGGGAGGGCAGGCAATTAACCATATGGCGGCTTTTGGCGCCAGGGAGAAAAGTGACAAGAGCCTAGAAACAGGGATCTAGGATGCTCAATAAGCCTGCTGATAATAGTGTTATTATTTTTACATTGTAGACCGGGAAAAAACTAATGATACGCTCCGATCCTCCGGCACTGAAGCTCAGAACAGACAAGAACCAAGAAAAAATCGACAAAGAAAAGGAAGAAGCCGTGTTGTTCTTTACTTAGTACCCAACAGCAACTTGACAGCTGTACAGTCAAGCTCCATCATGTTACTCCCCCATGCTCATCTAAAAGTCCAATAAAATATTGCACCAAATATTTGTTTTCTGTTCCCTTGAAGAAAATCCTTAGGGCTTGATAACACTGGCCGCTGCCCACAAATCCGATGCATCCAACTGGACAGATCTCCAGGATGGCACGGTGATCCGACTTGTTGGTAAATTCTTGGCTGATCGCATTACTTTGGATGAGGACCAGCACAAAGCAATGTCTAGCACACAAAGGGTGTGCTCCGATTCTGTGAGCGACCAGCTGCAGTGTGACGTCATCACGCTGCAATCGTCTGCTAGAGTATTGGGTGGGGATCGTAGCGCGTATGGCTACCTTTAGGCTACATTAGGTGAATTTTCGCAGTGCACAAGCCAGCCAATGGTGGCATTTGATTATGGCACGTATGACTACACAGCCCGTCATAGCGCCTGATCCATCAGTGTGACGTATGATGCACCGGACTGACAGGTATGTTACCTTTTACATCACCACCAGATGTGCCTCAGTTTTTGTGTCTCAAATGATGTCCATAACCTCAGGGAAGCAATTAATTCCTGGCCATAGTTGTGGGTGACCAACCACCGTGTGCGCTCCCGGCGAGCACATAAAGGTTGGTTGACCGCAACTACAGGGGAGCCCACCTTGAGGATCTGACCAAAAGAGCCGGCAGGTCGGATCGCACATGGATCTGTCCTGCTGGTTCTTTTTCTGCCCGATCCTCCGATACTGCGCTGCAGGCAGTTAACTCGGAGGGGGAGTCTCCTACCCCTCCAAGTTAATTGGCTACAGTCTGACAGGAATCGCGTGTGTTAATGGAACACACAGGATTCCTGTCCGTTCTGTAGCCGACTCCTCGCAGCGTAGTGACGTCACCACACTGTGAGGAATCTGCTAAAAGCCGGCCATAGATCGAGACGTCTATGGCCAGCTTTAGTTTCATGGGCCTTTAAGGCCCCCATACACTTTACAATCCACTTTTCTTCTACCAAACCTTTGTAATATGAGGACCTTTCTAAACCTTCCAATCACTATGTATTCTATCAGGGAGGACCCGGCACTACATAGTTGTTGGTAGATCTAAAGGAAAATGTATGGAGTGACCTAAAGGTGTATGGGGGGCTTTAGAAAGGCCCTCTGCTCGATCAGAAAGGTTGGTGGCCACTGCATCATTACATTGTATTAGTGATGGGTAACAGGCTGAAGCTGTGGGTGGGATGTCGTATGAAGAGGAGTGAGTGGATGTGTTATGTGTATTGGTTGTGGGGCAGGTCAGGTGTGAATGATGGATTTAGTTGCAGGTAGATGTGGAATTCTGATGGGTATAGGGCGGGGATATTATGTTGATGGGTGCCATCATAATTTTTCTGTGGGGGGCTGTGGGTACAAGAATTGTAGAACTAATAAATAAATAATGACCACCCTCACTCCTACATTTGCTAATTATGCCTTGTAGTATAATAGTACAAGAATGCATGTATGTATATAGTAAGTATGTGGGAGAGAGGGCTTCCATTATTTGATAAATATTTGGTGGTCCTCTCTCCCGCATTTCCCTAGACCCCTGAACACAGATCTGCAGCAGGACATGATAGCTACTTTCACCCAACCAGATTAAATATCAGCCAAAATAGGCTTTAACTTATCATTGTTCTTTAAATGTTATTTAGTATGTGTACAAAGATATATACAGAGCACATTTTGTTATTCCAAATGCTAGCTCGGCCCCCAGCCATCTCAGGGCCCCCATACACCTTTAGATTTCTCTGTCAGATTTCCTTTAGATCTCCTTTTGTTTTACCAAAACCATGTAATATGAGGGACTTTCTAAGTCCATCAAGTCTATCTGTGTTCAATCGCAGAGGACCCGGCACTACATAGTTGTTGGTACATCTAAAGATTATCTGATAGAGAGATCTAAAGTAGTATGGCCAGCTTTAGGGACCATGCACTGATCCCACATTTTTAAAAGTTTGAGGACCACCGTTTTATTAGGTTACATGTATATAGCATTTTTGAGTATGGGTTTGTATCTAAAGCCAGCCATAGACATCCCGATCTATGGCCGACTTTTAGCAGACTCCTCACAGCATAATGACGTCACCACACTGTGAGGAGTCGGCTACAGAACGGACAGGAATCCCATGTGTTCCACTTACACACGCGATTCCTGTCAGACTGCAGCCAATTAACTCATAGTGGGAGGAGACTTCCCCTCTGAGTTAACAGCCTGCAGTAGGATCAAGCAGAAAAAGAACCAGCAGGACGGATCCGTGTGCGATCCGACCTGCCGGCTTTTTTTGTCCAATACTACAGGTGGGCTCCCTTATAGTTGCGGGCGACCAACCTTTATGTGCTTGGCGGGAGCGGGTTGGTCGGCTGCAACTATGGCCGGGAATCGGCCTGTCTATGGGGGGCTTTACAGAGATAAAAAAAAATATCTGCCCGCAGTTCGGAAGGACTTAAAGCCTCACAATTTGAACTCGGCATCCACAGACAGTGTTTTAACAAGCAACTTGTTTTCGATCTCGATCATTTCTGGTGTCTAGCAAGCAGTCATTGCAGCCAAAATATCTAAAAAATGTCTCACTTCACTTTAATCCTGCAGTATGTACAAAATATCATCATCAGCAAAATATCACACATCGAAGTGTATGGCAATCGACAGTAGGGTAAAATGTCACAGCCTTAAAGCGGACCTACCACTTGTTAGGTCCCTGCAGTACCAGCGTCAGCTGTTTCTGACAGCAGGACGGGTGTCTTTTTAGACAGCCCCTCCCACTGTGTTACGTCTCACCTAGGCAGGACGTAACAAGCTGCAGGGGTTACTGGGAATTCTCTCCCATAAGCTCACAAATGTGATGTCAGCGTCAGGTCTGTGAGACTTTGTGAAGAGCGGAGAGAGAAGAGGCTTCTCTGCCCTTATTCAACATGTTGCCTCCATCAGATAAAACATGAAGAAGGTAATTTATTTGTTTTTGTGTAGCAGTTTTCCAGTCTCTGAACTGCTGACAGGTAAGTAATGTGCTTATTTCATGTATGTGTGTTTGTGTTTTAGTTTAAAACCGCTTTAAGGCAAATCCACCTTTGCAGGTCCCATTTCGTTGGCCATTTCTGCTGTTTAACTCACCAGGGTAAGAAATAACTGTCCCTTCTTCAGTTCCACATCTGTGATGTTCCAAATGGTTTCTGGAGTTTCACTTTAATCTTGTTTAGTCCCTTTTCAGACAGAAAACAATTAAATAAAGAGTATTATCTTTGAGTTTTGTTCTCTTACCGATTTATCTCCCATCTTTTCATCATTCTGTAATAGGTCCCGTGCACTACAGGTTATCTTGTAAACCCAAGTGTTAAACCTGCTAATGCTAATCACTTCACACTTGTGTATGAATTCTTCAGAAAGTCATCTGCTGTGAATGTCAATGAACATGTTAGCGGTCCACAGGAAAAGGCATGGTTTTACTTCATCTTATCTTTGTCTTATCACAGAAGTGGGCAATAGTTCTTGCTGCGTGTCTTTCCTTTTAAATGCATGTCCAATGTTGACACACAGTCCACCCACACTACCATACCACTGCCAACCAATCAGACAAACCTGCGATACGGACAAACAGGAAGACAACCATGGGGGAATTAGCTGCAGACAGTAAGTAGAGTACATGTTGTTCACATAAGCTTTAATGAGAAGAATAATAATGGAAATAGGGGGCCTGCAAGGAAACTTTGGGAACCACTGCTCTACTGGTAATACTTGGACCTGGGAAAGCAGGCCTTTCACTTGTTTCAGGAGCTATAATCTCAAGACCCAAGGCGTTTTCTGTTATTTACTAAGTTTCCAGAATTGTAATACCACCCTGGTTTCCAGTTCTCACATTCTGTAAATTCTGCTTGGAGAGGTATGCACCCTAAGATGGTTCTTGTGCATCAGGTGCATTCCAAATACCAGTGAACTGCCCCTTTGACGATCATGCTCCCAGCGGCAGAGCAGGAGTTAAAGGAGGTGGGGAAGCGGCCAGAGGTTGTCTGTGACAGCTTCCCTGCCTCCTGAGTCCGTTCAGAAGAGTCGAGTTGTAAGCAGGTAGCTTGAACCCACTCACTTACACAGGCAGAGGCCTGATCCGTACACATCTGCAGGAAGTCGCGCATTCACAATACAAGACACACACACGTTATTTCCTCCCTTCCTATAATGCAACAACCTGTTCTATTGAAGAATTTGAATTCAATTGTTTCAAAATAAAATTACCAAAGCAAAGAAAGTTTAATAACTTTAGCATCGAAATCATAAGAAAACAAAATCAAAAAAAGGGGGTGTGGGGTTGGAGGGGGATTAGGACGACAAAACCTTCTACAGTCTACCAAAAGTACATAATATAAATATTCATTCGCACAATTTGTACAAAAACAAAACAGCAATAAAGTTCTGCAATATACACAAATAAAATTAGATAATTTAAGGAGGTGAGCAGTGGATGCTTAGTCCGTGATGCCTGTGGATTTCTATAAAAAGGATCACCAGATCTGTGGCTGACCCATCCAATTCATGGCTGATCGTGTGTATTTCAGAGGTAGATTCGCCATCAGCCAGGAGAGGCTAAATGCTAAAAAGGTCTGAATAGCGGTATCAACAGTATCCGTCAATTCTGTTAGGCTAGGCATACATGGTTCGATTTTAGTGTTCGATCCAGCTGATAGATCAATCGGATTTAAATTGTATACTGCACACATGTTCGATACCGATCAAAACATCTATCGGAATATGATCGGACATGTTGAAAATTTTTCTTCGATTGCACATCTAACTAAAATCATAGCATTGTGTTTGTTGGTCGGGTCGATTGTATTCCATGAACACATTTATATAGGACTCTTTCCTGTGTTTTGTGATTGAAACTAAAGTTGGCGATTTTGGTCGAATTACGATTGAACATTCCATGTGGATCTACTTCGGATTCGATCCCGACTAAAATATCTAAAATCGGGTCGGAAATCGATCATACTTAAATCGAACCATGTATGCCTCCCCTTACAACTTTAGATTTCTGTCAGATTTCCTTAAGATCTCCTTTTGTTTTGCTAAAACCATGTAATATGAGGGACTTTCTAAACAATCAAGTCTACCTGTGTTCAATTGCAGAGGACTCAGCACTACATAGTTGTTGGTAGATCTAAAGGATATCTGACAGAGATCTAAAGGTGTTTGGCCAGCTTTAAGCCTGCCATACACCCACAGACGGGTAGACAGACTAGCTCCGATATGCATCGTGATGATGTCATCACGGTGCATTCTGGGGCTGCTTCAATCGGCCAGGCACCCTTTGTGTGCCGGCCATTATCTTCAATGAAGACGCCGGTAATGGCATCGGCAAGAGAACATCCGACATGTCGGTTCTCTGGCCGGCCGAGCTGTGGGGCGACAGGGATCTGTCACCCCATGTGGGCACACGCCGATTAGCGGCCGATTTAGCGGAAAAATCGTCCGCTAATCGGCATGTGTACGGCAGGCATTAGGCGGGCTATGCACACAACCAATCTCTATATAATGATCAGATAAACAACTTTCACAATAACTAAAAAAACATGCATTGCTTGATAGTGACTGCCAAGAAAATGCAGCATTTTGTTCCACACGAAGCCGATTTACCAGCCACACAATGTATATTTCTCAGTTCAATCCAAACATTCAGAGCCTGTACTGCACCTACGCAAGACAAGCGTGTGTGTGTGTGGTCATGTATACAAGATGACCTAGCTAGCTTCTTAGCTTAGCTCTGTGGAAGTCGCATTAAAATTTTAACTGCATGTCAAAAAGATATTGTTGAACTACAAGATGCATGGGTAATACGCTTGAATCAAGGTGTTGACCACGTTCTACTGGTCTTGCCTGCATTAAACCAATTTCAAGCAAAACCTGGCATCAGCCCTATCGTTATGCCACTATTGCTGGCAGAAACCTTCATATGGAAAGTTTCCCTCACTTTCTGTAAAAAGGACATCATGATAAAGAACAGTACAGGTGGTTCCTGGGCAGGAATTTAGGAGGAGCAATACATATGAAAATTTAAAGTACTTATTTTTATATAGTTTTTATTAATAGTATCTTAAAAATTAAGTATACTACTCACATTGTGAGGAATAGTTTATAATATCTTTTCATGAGACAACACTAGAACATGTGACACAATGTATTTACATTGCATGAAAGTGACATATGTTCTAGTGTCAGTGTCCAACTTATAAATGTGTGTACATTTGCTGTCCGCTCAAAAGAACTTCACACAGCCAGAAATGCCTAAACCTTTAGCAACAAAAACCAAGTACACTTCTCAGAGAAATGTCAAAAGTTCTGCCATTTCCTTCGCTGGTGTCATGGGACTCAGGTCACAGGAATGAATGGGGAGCAGTTTTGTTAGATTTGGAGTTAACCACACTCACGCTCTCATACTGGTCACTGAAGTTCAGAGAATTCTCTGAGGATCAGAAAAAAAATTGATGCTCTTCATACCGTATTTTTCGGACTATAAGACGCACCAGACCATAGGACGCACCCAGTTTTTAGGGCAGGAAAACGAGAAAAAAAGATTTAATATGTTTTCACATCAATTGGGTTAATGCAATGAATTCAGTGAATGCAATATTCAATTCAGCCAGTAGGTGTCACTAGCAGCAGTACACTCTCAGCTGAACACATCATACTTCACACTGATCAGCAGGAGGAAGAGGGGGCCGGGCTGTCTCCTCTCAGTCTCTGCCGATGTTGCGGTTACTGTGTCCGTGGGAGCTTCAGAGTTATTGCAGTTCCCATGGACAGGAGAGAGAGATATAGATGATCATCTATATTTCCCTCTTGATTGCTTATGGCAGCAGAACTTTGAGCTCTGCTGGCATGGGAAAATACACAGTTCAGATGGGAGAGTCGGACGTTGGCCGGCATCTCTCAACTGACAGCTCCTCCTAATCTCCGTGCCAGGAGAGCTGGCAGGAAGCCAAGGTGCCACCACCAGCGGCCGTGCATTTGGACCATAAGACGCAGGCACTTTTTGCCCCCAATTTTGTGAAAAAGTGCATCTTATGGTCCGAAAAATATATTGTATAGTGCTGCACAATATGTTGGTGCTGTATAAATAGATGATGATGATTATGATGATAATAATAATAAAGGCCTAAAAGATTGGCAACACCATGAGTTTACCAAGACCGTTTCTAATATGAACAGGCCTGGCCACTGTCAACCAAAGAATTCGAGTACACATGCTCAGCCTCAAATAGTAGTGGTGGTCAGCCTGACATTGCTTAGACCATATGCCACACACTACATCAAATTGGTCTGCGTAGCTGCAGTCCCAGAACAAAGCCCCCAAAGAGTCTGCTGAAGAGAATCAGGCATGGATTACTGGAACCATGTCCTGTGGTCTGATAATAACAAAGTAGTAAGGTAGGTCATGCTTAGGAGTAGTGCCAGCATCATGGAGCTACAGACATACTGAATCAGAGCATGATCCCCTCTCTTTGGATACTGGGCAGCAGGGCAGTATTCCAACATAACAGCCCCAAACCCCTCCAAGATGATCACTAACTTGCTACAGAAACTGAGAATAAAGGTGCTGAACTGCTCAAGCATGTCTCCAGACCTAAACCCTATTGAACATCTGTGGGGCATTACGAAACCAGCTAATGTGGACAAGGTCATGGTGGAGTGAAAGAGAATACCAGTAAAACTCTAGTGAACTCCATCCTCAGGACGTTAAGGCCGTGCTGCAAAAGAATGGTGGCCGCACAAAATATTGACACTTTGAACACAATTGGGACATTCCTTAATGAGGGGTGTACTCTTCTTTGTTTGTGCCAGAGATTTAGACGTTAGCTAAACAAACTGAATATTTACTACATTGTATCAAACCGGCATATATTTAATATTGACCCATAAAAATATATAACAAACTAGTCACCATATTGTGAGATACTGTATGTTAGTCTTGGACAGGGGAAGGTAAGAACACCTGCTGGGTTATTAAAGCAATGAAGGGCACATCAATAACCCAACACACCCTTAGGGTTAGACCCAAAAATTTAAACAAGGAGGGAAAATCTGACAGACACAGACCACAAAAGAAACCGCACAAGGGATCTAGACTGATTAAATATAACGTTTTTTTTTTATTCTTCAGGACGGTGTTACTGTGCAAGTTTCCCTGACTTCTTGTCTAGTGGAATGGTCATCACTGACAGAGGGTCATTTCTCTTTAGATCACAGTACAAATGTAATAGGTGTTCTCTTTCCACACTATCCAAGACACAAAAAGTTCCAGAGGACACACAATTTAATGATGTTTAATATTACAATTATGTGTTTATAACAATGTATTATTTCTATATATGAGGAAGGTAAATTGTGTTTTTACAGTGCAAGTCCCCCTTAAATGCCAAATATACTTTAACCTTCCCCTCTCAACAGATGTGTACTTACCACATTCCAACAGTCACAGCTTGACTGTATGTTTATATACTGCAGTCCAAATCTTAAAATTGATTAGATTAAAGCAGGATACAGACCAGCAGATATGGGCCAGATCGATGGTCGCTTCGAGCACCGTGCACGCTCACGCCCATCTATCTGGCCCATATAATATGCCCCCATCGCTGTTTTCAATCCCGCTCAAAAACAGCCTCATCGGACATGACCTTAAATACTGCTCGACTCCAGGCAAAGCTTCAGCTGAGCCGGGGAGAGAGCAGAGCCGTCTACCCGGCTCTGCCGATATCTGACGTCATCGCGCTGCTGCAGGGTACATTGGAGGGCTCGAGATTGAGCTGTCTGTACCCTGCTTAAGTGTGAGTAGAATAACGAAGATCGAGGGTGCTGGAAGTAAACAAACCAGGTAAAGCAACCAACGGATCTGTGGAGGTGGGGAAACTAGGTCAAGTTAGTCCCACTTAACTTTTAAAAGCACAGGTGCACTATAAAACCATTTACAGTGATTATAAATCAGTCTTCCAGCAAGGAATGCATGCCTAATTTGTTCATAACAACATAATAGTCCTTTGCGCAGGCTACAGAATACTGGATTTCAGAAGAAACCTCTCCAGTTATCTACTTCTGGGAAAGAATACCTAGATGATTCCATACTGATATGCCAAACCCCTCAGTGGATTTGGAAAAAAGCAATAGCAGAAAGCAGCTTTTACGCACACTGTGTAAAAGTTGAATGCACAATACATAGTGCAAAGTGAACACTTTTCAGAAAGGGACCACCAGATGAAGTGAAGTGCAGTTCTATCTGATCCAGAATACTGTGGTTTCGGTGGAAGCCGAGGATAAAATTGTAAATGCAGAATTAGGCACTGCATAATGCTTCCTATTGATAAGTGTTAATTTTCTACTCAAGGTCCTGTAAATTTATTGTGCTTCCTGTAAACTGTGAATTATCAGATGCCGCATCATCTTCTACAGAAGCAGGAGGTTCCTAGAACAAAAATAAAGCAATGAGCAAAACAAATGACTTTTCCTTTTTTTTTGTTTAACAAGCTAAATACAATACAAGTTACAATACAAGCTAAGTGACATAAACCGAGGATACCTGCAAAATGTGCACTGGTAAATCAACAGTAAGCGGAGTGTGAGCTGCTGAAGACTGGGCACTTAGCTGGAAAGGCAGGTCACCATCCCCAGATGGATCGTCCTACAGACCAAAGACATTTTACAGATGTTACAAAACCCACATATTTCTACATAACATTTTTTTTCTGAAATCATGTATACCTACAGTATATAAAAAGCATTGTGTACTTCTTGATAGTTTGAAGCCACATTAAAAGTTGCCCTCCGAAAAAAACTGAATTTAATTTTGGTAATGGAAAATAGCCACTTACATCTTCCCCTTCACCACCGGCATATAAACACACACAAAATTTCTGTGTTCAGAATCCCTGGGGGGGTGGGTTAATGCGGTTACCACACATATAAGGACTGGTAAGCTGCAACATGTACACGAATCCTGTTATCCAGTTAGATCCCAATACATGCAACAATTAACAATCGTTAAAAATGTCAGGGAGGTCTCACCTGAAGTAGTTGGATCTGTACATATTGTGCCCCCATGGCTGGGTCCCGCAATGTCAAGCCACCATTTGTCATAACAACACCATTCCCCAAACGGTTACCAGACGGAGACACTTGTTTTGTACTTTTATTTTTCTTTTGCGTAGGTGAAGTGCCTGAAATTTGTCAGAAAAGTAAGCAATATTTGTCCAAGCTATAGGCCTGACTGAGCAGGTGGTGTTAAAATAAAGAAGATCCCCTCCTAACCACATGACCACTACCAAGGTTCATTACTTGCCTCAGCAAGCATGTCACTAAAATAACGTTAGAAGACATTTCAGTAGGCTGGCCATACGTCACTGCCTAAACCTGAGCAGTTTATGGTCCATTCCACAGCATCTGTCACATGACCAGGAGTACGGCCATTTAGAGCTATATTTTGTTTCTAGTTCTTTGATTCATTAATTTTAGAACCTAGTAAAAAGAATCTTCATTCTAAAATGTGTCTACTGCTTATGTATATATAGTACTCTGTATTCAGCACATTCTGAGAATCGAACCTGCATAAACGTTCTGCTTACCTGAGCTGTTGCCTCCGCCTTTCTTTTTGCTCTTCACCAGCTGGATGGCTCTGTAGTCTGTCCTGGCTGATCCACCACTGTCCTGCTAATAGAGGGACAAGTGCTTTAGAGGTGGTGGCAAAACAACCCTAGTGGCATGGAGCTATTGACTTATCGCAGATATTAAAGATTATCTCTAGTAAAAATGTACAAAATACATCTTCTAAAGAAAAAAAAAACAAAAAACGCTCCTCCACTACTTGGTATGTCTGAATGGTTAGATTGCCAAGTAACATCACAAACAATAGTATTGATGAAATGAAAAAAAATGTCATCTTGCCCTCAGTGAAAGCAACCAAAGTAAGCTTCCTTCAGCATAGATTACATTACCATTATTGGTGGGAGTGTTATCATTTGTATCAAAATACATTAACCTTTTTTTTTTTGCATTATTTAAACAATTTTCCAACATTTTCAAAACCACTATTGACAGCAAGGCTATGTCTCCACGGCTCTATTGGGTCCATCGGCACCCCCTGCGCAAAGCGCATTCCTTGGCGGGGATGCCCACAGACCCCTTTCACATTACCTGCTTAAAGCACCGACTGTTCCCATGGCCTTCTGTCGATCCGCTGGCCGGATATTGACGTACTGCCCTATGTTGACCTTTCGGCTGGTGGATCGGCAGAACGCCATGGGAACAGCGGATGCGGATACAGCAGGGGGGTGCCGAAGGACCCAATAGTGCTGTGGAGACTGTGGAGCCTAACAGTACAGATTCAAACAGGCGATATGAAAACCAAGAATTATCTGTCATCCAATGGAGCAATCATAACAGGTTATCGTGCTTAAATATCTTGACGCATTTTGCAAAGTTATTGCTTAAGCAGATTAAGGACTCATTTACAATGAGCAAAAATCACAGCCGATTGAGGTGTCTGTTGGTCCGTTTTCAGACTTCTGAGCACCTGCACAAGTTTGCAGACGCTCATGACAGGTTGTTTTCCCCACTATGTCGCAAGATCGTATGCACATCTGAAATGGAGGAAAGAGGGTATGAGAGAACCATGGGATTCCGGTTACTGAGAATACACATGTGGTTATTCCCCTGTGCTTGTTCTGTTTGGGACTCCCCTGCCCGGGTGATCCAGGTCCAGATGCGCTAGGATGGTTTTTACATGTGAACCCTCTGTGGTCTCTTGTGATGTAGATCCGCCAGCCCCTTGTGCCCATAGTCTTCTTATACCCTCTTTTCTCCCTTACAGACATATACATATGGGATATATACATACATATGATCTTATGACACTCAATCTCCTGATGAAGTGATAACTTTGCAAAACATGTTCAGCAAGATAACCTATTATGATTGTTCCATAGGATGACAAATAACCTTTATGTTTCTCTTTAATGCCAAATAGTTTATTGGCTTTTGTCACAATTTTACTATTGGGATGATGACATTTGGGAGTTGACAGATTAAAATTGTTGGATAGAAAAACCAAAGCATATAAATATTTTACATTGAGTAGGGGCAAGAGGATAAAGATCTGGAAGTCATTAGTCCAGTAGTGGGCAACTATTGATATTGGGGCCACAATTGCGACTCTCTGCATCACTAAAGGGCCGCACATAACATTTTTAATCTATACTGACTCGTAGAAGCATTTTTAAATGGAAATGACAGCAGGAGGAGCTAGAAGACATTATTTATAAATAACAAAAACTTGTATTAAATGATAATTCAAGCATTGGGTAACACTGTAGTATTGTGAAGCACATTTTGATTTAGAGGTTATGTGATGCAATATGAGATCCTTTGCCCTATGCAGGAACAGTAGGGTTCCAGGGGCCACAAGTGGAGGACTGAGGAGGGCCACTTCCGTGGGTGAGCTGTCCCGCTCAGAGAATGGAAATGGGGGTATCATGGGGGTATATGGGTGCCTTCTACAGACATAGGGTTGGAAAATAAACCAAGGTGGGAAAGTTGAAAGAAAGAAAAAACGGAGAAAGAGGCAAGGCAAAAGATAAGGATAGAATAAATAGGATGGTGAGAGAGAGGATTGGGATTTCCAGAGAGCTGGAATATAGGGGCAAGCAGCTGCAATGACTAGATAGTCCGATCTTTTATATGTCTTAAATGGCAAGAGGGGATGATGGAGAAGAAAGAGAGCAGTAGAATGTGGCATAGGAAAGTCTGTTAAGTGTTGGGAGATAGAGCGGACTAGCATCCAGAAGGTATGGACCCAAGGGCATGACCAAAAGATATCCAAGATATCTGCATCTGTCTGGAGATTTATATCGCTAACAGTGCTGGGGGCAGTGAGAAGTAGAGGTGAAGATCCCATTCCCACCAGAAAAGAAAGCGAGGGGGAGTCTGGTACAAGGAGACGGTAAGTGAAAGAAAGGGTATGGTAAGGTCCACCTGTGGAGATGTATTCCACTTTAAGGGGGTCAGCACTTGGGAATTTCCCAGATAACCACAGGGGAAAAAAGACCAAGTCTGATGTCGACGGGGGGAATGGAGAAGGGAAGAGATTGTTCCAGAGATCAAAGGCCCGGCAAACTGTGAGGGAGATAGAGATTAAGGGATGGGGGTAACCAAGGCATAGAGAATTATGAGTATAGATTTTGGATCCAGAGTTTGAGGTAGTGTCTGGTGAACGCAAATCTGAGGGGCGAGAGGAGGCAGCCCTATCGGCATCAATTATCTTAAACGGGTATTCCAACGCAAAATAAGGATCGTGAAAGACTTGGCCATAGACCTAAACAGTTCACAGAAAACTCCGGTAAATCCCATTGGCCAATATCTTAACTGCTCCTCGGACCATGTAGTATATGTTCTGGTTTGCCCCTGTAACATGCTATATGTAGTAAGAACCCTCTGGCCCTTCAGAAGCCACTTTGGTGAACATAAGGAACTAGTCATTAGATTAGCTCACTTCATCATATAACACTGGTAGAATTAAGACATCTAACATATCCAATGTTAACTTTCTATAAAACGAAAAGCAAACTATAGCTAAACTTAAGCTAATGTTTTTAACTGCATGATGTTGATAGCAACACAACATAACACAGTGTAACATCTTTAAAAAAATGTAATAGTAATATTGCTAAAAACAAACTCACCAATGCTGAATTACCCGCCACACCGAAATCCACTTCTTTCTGTGCACTGTAGCTGCCCGAAGGGTTGGGGAACACATACTGGGTTACTACTTTACCCCCTTCTGGCTGGTCTACCACCTCTGAGCTGTGAAGCAGGCCACTCTCGCCTTTGGCCTGTGTCAGCAGTTCTGGCATCGATCCACTGGACCCAAGACTAACAGAAGGAGTTAAGCTAGCTGAATCAATAGTCAGGCTGTTAGTGGAGGTAAGTGCATGCAAATCCTGGTTGGAACTTCTCATAGAAAGGGATGCTAGGGAGCCTAGGGCCTCTGCATTCACTGTCTGTACATCATCCAAATTCAAGTTTCCCTGTTGGAGAATGGATGCTGCAGCACCAAGCAAGAGGGAGCTGTCCAAACTATTGTGATTTTCATTGTTGGACACTAGCACCAAGGGGTCCACAGGATGTACTAAAGAGTTATTGTTGGTAGACAGACCACCCCCAAGAGTTGATCTTACAGAAGATACATCAATGGTCAGTATTCCAGAGTTGACTAGGGTCAGGTCAGCTGATATTCCAGGACCATTTGAGGGCACGTTGGTGAAGAGAGACGAGATGTCTAGATTACTGAGGTCGCTTTGCCCTGAGCTTGTGAGTTCGCTGCTGGGAGTGAGAGAGCTGTAGGCTTCCATGTCTACAAGACAATAGTAAAACACAACACTGGTGATCTTTAATTGAACTCTTTGACGATTACCATACAAAAAAAACGCAAACCAGGTTTAACATCAAGTTTCCATTTCATCTTGCTTTAAGTGTATTATTACAAAAAACGAATATAGCATTTGCATGGTACAGAATAATGCAGTACACCAAATGATAAGTTATAGACGATATGAATATAATATTCTCTAAACTTGCCAGGAACCAGGAAAGCAGGGGATCTACAATTTACTATAACATATACTTTAACCACACAGTGGGTCAGGTACATTATAGGAGTAATATCAAATACTACTACTATACTATGTTGCAGATTGGTCAGCTGCACATCCATGATGGGAATCTTCCCTTCCACCACATCCCAAAGGTGCTCTATTGGACTGAGATCTGGTGACTGTGGGCCATTTGAGTAGAGTGAACTCATTGTCATGTTCAAGAAACCTGTCTGAGATTATTTGAACTTCATGACATGGTGCATTATCCTGCTGGAAGTAGCCATCAGAAGATGGGTACACTGTGGTCATAAAGGGATGGGCATGGTCGGCAACAATACTTAGGTAGGCTGTGGCTTTGCAACGATGATCAATTACTACTAAGGGGTCCAAAGCGTGCCAAGAAAATGTCCCCCACACCATTACACCCCCAGCACTAGTCTGAACTATTGATACAAGGCAGGATGGATCCATGCTTTCACGTTATGGGTGACAAATTCTGACCCTACCATCCAAATGTCGCAGCAGAAATCGAAACTTATCAGACCAGGCAACATTATTCAAATACTCTATTGTCCAATTTCGGTGAGCCTGAGCGAATTGCAGCCTCAGTCTCCTGTTCCTTGCTGACAGGAGTGGCATCCGGTGTGGTTAATCGAGTTACTGTTGCCTTTCTGTCAGCTTGAACCACTATGGCCATTCTCCTCAACAAGACATTTGCGCCCACAGAAATACCGCTCACTGGATGTTTTCCCTTTTTCAGACCATTCTCTGTAAACCCTAGAGATGGTTGAGCGTGACAATCCCTGAAGATCAGCCCGTCTGGCACCAACAACCATGCCACGTTAAAAGTTACTTAAATCACCTTTCTTCCCCATTCTGAAGCTCTGTTTGAACTGCGGTTTGAGTCGCCATGTGATTGGCTGATCAGTAATTTGCATCAAGAAGCAGTTATATGTATGTATATAATTATATATATATATATATATATTACATACATACACACACACACACACATATATATATATACACACAATATGAACACAAAACTACGATCACAATTCATTCAACCTTTTGAAATTACAGAGTTAACCAATCTTACCTCGGCCATGCTGTTTAACCATGTGGGACTTTAAACTTTGCTTTGATGTGAATATCTTGCTGCAGTTGGACACAGAACATCGAGCCTTTGCAGAATCTACATCCTGAAGGTGCTTTTTTGAATGGATGTATAGACTGCTACGGGCAGAGAACTTGGCTCCACAGCCTGAAGGAAAAACACATCAACATCACAAAAACAAGTCAACATCTGTGCTGTATCTGAATCTAAACCAGCAACATAAATAAGATACTGCCAACAAGATAATACCAATTTCAGTACAAAGACTGAAGTTAACCTGGAATAATAAAATATATATATATTAATTACAAATACACCAAATCGTCTTCACCTACACAATTCTTTTCACATTGTTTCAGAACAAACTAGGGCATTCACAAACTTGTAGACGAGTTGACAGCTGCTGAGGAGTCGAGTAGTCATCTCTCTTTGTGCACAATCCCCTGTGAAGTCAGGGACTCTAAAGGCCCCCATACACAGGTCCATTTCCCATCGGATTCCGGGACGATCGATTCCGGGCGCGTGCACGACAAACGATCGTGCCGGAATCGCGCGCAGCCCACCTTGTCTGATCGATCACGTCCAATCGATCGGGGGCCCAGAATCGGACAGAGAACATGTTGGTTCCATCAGATTGATTCAGGGCCGATCGGGCACGTTGGTGGTAGACCTCAGATCGATCACCAGGAGATCTGCACACAGGACCACATCATGTCCTGGCAGCCCTTGCACGATCGATCGGACACGGAATCGTCCAGGCATCCGTGGAACAAGGTGGTATGTAGCGATCGGACAGACTTAATTGGCCGATTAATCGAACCTCCGATTCCCGCTGAGATCGCCGGAATCGATCGGATAGGTGATCGATCGGCCATGGAATCAGATTGTGTATGGCTAGCTTAACACCATGCAGCACAGGGTGAATAGGAAAAAAAAAAACGAAACCTAACTGACATTGGTAATCCAAGGCTGGTAAAATGTATACAAACTTAGGCGGCATTGCCATCTTGTGGGCCTTCTGCAAATTTTGATGGTGGAATTAAATTTTTATTACTCCACTATCTGACTTTGCATGTTGTTTGACCCATGTACCTTTTTTGTACTTTTGGAACAGAAATCTGGATTAAAGTAGACCGCTAGGGTGGTTAAATGTTTCGTACCGCTTTTGGCACACAAAACTGATTCGGACAGCCAGTGAAGGTAAATCTCTCTTTTCCTTTTTAGAAGCATGCAAGCCAGTTAATGTGTTTTATTAAATTTACAATGAAAATGTGCTCATTTGTGAACCACTGTTGACTCAGTGTGTCTTTGCTGCCGCAGTGTAAGCTGTACCAACTTGTTTTGCACTTAAAATTACTGTGAAATTTTGAGGTATTAGCCTATTTTTTGTTATATGTGTATATGTTTTGTTGATATCATCACGACTAGTTGACAACTTTAGTCTGACTGGTGACTCGACTTTATAAAATCTCAAGTCATTAACCGCCCTAGCGTTCAGGATGGCACCATTTTGTCCAGCGCTGCTACTCCCACTATCACACTGGACATCTCAGTTTTGCGCTGTCCCGGTGTCCCCGATGCAACATTGCTGCTTGATCCTCCAGCTCTTTTTCACCCCCCCTGACATCACATTGGGGAGGCGGCGGGAAATTTGAAAGTAAATTGCACGAAAGCAGTTTTCTTTGTAGAAAACTGCTTTCAATGTGCTGCTATGTACTAAATATCGCCAAAATAAAAAGTCTCTGGTGCCCCAGAGTTACCCTCTCTTCCCTGGTGGGATTTTACCACATCCATCACACCAGGTTAGAGGGGGTTAACTGCAAATGGGCACATCTGGGGCACCAGAGACTTTATTTGGGTGATGTTTAGTACATAGCAGCATAGCTTTGTGCCCTGATTTTTGTGTTTTCTCATTAATTTTATTAAAAAAGATTTTTTTAATATTACATAATTGTGAGTTTCAAACATTATTATATTCAGGATGTCTACTAGACCCTTGTACGGACATATTTTGGGAAGTAACAGGCCTACAACATAAAGAAAAATGTACCATTGAAGTCTATGGTGCACTTTTGGTACAGAAATCTGGACCTCAGCAGTGCGCTAGGGAGGTTAATGACCTAGAACATACTTTATTCCACTATTCTGAAATACCTTACCTTCCACAGGACACTCAAATGGTTTAGTGCCCAGGTGAGTAATCTTGTGGCCTTTCAAGTGTTCTGCTCTAGTGAATGATTTTCCACAGCCTTCTACTGGACAAGGGTAACGTCGATCATCCTCATGTTTCCTTGTACAAAAAAATAAAACAGCAAAGCGTTTATGAATATCACCTACAGAAAACATCCCCCATATTTACATAAATTATCAAGCAACTGAGTATTATTTAGCACTAACTTGTTACTCAAAAAAAACATATTAACAGGCCCATTCACAAAAACTGAATAGAATTTAGTTGGGATTACATTTTCTTGTTTTTGGCATCTGAAACTAGACTGGACGTAACTCAAAGTCAAATGATGACAGTATTACAGAACCCGTACCTTTTGTGCCTTAGTAGCTTTGACATGCTTGTAAACGAGACACCACAGCTTTCAAAGTCACAAATAAAAGGTCTCTCACCTATAAGAAATTATAATCAGTCTACATTGGAAACAAAGAACCCAGAGCATGAGAAATATTTATATGTCTAGTAACTGTATTAAAAACATTTTGTGTTACGTGTACAAAATTATTTACACATTCACGGTACCTTCCTACATTTATCATGGAAAGATTTGTTTTCTACATGGCATTAAATTTTTCTGCAATTTACATAAAAAAGACTCATCTCTGGGGTCAGACCAGGTGGGGCAACAGTGTTCTCCCCAGATTTTTTTTTCAGCCGGGCCTGCACCGGTCCGGCGGCCTCTCTGACAGGCGGCGCGTCCCCATTCTTCAGGAGCGCGCCGCAGCCACTGAAAGACTCCGGCCCGCGGCTCCGGTAGTGTGCCGCGGGCCGGAGTCTTTCAGTGGCTGTGGCGCGCTCCTGAAGAATGGGAGGCGCCGCCTGTCAGGCTGCTCGCCGCGGAGGACTTGTGTGCCGGGCGGGGACCAAAATCTCCCGGGCGAGCCGCCCGGCCAATCTCCTCTGGGGAGAACACTGGGCAATGTCTATGCCGTCTTCCTTTTTTGAAGGTAGTAGATACTGCCATCCTGGAAACACCCCAAAAGCTCAGTTTTAGATGTGCCCTGACCACTAATCAAATCAACACAATTTGTCTTTAACAAAGTTGCTTAAATCCTTAACCCCATTTTTCTTATAACAAAAACTAATTGCCCAATATATGCCATCTTTGCCACTGTAAACAGACAATTACCGTTATCAATTTCACCTTCCAAAAGATTTCATTTTAGGAATGATCAGTGTAGGTTTAAAGGTAGCCTTGATTTCCCTGCGATCAATTCCCGATTCTATCATTCCCGGCAATCTAGGCTGCATTTGCAATTGACCGCTTTGCAATCCATGGCATACCACCTTGGGAATCAAATTTGGGGTAGATTTTAAAAAGGAGTCGATCGCCAAAAATGTAGATTCCTCAAAATCCATCGATCAGAATGGCTCGATTTCTGGGTTTTGTCTTTTGTTCAGGGTGGGCAGCACTTGATTCGTGGCCGATCGATGCAAACTTGTGCGAAAATCGATCAGGCAACAATCTACTGAAAAAAAAATAATCAACCCGTGTATGGCTCCCTTAACTCTTCAAGGGTTGATGAAAACGACTGAGCATTCTAATGTAATTACAAGTTGATTTTACAGATCTAAACATTTACAAGAATCCATCCATATTTTGTTACCAGCAGAAAGTAAAAACATATGTCGGGACCCTCTCCACTAAGCATATACACTTAGCGGGGGTCCCAACATAGCACATTGATATAGCCTTCTCGGCGGATGATCTGTTTACACATCCGCCGGTGCAGAGGCTCAACGTACTCGACTTGAGCCTTGCATCGTTGGAGTGGCTCGGTGACGTGAAGACAGATCCTCCGCCGAGGAAGACTATCTGCTACGTCGGGTCCCGACTTATGTGGAAAAAACAACTAAGACAGAGTTTGAGAGAAATATTAGAAAAGAAAAACAATTCCAGCAAAGGCTAAAAGGCCAGTGCCAAGAGAAAAAACACTACTTCCAGCCTGTTCCAACAGAATATCTAGGTCTGATATTTTGTCATGGGTCTATGCAATAGACAAACAGCTTCAGCTCGCTCACATATAGTCTCTGCACAGAGAAATATCTGCCTACCCTAGCCCACCAGCTTACTTTCCTTTGTATGTGGGCTGGCTGAAGCTGCAGACACACATACAAAGATCTGCAGAACCAGGAGGCCTCTGGCATATATAACACACACACACACACGCACACACACACACACTACATGCCAAAAGTTTGGACACACCTTCTCATTCAATGTTTTGTTTTTTTTGACCATTTACATTGGTAGGTTCTCACTGAAGGCATCAAAACTATGAATGAAACATGTGCAGTTATGTACTTAACAAAAAATGTGAACTAGCTGAAAGCATGTTTTATATTCTAGTTTCTTCAAAATAACAACCATTTACTCAGATCACTGTTTAGCACACTCTTGATGAACTTCAACAGGTAGTCACCTGAAATGGTTTTTACTTCACAGAGGTGAAGCCTTATCAGGGTTATTTTGTGGATTTTCATGCTTAATAAATGGGGTGGATACCAGCAGTTGTGTTGTGCAGAAGTCAGGTTACTACACAGCCCTATTGGAAAACTGTTAAAATTCATATTATTTCAAGAACCAAGCAGCTAACTAAAGAAAAACAAGTGGCCATCATTACTTTAAGAAATGAAGGTCAGTCAGTCCGGAAATTTGCAAAAACTTTAAATGTGTCCCCAAGTAGAGTTGCAAAAACCATTAAGCGCTACAATGAAACTGGCACACATGAGGACCGATCCAGGAAAGAAAGACCAAGAGTAACCTCTGCTTCTGAAGACAAGTTCATCCGAGTCACCAGCCTCAGACAACGCAAGTTATCACCAGCTTTGAGATTTGTTTGGGCCAAGAAACACAAGGAATGGATATTAGACCAGTGGAAATCTGTGCTTTGGCCTGATGAGTCCAAGTCCCATCCAGTTTGCGTGAAGTTGGGCGATCATTTATTTTTCAACGGGACAATGACCCCAATCACACCTCCAGGCTGTGTAGGGGCTATTTGAGTGGTGAAGTGCTGCGGCAGATGATCTGGCCGCCACAGTCACTGGACCTGAACCCAATCGAGATGGTTTGGGCTGAGCTGCATTGCAGGGTGAAGGCAAAGGGGACAACAAGTGCTACACACCTCTGGGCACACCTTCGAGACTGTTGGAAAACCATTTCAGGTGACTACCTGTTGAAGTTCATCAAGAGTGTGCCAAGCAGTAATCTGAGTAAATGGTTGTTATTTTGAAAAAACTAGAATATAAAACATGTTTCCAGCTATTTCACGTTTTTTGTTAAGTACATAACTCCACATGTTTCATAATTTCCTAGTTTTGAGAACCGACCAATGTAAATGGTCATGAAATAAAGAAAACACATTGAATGAGAAGGTGTGTCCAAACTTTTGGCCTGTACTGTACCTATCTATCTATCTACATATAACATAAAAACAACTTTGTACACACTGAAAGTTACTCTAGTATGTCCTTCTTCAATAATCAATGGACAGGTTTCTTTCCCAGCAAAATAATGCTGCACCCTTCATTCCAAACAGTTTGCCAACACCTTGTGTATAAAGAAGGGGCTCTTGGGGGTTATAGCTCGGGGGGAACCCCCTAAAAGAATTTTATAACATTGATGATGTTACTTAGCTTCTAGAAAACCAACCTGTGTGGCTCCGCAGGTGTATCTTTAGGCGGCAGGCTTTATCATACTTCTTGTTGCATCCAGGAAAAGAGCAAACAAACTGTTCCTGTTCCCGTACATGAGCTCTGTGATGGGAGAACAAGGCAGTCACTGTAATAAACGTCTTGTCACAACCTACAGGGAACAAAAAGGTTTCCATTTATTTCACCATTTCATAACTGAAACATAAAAAAACACACCAGTGTAACTTCTTTTTACATGCTGCAAATACTGTCTGGCCAACCATGAACATGGATTCAGGTAAGAACCTTAAAAGTGGAATTTACCATAGCACCTTGCTATAAGGACTTTCTACTGTGCCTGTATTTTAGGTTTAGTTTATTTCATAAATAGCTTTTGGGCAACAAAAGCTGCATATGTCTCATTCCCATCTCCATTCTGCAAAACTATGGTCTCTGTATACCTCTATGCACTGCACTGAATGTTTGCATCTACTATGCACCAGTAATTTGGGATGTATATCTAGCCAGAAGCATAAAGGAATGACATGCATGACTGCAGCCCACTATTTGGGAATCTGTAACTGAAGTTTGAGGGGGGGGGGGGGGGGGGGGGGGGGGGGGGGGAAGAGGGGTCCTCTCAGAGAAAGTGTAGGGTGAAAAAGATCTCTGTAGCACTACTCACTGCCTTTCTAGGACATTGCAACTGCCAAACTGCTGTGTTCAAACCACCTAGTAAAATACTTCAGCATACACCAGTAACCACATATAGTTAAGAATTTAGGCAGCTGGAGAATATTTGGAAATATGTTCTTTCCCTGACAGAAAGGGTTTAACAAAACTAACCAGCAGCCAATGGGAATGCTCACCACACTACAGTGATGCTCAGCCCCGGTTAAGCAGGAGCAGTAAGCGATGGGACTGTACTACGTCCTCTTATGAACTCTGATAAACCCAGCACTGGTTCAGTAGTTATGCAATTTAAATATCAACTGTTCGATTAATCATACTACCCCTTAGTGAGGTCAATGCAAAACTAAAGGATTCTTTACCAAAGGAGATCCAATGGGCTGGTAGCTTCAGCTGATTGGCCCAAGCAGAACAACTTTTTTCAAGGTACAGAGTCCTTAGGGCAGTGTTCCCAAACTAGGGGCATAAAGGGTTTCAAGAGGGGGCACAACTAGGGGGCTGAAGGAGCAGGAAGACAGCCATGGATGAGTTTGCTGCAGACAGTGAGTGCATGTAATGTGTTTCTCTATGTAAATGATGAATGTTTCTGTGCGATTGGTGAGTGTATATGATGCATGTCTCTGCATGATTGGTGTGAAAAATGGAATAAAATTATATTTCAAATAAAGTTTGAGGGTCATTTCACACTAGTACACAATACTGTAACTCAAACATGACTAGTATTAAATGACACCTTAATCTGAAAATGTTTGAATTGGGGGGGCTCAATAATGTTCCTATATAGAAAAGCAGGAAACGTTTGGGAACCGCTACCTTAGGACATAATGAAGGAGTTTAGTGTTTTTGGCGTGGTTCACATGTGTACTTTTTGCACTGGGCGCCAGAGGTCATGTTTTTATGTATACAAATTATTCTAAACAGATACTTAAAGCATGGCCACAAACAAGTGGGTAGTATGACACTTACCCAGTGTAAGCTTTAAAAAGAAACATACAGTTTTTTTAAACCAGATAAATGAATCAAGGTTGGCACCAGTAGGTGTGGAAAGTCAAAAAAAATTATAATAAAAACAAATCTTGAAAGCTACATGCCACCATGGGAAATAACCCAGTGACATGTTTTAGAACATATATTTTAAGCCAATGTTTTTGTAGCTTTGCATAAGGTTGGGAAACATTTTAACTTCTGTAACATTTTAAAAAAGGGTTAAAGCGGACCTACCACTTGTTAGGTCACTCTGCAGTATCAGCTGCAGCCCAGCCGATACTGCAGAGATCCCTGACTAAAAAACCCCAAAACTATTTCTGACAGCAGGAGGGGTATCTTTTTAGAGACAGCCCCTCACACTGTGTTACACCTTACAGAGGAAAGACATAACAAGCCGCAAGGGTTTCTGGGAATTCTCTCCCAAAAGCCCAGACTCAGTCACCCAGATGTGACGTCAGCGTCACATCTGTGAGACTTTGTGAAGAGGGGAGAGAGAAGCCTCTCTTCACTCAGCCGACAGCTAGATGGATGCAGCCGACTCCCCCCCCCAACCTCAGAGCTCTTCTGCAGAGGAGTCTCTGTGTAGGAGTGGGGGGGGTTGGTGTCAGTGTCTTCTCTTGCCCTTAATCAACATGCCACCCTCACTAAAAACATGAAGAAGGTAAGTTTTATTTGTTTTCGTGTAGCAGCCGTCCATGATCTGAACTGCTGACAGGTAAGTAATGTGTCTATTTTATTCATGCATGTGTGTTTTTAACGTTTTCATTTAAACCCACTTTAAGGACTCTATTAGAAGAGTCTACCTCTCTTCCTGTTTTGTTGACAAACGTTTCACCAAACATTAAGAGAAAATTTCTAACTGAAATACAAAATAAACCCCAAAACGGATAGGATCTCTATCCTAGCTCTACCCCTTAACTGTTTCGTTCACTTCCTGTCTGTGAAAAGGAGATTTTTGCTTGCTTTGACCAGCACGTTTGCAAGATCTGTTCCATCTTGGGGCAGAGAACCAGACTGGCACTTTCGATTCTTGTATTGCTACGACATAAGGATACTACCTTCCAACTACACCTCAAGCACCAGCAAAAGCTGGGGAATGTATGCACATAACACTTACCCTCAAATTCACACTTATATGGTCTCTCTGGCTCAAAGTGAGTCCGGCGATGGGCGCCAAGCTTGGTGGCAGTGGGAAAGGCCTCGCCGCAGGTATCACAACGAAACAGGTTCTCTTGCTCATGAGCCTTGAGGTGCGTCTTGAGGTTGTAGACAGTGGTGAAACTCTTGCCACAGCCTGGGGCCTCGCAGGTGAACGGGCGCTGCTTGTCATGGGACTGGAGGTGCCGCTTCAGTTTGTACAGGGTGGTGAATGTCCAGTCACAGTCATCCACTTGGCACTTGTATGGTCGGAGTTCTTCAGTGTGGCTCAGCAGGTGAACTTTGAGCTGCTGCTTGCGATCGAAGGCTTTTGCGCAGCCAGGCTCCGGGCAGCGGAAGACCAGAAGAACCCCCTTACGTGCCAGGTCAAGGGCCTCTCCCAAATTCACCTGCAACTCCCCAATATCCTCCACCAGAAAGCCAGCTACTTGTTCGTCCTTTAGCACCATGTCCACATCCTCCAGAGGGTCAGGGAAGCCAGCCTGGGCTCCTGGGCCGCTACCACACGGCTCCTCTTCACTAGCCCAGCTATGGTGAGGGGTGGCCGGCGCGCTGCTGCTACCAGATCGGGGATGAGGCCTAGCCCCAGGGGCGTCACAGTTCTCCAGGCTCAGGACTCCATTCTCCAGACGGACAGTGACGTAACCCGGCAGCCCCTGGACTGGGGCAGGGCTAGGCCGGGGGGGCTCCCCAAGACTGACCACCATATAGACCGGCTGTGCGGGAGGGGGAGCCTCCCGGGCCTCTTCCTCGTCCTCCGTTCCATCGCAAGGAACAAGGATCTCTATGCCGCCATCTTGGTGCCGCTGCCCCGATGCCGGCCCCTGGATTTCCATCTTGGTGTCCCTGTAGCATCAAGTACGCGCGGAGGGATACAGAAAGAGCCAAAGTGGTTAGACACTTTGCCTAGTTTAGCGAGACTCTTCGCTTTTGACTCATCCGCGTTCTCGGACGTCGCCTGGCGACATACTGTAAGGACTATTTTTCAGAGCCTCTAACAGGGGTGTGGAGCTTCCCTTAGCATTCAAGCAGCGCACAGCCTCTAGTGCTTTATTAAACAAATTTAAATGTATTTCTAGCTATCTTGTTCGTAGCAGCTTAGGGTTTTGGAAACATATTTTACAACTATAAACTACTCAGGAAGAGGATTCCCCCTTTTATATAAAAATAAGCAATGTGCCAGGTTGGTGAGAACTGGTTCTTCTGAAGACTAGAATTTGTGTAAACATATTAATACGGAAAACAGCAGCAGCTTTATTCGTGAAATTGTACCTGATCTGATTGTTTTCTCTTTTCTGCCGCTAGGTGGTGCTGTGTTTGATGTATGCTCATTGGATCCGGGAATCTCTTCTATAGTGTCATGAGGAAGGGTGAAACCAATATTCTGCACAGGGAACACCAGTGTTCAGAATAATTTGATGCATTGCAGGACTGAGACCGAAGTAACATGATCCTATGGCCCACATATAGGTACACATTATAAACAATGGGGCATCTACAGACAAAGCCGCGATTGGGCGCAGACAAGGATGGATCCCCAATCAGAATTGCAGCTTACCGCATTAAGATTGTGGGCAGACGCAATTTCTCTGCCCTGATTGCGCCCATAGACATGAATGGTCAATTGCACCTGATCGGCATGATGAGCCACCTGCGATCGTCACGCGCGATTAAAATCACACCCACCCAAGGCTGATCAGAGTGGGAACATAGCCTTTAACTTAATACTCCATGTAAATACACAAACATAAAAACAGCCAGGGGAGTGGTACTGTAAACAAGGGTTCAACAACAACAGTCAGTTGGCCAAAGCCAGACTTAAGGTAGCCATACACAATACGATCCTCGGCTGATCAACCACCGGTCGCAAATCAGATTTGCCCACCTGGACAGATCGACCAGGATTGAACCACAAGTGGGATCGCATGGTGATCCGACTTGTGTTAAATTCATTGCCAACCAGCCTCCACATCCAAAGTAATTTCCGGCACACAAAGGGTGTGCTCCGATGCTCTGAGCGACCGGCTGCTAGAGAATCTGGTGGGAATTCTACCTTAAGTGTAGTGATTGAAACATGATCTTACCAATAGTATGCAAAATGCCTGCCCCCAGAAAGGTGTCTCAAAGATGAGGGAGAACCGGGCCAAAGTCATAAGCTCTTGCTAATGTTCATTTTGTGGTTGCCACAAAAGGACCAATATTTTTTTAAAGAATCTATATCGAGCCATGGGTTCCTTGGTTTAGAGCAATGCTTTCTTTTGTTGTAGTAAACCTTCAACCCTTCTCTACATCTCCAGAAAGTTGGTGCTGACACTAGGTTCAGGAGCTTTAAAATTAACTTGGAAAGTCAAACTAGTCCAATAAAGGAAAAAATTCGACCATCTCTACTCCGTTAGTCTGGAACCCTCTGATAGGGATAAATGGTTTTGGATACATGGTCCAGGCAGCTCTCTGACCCAAATTCTCTTAGCCCCCAAGTACTAGAGACCAAAGGGATCAGGACCATAAGGAGTCCCTCCCACAGTTTTACAGGGTTAACCTTCAAGAGGGACCACACGCCCCTAACAAAAAAAACAAAAACAATAGTACAAAGAAGTGAGGGGAAGACAAAATTAAAAGGCCAGCACCCTAGGGGCAGGTGCTTCAAAAGAGCCCAAAAGGTGCACTGCAGGTTAGTTAGTTAGTTAGTGGCATAAAATAGTGGTCCCCAACCATCGAGCAGTTTATGGCACCCCTGGACTGCCACCCCAGGACCAAAGACTCCCCATAGAGGAGTGAGTGGGCTGCATCGGAGAGAGCCACTCCTACCAGAAGCCATTAGTAAAAGGATTATCTTGTTGCCATCAACCGGGGATTTGTCTTTCTCTCATTGATATTACATGAACATGTTTCCACAGGTGAATTTAGGCCTCGTTGCGTTGCTTTAAAATCATGTACGTCAATAAATGTCAAATAAATGACCCAAAATCGCACATATAATTGATCGAGCAGGAATCCGACCTGTCTGAAAATTTTTGTACAACGATCTAAAATCGAGTGCTGTAATTTAAGCTATGCAATAGTTTCCGGCAATTACTTTTTCTGTGGCGTCCAACCCACATTACATAATTTCTGATTAGAAAAGTTGCTAGGTGGAGAGTGCGCGATCCGTGATTAATCGTTCGCGGGAATGAACGATATGGTGCACTGTGCGATCGGTTCTGTAATTGGAGTCGATTCCGGAATCGCATGGCTCGGTCGTTTAAAAGATTGATCGCAGGGAAATCTTAACGTCAATGCCCAGCCTAAGGCTTAGTGTCCACTTGAGCGGAAGCCTGCGGCGGCCGTCCGCGCGATTCCGCGGACAGGGGACCAGCGCCATTGAAATGAATGGGCGCGGATGTAGCCGCACCACGGGCTTCCGCTTCTAGTGGAAACAAGCCCTAAGGCATCTGAAAACAACCCCCATCTTTAGGTGAATGTGTTCACTCTATCACATGCTGACGTGTAGTGGAAACAAGTCTGCAGCAATATAGCAACACATTGCTTACAAGTGTGAACTATCTCTCATTTCTAGATTTTATCTGTGTGTACTTATTCTGCAATACTGAGTGCAGTCCTTTAACATTGTGTAAGCAATACTTCAAAGTTTTAGGTATTGCACCCATATTAATGACATTAATAACAGATAGTAACATTTGCTTATTGTTCAAGTTTGGGAGTAGCAGTTGTGTACTTTATGTGTTAATTTCTACAAGAAGTGTACAGAGCTGTTTCCCAACTACCCAACAAATCTGCAAACTACCAGAAGATGTGCTGTTGGATTGTCACTCATAACACATACATGGGGTCAGATTGACAACTGCTTGTGCAGTGTGATTTGCTGATATTGAATGCTTTGACTTTATTTGCAGTGCATGCGGAAAGTATTCACAGCGCATCACTTTTTCCACATTTTCATGCACCTTTGGCAGCAATTAAAGCCTAAAATTGTTTTGAATATGATGCCACAAGCTTGGCACACCTATCCTTGGTCTGTTACTTCCATTCCTCTTTGCAGCACCTCTCAAACTCCATCAGGTTGGATAGAAAGTGTCTATGCACAGCCATTTTAAGATCTAAAGATGTGTAATGGGATTCTAGTCTGGGCTCTAGCTGAGCCACTCAAGAACATTCACAGAGTTGTCCTGAAGCCACCTATTTGATATCTTGGCTGTGTGCTTAGGGTTGGTGTCCTGCTGAAGATTTCAGGATCTCTCTGGAGCAGGTTTTTATCATGGTCTGAGAGTCCTTCAGGTCTTTTGGCAGGGCTGCCATGTGCCTTTTACTAAGGAGTGGCTTCTGTTTGGCCACTCTACAATACAAGCCCGATTGGTGGATTGCTGCACAGATGGTTGTCCTTGTGGAAGGGTCTCCTCTCTCCACAGAGGACCTCTGGAGCTTTGACAGAGTAACCATCTGAATAAGGTCAGTTTCCCCCGATCGCTCAGTTTAGATGGCCGGACAGCTCTAGGAAGAGTCTGGGTGGTTTTAAACTTCTTTCACTTACAGATGATGGAGGTCACTGTGTTCATTAGGACCTTCAAAGCAGCAGAAATTTTCTGTAACCTTCCCCAGGTTTGTGACTGTGAGGATAAAGGGGCCCAGCAAATATACAGCTTTTGTAACATATAATCTGTTCTCTTATTTTCACAAATATCTAATAATTAGGCAGCAATAACATGGACGATTAATTTCCAGACTGCTGCCAGCTAGCCTGTGTGCAGGTGCTATGGCAGCATTCAGAACTCCCCCATAGTAATCTACATCAGATGAGTGCCCAAAAAAGCATCCCATTGAAGCCTAATGTCGTGCCTTTCTAGCTGCAGAGCTTTTTGGGGGTCTGTGATTTGCCCCTAAAGTAGGACTATTTAATTTTTTTTTTAAACCTTAATTATAGAAAAACCCTTTAGTTAGTTTAACACATTTATTTACAATTTAATTCTTATAGGAAACGTTATTTTAGTGTATTTTTTAAGTGGTAAGGGCTCACTATTGACATTGTGGCTGAAATTGGTATTGCAGGGAGTTGAGATTAAAGTTGTAAACGTTCAATTTTTTAGATTGCCACATTTTGTTCAGTTTTTATTGTTAATGTATACAATTTATGTCACTTGAATAACCACATGGAAACATTAATAGCTATGAAAGTTGCAGATAGTGGTGTCATATTGGGAATGTAAATTACTAATCCAAAAAAAGACTGGACTTCTAAGTGTGTTGGAGATTAGAGATGGGCCGAACTGTTCGCCGGAGAACAGTTCGGCCGCGAACACGGCATGTTCGCCGTTCGCCTCGCCGGCGGACAGTACGGGTGTTCGACCCGTACTGTTCGCCGGCCAGAAGAAGGTCTAAATTCTTCCTCCGGCAGGATCACAACCTGTGTAATCCTGCCGGAGGAAGAATCTTTTCACTACAGAAGCCGGTCTTGTAGTGAGAAGACCGGCGGAAAAACCGGATGTGACGTCAGTGACGTCACATCCTGCGGCCGTAACCAGGAACTATGCGTTCCAGGTTGCGGTCCACGGACCGGATGTGACATCACTGACGTCACATCCGGTTTCTCCGTTTCAAATTCCCCGCCTAGAGGCGGGGAATTTGAATATGTCCGCGAACAGAGCGGACGGCGAACATCTTTGAAGTTCGACCCGCCCTGTTCGCGGACACCCCAGGGAGGGTTCGCGCCATCACTATTGGAGATCTGAGGGTTGAAAGTCAGGGAGTAGGCATATGTAAGGCCCTAGCTCCATGTCCCCTAAAATCCCTGCACTGAATGCAGAGATTTTGTCGCAATGCTCAACCCACCCATTGATGGTGATAGGTCAATGACAGGGCTGTCTTACCTGGTCCAGGGGCGTGGAGGCTTGTCCAGACATCCGCCGGCCAAGTGTATGTGATCTGTCGGCACACCATGAGCTGTACACCCATTCATTGTATATAGGTAGTCAGGCTATGTGCCCTGAGTGCTATCTATTAGTTGTATATGACATGATCTGTGCCATGAGCACCATCTATTGGTTGAGTATGGATGGGTACGCTATAATATGAATGCTGTGTCTATGGATGGGCATGTCATAATCTGACCCCTGCGTGCCATATGTTGATTGAATGCGGATGAGCATGCCATGATTTGTGCCTTAAGCACCATCCTTTGGTTGTTTATGGATGTGCACGCCAGGATCTGTGCCCTGAGCATAATCTTTTGTTGTTTATGGACAGGCATGTCATGGTCTGTGCGCTAAGCACCATCGATTGTATTGTAAATGGACAGGGATGCCAGGATCTGTACCCAGTATTGGTTATGTATGGAAGGACATGCCATGATCTGTGCCCTGCATGCCATCTATTGGTTTATATATGGAAGGGAATGCCATGATCTGTTCCCTGAGCTCCATTCATTGGTTGTATATGGATTAGCATGCCATAATTTGTTCGTTGAGCGCCTTCAATCGGTTATATATTGATGAGCATGCCATGAGCTGTTACCTGAGCGCCATCTATTGGTTGTATATGGACGTTCACACCATAATGTGGGCTCTTTGCCGCATCTATTGGTTGTACAGGCATGCCATGATCTGTGCCCTGAGCACCATCTATTGGTTGTATATGGACGGACACGCCATGATGAGCTGCAAACACAGCGCAAACTATTGGTTGTAGGGGGGCACGCCATGATCTGTGTCCTGAGCGCCATCTATTGGTTGAGTATGGACCTGCATGCCAAATTTTGATCCCTGAAAGCCATCTAATGGTTAAATGTTGACGGCACGCCATGATTTTGTGCCCTGAGCGTAATTTATTGGTCGTTTATGGACAGGCATGCCATGGTCTGTGGCCAGAGTGCCATCCATTGATTGTTTATGTACAGGGATGCCAGTATTTGTACCCTATAGGTTATGTTTAGAATGACATGTGATGATCTGTGCTCTGTTGGTTGTATATGGACAGCACGCCATAATGTGATACCTGAGCGCCATCTATTGGTTGTATATGGACACGCATGCCATGATCTGTTCCTCGAGGGCCATCTATAGGTTGTATGTGGACAGGCACACCACGATTTGTGCCTTCAGCGCCATCTATTGGTTTTATAGGGATGTGCACTCAATAATCTGTGCACTGAGTGCCATCCATTGGTTGTATATAGACGTGCATGCTATAATGTGTGTTTCCTGAGCTCCATCTTTTGGATGTATATGGACGTGCACGCCATGATCTGTGCACTGAGTGCCATCTATTGGTTCTATGTGGACTGGCACACCAGAATGTGAGCCCTGGGTATCATCTATAGGTTGTATATGGAGGGGTATGCCATGATCTGTGACCTGGGTGCTAACTATTGGTTGAATATGGATGTTCACACCATAATGAGAGTGTCATCTATAGGTTGTAAATGGACGGGCACCCCATGAATTGTGCCTTAAGTGCCATGTATTGGTTGTATATGGATGTGGATGCCATAGTCTGTGCACTGAGCATGATCATGTTTTTTTGTGTGGTTCACTTTTGTGCACTCACTTTTTTAGCACCGGGTGTTGTAGGTACACGAATAGTGTGTGCACTGCACACACGATGGGGCCTCGATAAAAACAAAATCATCTTATGGTTGTATATGGATATGCACGCCATAATGTGTTCCCTGAGCTCCATCTATTAGTTGTATATACAAAAATTAACCACACAAAAAATTGGTTTATTTGTTTGCCTCGCCTCTAAAGAAGGGGTAAAAACATTTTCCAGGGAGCTGAAGCCCTCTGTCCGAATCCCTGTGGGTTCCACCATAGTGGATCCTCCCCACCTATCATAACCTCTATCACATTCATATTTGGAAGCCATGCTTTTCAGAAAATGGTACCTGCCTTCCCTGCGACAATCCCCTCCGCTAGTGGAGCAGACCTGAAATATTGGGATGAAAGACTCGCAAAGTTGAACCAGAAGTTTGGTCTTTGGAGACTCAGAGATTTTATCATTGAGGGCAAGACACTGGTGCTCTGCAGCGAGATTCTCCCTGTGTTGCAGTACCTGGCTCAGGCATAGCCTCCCGGTGTCAACATGTGCAAGTCCATCACCAGAGCTGTGTTTGCTTTCATCTGGGGCTCCAAGATGGACAGAGTCAATTGGTCACTGATTTACAAGGAGCCTCGCAAAGGTGTGAACGGAGTCCCAGACATCCAAACCATCCCTGCAACAGCATTCAAACTATTACAGATAAAAAAGTGATCTCGGCCGGCAACTCCATGTCAAAGTATTTCCTTTTGCCTTTCTTGCAGTCCCCAAAGTGGCACAATTGGGACTCCTCAATCCCCTACAATTGGGATCTCCTTGGTATTACTTGGACACTTTAACCTCCCTAGCGCTATGCCCAAAGCCAGTTCGAGCAAAAGGACACTGCAACTATCGATCAGCCTGAACTGGCTTCGGCACGGAGTGGGAGCCATAGACGCTTCAATCTCTGGCCGATTTTGCGAACGATCGGGGCATTCGGGGTGATCGCTTGGCGATCAGTCACAAAACAAACGCGCCCACCTGGAGTGACCGCTAGTGGTCGCACACAACTTTGATCAGCCAGAGAACGAAAGTTTTTCTCTGGTCGATCACCAGTACTTTGAATGGGGACCAGGGTCCCCATCCAAAGTATCGGTTGTCAAATCGCAAATGGTGTATTTCGATTCGCAGAACGATTGACCGTGGCGTGATGATGTAATCATGCTGCGGTCAAATGTTCGATAAACACCCACAGAGCATAGCGTCTGTGGCCAGTTTAACCTCCCTAGCGTGTCGCCCGAAGCAAGTACAGGCGCAGTTTGATCATGAATCAAACTGTGCCCATGGCTCTCTGTGTGCCTGCAGCATTTCTACAGAACTGCAGGCACACAGAGCCTTTCCGCCTTTCCGGGGTGGAAAGGCAAAACACTGTATCACTTTTGGTACAGAAATCTGGACCTCCGTGAACCGCCAGGGAGGTTAAAGCCTTTCAAGGAGCAGGCCCTTACTGAAGTACAACCTGACTTTTGGAAACCTAAGAAAATTTACAAACTGATCCGCTCTAAGGACACTATGGAGTGTATGCCAGGCCTACCCTCTGCTACCTGCCAGTAACACCTCATCACACAGGCTAACCAGCA
This sequence comes from Ptychadena robeensis, assembly GCA_036250615.1. Lineage (NCBI taxonomy): Eukaryota > Metazoa > Chordata > Amphibia > Anura > Ptychadenidae > Ptychadena > Ptychadena robeensis. The sequence continues at coordinate 90,637,089 of CM070037.1, forward strand.
GACACAATGACCTGGTGAGGATGGCCGTCCAGGGTGGTTTACCACTCAGGTCCTTTATGCATGCCAGAAACAAGCATTGTCGTGTGTGTGTTTATGGAGGAGAAGACAACTTTTCTTCTCTCCTTGGGACAGGACCTGTTAGGGGCTCTGGGACAAGAACTTTTCACCAGCATCTGTCACCCCCTTTGGTGCACTGTATAGACTGTTAGGTGGTGCACACACAGAGTTGATAAACAGTGGAGCATGGATAGTAATTTTAAGGACACCTCATCCACCGGCGAGAAAGGATGTCCATTGAGCACTGTCACAGTATAGGGAGAGAAACGTGTAGGACCGGAGATTTCTCATGGAGTGTTGAATAGCATATGGTACATTCGAGTTTGCGGAATATTGTGAATATATCAAGTAACAATCGAAATTCGTAAAATTCGATTTATCTGTATTCTAATGCCTAAAGGCCCCCGTACACCTTACAATCTTTCCATCCAATTTCTGTACAATCAAATTTTGTTCTACCAAAACCATGTAATATGAGGAGCTTTCTAAACCTTCCAATCACTATGTATTCTATCAGGGAGGCCACTATACTACACAGTTGTTGGTAGATCTAATGGAGATTGTATGGATCAATCTTAAGGTGTATGGTGGGCTTTACATTGCTTGTAGCCATTCACAATTACTCACAAAGATTTGCAATCCAGCTTTACAGCTTCTCTTCTTCATTCTGTGATCTTATCCAGTACGATAACTGTGCGTAATGTGCGTATCCATTCGCAATGCACACAAATATGTGTGATATATGCCGGTAAACAATGTTGAAGCATAATATGACGAATATCCGCCATTGCGAATATCCGAGCGCACATTTGTAAAATATTGCAAATTTTTCAATGTCGGATATTCGTCGGATATATATTTCAATTTCGAATATTCTCACTGAACACTATTCTCATGGTGCTGCATATCAGGCATTACATCTCACATAGAGATATCGGTGGGCCCCTATGGTCCATATAGTAAACAAAGACAAATGTGAATAATGGGGGTAGACAAATGCTGCATAAAAAAATTATTAAATAAGTGCTAAGTGACTAGTCACTGGGCGTGCCTTCAGGCTGGCTAAAAAAAGTCCTCCGGTCATGGCCAAAAGGCCTCTCCCCGGTAGCAGGTGCCCAAAAAAGCAGTGCTTATCAATGGCATCAATTTAACTGCCATATCAAGTGTGTTGTGTTCCCCAAACAACATGCAATACTTGAATGGCACCCCCTAGTCTGCCACACAAGGGGGGACGTAACAGGGCCCTTCAAGACCACTGGCTAGACCAGGGTAGAACTATCTCATCAAACTAGCCATGCTATTTCTCAATTAATAGCGTGACGCTCTGGCCCGACTGATAAGAACAAATACTACACTTGATCTGATCAAAAGGCTGAGAAATCTTTTATTTTGTCCATCTAAGTATTGGAGCCTGACACCCCTGATCTAGGATATTCCATCACTCCTCTCCCAGCCATGTAGGGCTAATTCATATGTCATATGTTCGTCTGGTGTCCTTAGTAGAGATGATCAAATGTTTTTGACTACAAAAGAGAATGTATTGCTCTAGCACAAGGGTGGACAAACTTTTTGACTCGTGACTTCTACACACAATACCCCATAATGACAATGTGCAAAAAAGTCTACTTTAGATTTGGGCAAATTTATTAAAAATAGAAACATTTTACAAAAAAAGCAAATGTACACATGTATTTACAGCTTTTGGCATGAAGCTCAAAATTGGGCCCACGTGCATCCTGTTTCCCCTGATCTTCCTTGAGATGTTTCTGCCGCTTAAGGAGTCCACCTAGGGTAAATTTTGTTGGACATGATTTGGAAAGACACACAGCTGTCTATATACACAGCTGTGGGATTCTGGCATGGTCCTCTGCTGTGTTAAAATCCCTTTCTTGCAGCCCTGACCTTCAAGATCTAACCTGTGGAAGGATTCTATCATGCCTACCTGGAGGAGATTATCTGAGAGGAGATTTTTTGCTCACTAGATGGATCCTCTCACAGGATGGATCTCCTGCAAGCAAAGGATCTCCTCCTCTGCCACTTGATTTTTTCTACCACCTTATCTGGGTTTTTTTTTGTTTTTCTCTACCACTTATTTTATCTTAATATTTTATATGCTACATGATCGTCTGATTTTTTTTTCTATTACTTCTACACCAATTTTTTTGTCTCTACCATATGACCCTAATGGGGCTCAGTACTTTTCTTTCTCCCAATTTTTATTTCTTCTACCTTGTCTTTTTTTTTATCTCTACAACTTTTTTTTCTACCACCTCTTTATTTTATCTTCCACTTTTTTTTACTACCTCATTTTTTTTCTAACCACTAATTTTACCTCTATATCTTTTTTCTACCACATGATCCTTAGGGGGCTCCGTAAATCTATGCTTGTAAAAATAAAAATGAAAAATTTTGCAGAAATTTTCCATTTCTACAGCACAGAATGAATTCTGTAGTTTCCACAAATAGCCACAAGATGTCGCAATTGTCCAAATAATAAATCAAAGTCTGCCATAGATCTAAAAATGTTATATAATCCTTATAATCGTGCTCCCCTTGGAGAGACAACACACAATTCTTTATTAAAGGAAAACAAATACAATGAAAATTCTGAAAGAAGGGTTGGACTTGCAGAATGCATAAGCCAGCACACACACATATCATTTATTAAAAGAAAAAATACAGGTAAATGACAACCTGTTGCATATATAGAAACATTATGTACAGTCTCCAGCATATTTGCACATTGGTAATCTGAAAATCTGAAAGCTCCAACATCTGCTTCCCAAGCATAGTTAAGTCATATTCGGGGGACAAATTAAGCTATTAAGTACAGATATATGCAAGTATAGGAGTAAAAGAACTCTTTTTCCCAAACAGAGTAAAAATATATACAACTTTGAACAAAAATGTAGCTGCAAGTTGTATAAAAGCAGACCAGAAGAAGCCACACTTATTTCCTGACAGTTTCCAACATCTAAACAAGTACTGTGCTGAGGGCCTTCTGGTGGTTGAAAGGCTACTGTATTGTCCCCCCTAAATGCCCAGTATGTGGAGACTGCAGCATTGCTTTTATTACTATATCTTTACCTCCTGTATGTTCCTTGTCCTTTTTCTGTACCTTATGGGCTCACACTTTTTTTTTCTCTCCAGAACCACACTGCCCTGCTTCTGAGTAAAATCTCCAACCCTCTCTCCTATTCTGCACTTGGAAGTATGATTTGGAATTGTGCAATCGGCTTCTGCACCCCAAGTTTTCATCCTTGCACATTAAGCAGAGACACTGGTTTTCTTTGTCTTAAGCTTCCTCCCAGGCACTGAATTGCAGAAGAAAAGCAACATTTTATTGGCCCAGTAGTGTTGAAAGTTAAGTTATTAAGTAGTCTGGCTCCTTTGAAGGTGGGTCCATTTTGCTTTGCTTGAGTATATGTCGGTTGAGAATTGTTTCAATCGCCTTGCTTTCCAAAAGAATGATCACAATTTAAAATAAATATACCTTTATGCCCATCGCCTGTCCTATGGATTGTGTATATAGGTCTTTGGGACCTCTTACGCATTCAACACAGTAAAAACATGTCCCCGCAAACATATAAAAATTAATGCATATAAACCCCCCAAAATGTAATCTGTAATCATGAAATAAATTATTACAGATAATACCATGGAAGGAGTAATGGGTAATATTTTAATAAAAAAATACTTGACAAACCCCGAAATAAAAAATTTTTTTGGCTCCCAAAACCACATGATTCACAAATCCCGACAATTAAAAACATCAGTAATAGCAGATTTTTGCACCTTATATATATGGCAAATGTCACAGAAGCCAACAATTACAAAACCCAGCAATAACACATTTTTACAAAAAACAAACCGTGCACTTCAATAAATCCTCCAAATCCTAACCCACACTAAACCCCCACTATAACAATAAACAAACTGCAAAACCAGACAATTGCAAACACACACTTTAATTGTAAAAAAAAACTCACATACACATTGATCTCCCATACTTACAATAAATATAAAAAATTCAATGTGCTTAAAATAGAGGCTATATTAACCCATATAGAAAGCATTTGAGTCTCCTCATTGAGTCAACATACCTATACATTAAAATGCTGGTTATATGTAACAATAACATTAGTTATTACATTTAACTGATATACAAAATAATTGGCTCCTGTTATTAGTGATGAGCAGCATAGGCAATATTAAAATTTTGTGAATAATTCTACTAATATTCAATTCGATATTCGCAAATATTCACACATTTCATCGCCGATTACCTTCAAAATGAAAGGTTACATGTGCTATTTTCGCATTGCGAATATATATGCGCAATCCATGGCCATATCGGCCTCTAATAGCCGATATTCACAGAATATATTCAAAATTTGAATATTCAAGCTCAACACTACAAATTATGTCTCTAAGGGCTTGTTTCTGTTTATGTCTGGACCCCTCCGCTAAGCGTATTGCTTGGCGGGGATCCCGACATAGCACATAGACATTGCATACCGGCGGACCCTCTGTTTACACATCCGCTGATGGCCATCAATTTAGTCTTTTCGCTTCCTAAGGTTCTAAAAAACCTAGGTTGCAGGGCCCACTTTGTTATGCCCTAGGTCTTATTTTCAGGGGGATGTCTTATTCTGATCACTCTGTGCCAATCATTGTCTCCTTTGATCACTCTTTGCCAGTAATTGTCCCCTTCCCCTTTACTGATTCCCTTTTTTTGGGTTCTACCAGTAGGGCTGGGTAACAGACACCGTTACAGCAGGGGTCAGCAGCTTGCTTGTCCTTCCTGCACTGCAGCCAGCCCTGACGGAGTCATTGTACCACCCGAATGGGAGATTCTGGCAGGGGCGGGTGTCTTATTTGCGTGGGGGGGTGGCTTATTTTAACGTTTTGGGCAAAAATTGGGGGGTGGCTTATTTGATGGGGATGGCTTATCATAGGGGAAACAGGGTAGAACATAGAATATTATACAGTACATAATCACTGACATGTTTACAAATTACATTTGTAATTGTTGTCCATCTAGACACCCCAGGATTAAAATGGCATCCCCCCACTTCTCTTGTGAAGTTACGTCAAGGGGTTAACTCACTTTTTTTTGTTTTGCTCAGGATATGATAAATATGGGGATAAACACTCACAGGGCTGCTGGTGTTTTGATGTTCTGCACTTCTCTAATAATTTCCATTATTTCCTATGGGGGAAATGGTTTTGACTTACAACCAACTTGATTTACAAGCAACCCTTTGGTGTATTTAAGTAGTATTTATTACATTTGAGTCTTTTTGGTATGGATTTTGAAAGTACTAATAAGGGAATTGTATAACACAAGAGTTAATTGTAGGAAAACACTTTGGTTTATATTACAATTTACAACATAGCAAAAACCTTTTAATCCACGAAGTTTGATTGGACTAAATGATCTGTAATTCAAGAAAAGTGAATAAGTTGGTAGATAGGTGGTTGTTTCACATACTAAAGATACTATAACGAGTGGTGATGGTTGCCTGTTGTTTAGGAACCAAATCTTAAGTATTACGAATCTGGTTATTATATCCATACTTAAAGCGGACCTACCATGTTGTAGGTCACTTTGCACTATCAGCATCAGGCTGCCAATAGATAGGGCAATCACTGTCCAAAAATAAAAAAAAATAAATCCTACAGCAGGAAAGACAGTTTTTCCGAGGTAGCACAACCCATGCTGTGACGTTGCGCCACGGCGCAGAGGTCGTTTGTTAGAGCTGAGACTGCTGGGAAACTTCAGCTGTGAGTGGGGCCCCATAATGCATTGCTGTGCCTCTGTGACGTCACTATCACAGC
>CM070037.1:90662470-90687873 GCA_036250615.1 Ptychadena robeensis
CCCTACCTATTGTATACTCTGTTCCCTAACCTATTAGATTGTAAGCCCAATCGGGCAGGGTCCTCTTCTCCTCCTGTGCCATAACTTGTATCTGTGTGTTATCTTGTGTGGCATTATTTATTGTACAGTGCTGCTTAATATGTTGCCGTGTTATAAATAAATTACATTAATAATAAACATACAGCTTAGGTCTTTAGCTAATTTGTCAACAACTTGTCCTGAAGTTGCATTCTTGTTTCCCAAATCTGCATTCTTTTTTCAGATATGTGACTGAAACTACTGAACCCATGATGCTTTGGTCGAAAATGAAAATATTGTATTTAAACCTAATGGATTTGCTATTTAAGTCTTGATGGATGCTAGCTATCAGTTTGCTAAATCTGGCTGAAGAGGTTTATATAACCCAAAGATTTTGGATACCGTATAAAAACGAGTATAATACAACTCGGTACTTTATTTTATCTACCAAAACTGGGGAAACTTACTGACTCGGGTTTAACTCTCTGGGCTTTCCAAATAGACGCTGGTGGTGTGTGGGGAGGAGAGCGGCGCCCCCTCCATTAACATGGAGGTCTATGGCACCACCCCCCGCCCCCTTCGGTGTCACAGATGACACCAAAGACACAGGACCAGAAAGGCTCAGTGTGTCTGCGGATCTTCTACATTCAGGATCAAACTGCGCCCAAACTGAGTTCGGGCATAGCGCCCAGGAGGTTAAGCCTAGGGTGGGAAATGCAGCAGCTACTACAAATCAGATTTTCAAAATGATATATGATATTTAGGGAGCGGGGGTACAGTAATTACTTGTATCAGGGACCAACCACACACTCAGTTCAGATTTAGTCTTTTATATACTGATTTGGGATCGTCGGCTGACTCCGTTACGGAGCAGCACAGTTTGAACTAAGGACATTGCTTAGCCTGTTGCAGGGCGAAGCTGAACTTGTTATTGACATTCTGTTTAATGCTTCTGCAAGTAAAATTGTTGAAAAAGCACTCCGAGTGTGGTTCCTGAGTTTACTACCCAGCTGCCCACTGAGTGGGGCAGGAATCCACTTGGCCAGCAAGCTGGATTGTGCGTATGTCTGTCAGGACAGAAATCCACTCAGCTGGGACTGTGTTGACAGGCTGGATGCTGTGTCAGCTCAGCCCTCTACCTCAGTTCAGATCAGGAGCCGACAGCTTCCCTGCCTCCTCTAATTTACAAATTGAGCTCCAACTGACAGTCAGATTTTTTTTAGCATGTTGTTCCCCAAAGAAGACGCACCGGTTGATGGCCATAAAATATGGTGCTTCTTTGTGAGAGATCCCCTTTACTGAAGAGTATTGGCGAGTATCTTACAGTATATTGAAATTCAATAACACAGTGAAAAGACGCATAATGATAACCTGTAACTGAAATACATTTTACACAGCGGAATAGGAAACGAAATTAACCTTTACTGATTACTTAAGTACTGCCTAATGAAGAAAGTCTTAAGTAGTGATAGCTTTAGGAAATTAAATAACTGGCATTACCAAGAGCATCAATTGATTCTATGTCTTCTCCACATTAACCCTTACAAACATTTAAAACCATAACCCATATCCCTAACACATTTCGCCAATTCAATAAAATAGTAATGGTTAAAATACAAGATTGGGAAATTAAGAGCTTTAGTGGGCCATAGGCTTAAAAAGACTCATGTTTTGTAGAGTATATATAGATGTGCGGATAATGAGCACCTCCATTCAGTCCATTCTGAACTCAATTTCAGTGTTAGGTCTTGTATGAATGGCCTGATCTTTATTACAATATGACTCCTAATGCAATAAAACCATTATATCAGTTTTACCTAAAATTGTTTCATAAAACTATTCCCTTTGTTTCCAAAATATAACAAAATAGCAGATCTCTTTGTGTGTAGTAGTGTGTAGTAGACCTTATTGTTGCCATTGTCTGTCTTGTATTTGCTGGTAGCCCACCTAAATGACTGCCCACTGTGGCTGTCCCCTCTTCTCCAGTACTATGTCATGTTCACAATCGCAAAGATGACCAGCAAAGGAAGAATGGGTAACATGATCACATATTATCTAACACAATTAGATCATATATATAATATATGCTGTATATTTTATCGGTGGAGTTTTTATAGCCAAAATCTTTTTGCATATTTAGCTATTTATCTTTACCTATTGGATTTAGGTCTGGAGACAGGCTAGGCCACTCCAGAACCTTGATATGCTTCTTACGGAGCCACTCCTTGGTTATCCTGGCTGCGTGCTCAGGGTCATTGTCATGTTTGGAAGACCCAGAATTGACCCATCTTCAATGCGCTGACTGAGGAAAGGAGGTTGTTGCTCAAAATCTCACAATACATGGCCACATTCATCCTCTCCTTTATACAGTGAAGTTGTCCTTTCCCCTTCGCAGAAAAGCACCCCCAAAGCATGATGTTGCCCCCCCCCGCCCCCATGATTCACAGAGATGGTGTTCTTGGGATGCAACTCATCCTTCTTTTTCCTACAAACAAGTATAGTTTATACCAAAAAGTTCTACTTTGGTCTCATCTCACCACATGACTTTCTCCCATGCCTCCTTTGGATCATCCAGATGGTCATTGGCAGACTTCAGCCGGGCCTGGACATGTGAAGACTTGAGCAGGGGAACCTTCCGTGCAATGCATGATTTAAAACCATAACGCCATAGTGTTTTACGGACAGTAACAGAAACTGTGGTCCCAGCTCGCTTCATGTCATTGACCAGCTCCTCCTGTGTAGTTCTGGGCAAATTCCTCATCTTTCTTATCATCAGTGATACCTTGTGGGGGAGATCTAGCATGGAGCCCCAGTCTGAGACTGGGAGTCATCTGAAGCCTCTTCCATTTTCTAACAATTGCTCCCACAAGTGATCTTTTTTCATCAAGCTGTTTGTCAATTGCCCTGTCGCCCTTTCCAGCCTTGTGGAGGTCCATCATTTTGTCTCTGGTGTCTTTCGACAGCTCTTTGGTCTCGCCCATTATAGTAATTGGAGTCTGACTGACAATGGGGTGGACAGGTGTCTTTAAAGAGCTTAGACAGGTACTACCAATCTAGGTTAATGAGTGGAGTAGAGTAGATGACTTTTTTAAGGCAGAGTTACAGGTCTTTGAGAGCCAGAATTCTTGTGCAGCAGTGCAATACACATACATTCTTTAACTATCATACAATGTGATTTCCTGATTTTTCTCTCACAGTGGGAGTGCAAATTCAATGTGAATTTCAGACCCCTCCATGATTTCTAAGTGGCAGAACATGCAAAATCACAGGGTGGCAGAGTGAAATGTGTGTATTTTAAAGGCTTTTTATACCTCTGTATTTTGTTGAAAAGTCTTTGTACTGTAATAGACGCTCCTTAACTCAGTATGCCAAGATGGCAAAAGAAACTGTCATTTCATGTCAGCGCCAGTTGCAAACTGGACTCCACTGCTGTCACATGTTTTTAAAAAAGTTTTGAGATTGTATACAAATTTTTGGTTGATGATTTACATAACTACATCCAACTGTTAGTTTATCAGATGTTCACTGGTAATTCATATTATTAGGTATTTGCTGAGTTCAATTTTCCTTCATGGGATCTTTGTGCAGAGGAAAGAATGGATGGTATGTGTAGAATGTGATCTTCATCCATATCTGTGCCGTATCCTCAAAGCTCCAATGTATAAACAATAAACACTCCACACACAAAATTATTTTAAAATTGTTAAGTGATGAGTCTTTTTTAATCTCCACTGTTAAGCATATGCACGTTTCAATTTTCAGGGGAACCAAAGAATGTTGCAGAACTTCACTACAAATAAAAGGTTCTTGCCAAAGTTCCCCAGCATCTGGACACATTTAAATTCAGTTTCTGAAATTGATCTTGGAAATTGCCGCAGAGAAGTGTCCACAGCTCTGACCTTAAAGCATGTAATAAGGCCAATATTCTTTGGCAACCCCTCTACCCACCTCATCCAAAAATGCTGCAATTAATTGAATGTCTGGTCCATAATAGGTTCTTAAGACAATGCTACATGTATAAAGTGATGACAGAAAGCAAACAAGAAAGGTGAAAAAGTGTTGTATCTTGCAGTCAGGGAAGCAGAGTAGATTTTATAAATTTTAATTCAACAGGACAGCCATACAACATGTGCAGCCTTCTCAATCCGATACAGAACACGAGAACAACCGTAGCAGGATTTCACATTTACACCATTTCACAGTGACACCAACAGATTTATCAGGTATGAACACCCACAGAATTTCAGTGACAAGCGACAAAAATATCATACATGAAAGGGGTGTCAGCATGGTTCGCTTCTTCTTATACTACAGCATCTGGTCTCACTAGACAACAGTGGCATGCAGTTGTCAGCTTCTCACTTGTACAACCTTAATATTACAACTGCAAAGATTGTTTCACAATTTCAAAGAGTGACTGTTGCTGTGCATCCTATTCTCTCCCAATGTAGTAACATTTTGGAAGTGGTCAAGATTAAATTTTTGGATTAGGACAGAAACCAGTCAGGAAACATACAAAAAAAACTAACAAATACTCAACATAGGCAGTGTTTCATCAAGGGATCAAATCCATGACTAAAGTGAAATGAAGGTCTAGCAATGAACATTGCCAAGATTTAAAGGATGAGTAATTTACAATAAAGAGAAATGGGAAGGGTGCCTGTTATTAACCTATTAATATCTGGCACATCACACTGTAGTGTGCAGCCTGTTTGGCCCACCATTCTGCACAATAATCCATTTTGTCTCACTATGTTTCTATATCAGACAAAATAACAAATTGCAGCTTCTGCATGTGCAAGTATGGAAGTAAACATAATGAGATTTCATATACCGTACTTAACATAGGAGCCTCTGTATACTACATATCCACTCAGGGTGTGCAGCTTGAAAGCACAGATTAATTATCACCACAAATCCTTTGAAAACTGATAGATATCTACAGGGACTAGCTAAATCAGTGATTCCTAAACTTTCCTTGCAGGGTCCCCCTTTTCTATTTAGGTACATTATCGAGCCCCCCCCCCCCCCCCCCCCCCCCCCCCCCCCTACCCATTCAAACACAGGTAAAGAATTAGGGCCAGCGCCCCCCTGGAATACCTTTGCTCCCCCCAGTATGGGAACCACTGACCTAAATAGACCTAAGGTAATCCCCAACAGCAAAGCTAAGTATCATTAAGCTTTGATACCAATACCACAGATAAACATATAACATACATTGCATGTGTTATTGTGACATTTTGTGTAACCACTCAGCTATATTTGAAATAAAGCAAATTACTCATCCTTAATGAGTGTGTTATTGAGAACGTGAACCCAAGGTGAGGTAGACCATTTTATTTATCTTCTATTACACAGACCTGTGCATGTTGCAGTGTTCCCCTTCCTGTCTTCTATTTAGTTTTCATGTCAACATGACCACCCTGGTTACAACCTTTTTAAAATCTCTATCATTGGTATTTTATTTAATATCTTAAAATTTCCTGCTTATATGATTAAATACATTTCTCTTATGTTGGCAACTTCTAACATGAAACGCCAACCGCAATAAAGTTTATTATAAAAAAAATACAAATAATAAAGAGAACAACTAGTTATCTCCCTGTATGCACGTCAGTCACTACGCATTCAGAAAGAGAAACCCCGACCTGCGTGGCCACCTACATAATCCCCTGTGCAGTCAGAGACCGTGTATCAGTGTGTATGCAGTCTCTGTCTCTGATTGGTGGGGAGGGGGAAGTAATTTTTTCACCTTCCCTCTCCACCAATCAGATGCAGGGATTGCATACACACTGATACAGTCTGTGCCTCTCACAGGGGATACATGCAGGTACAGTCATGCACAGTATCTATCTGCCTCTGACCCATATTATATTAGGTCAACTGTCCGTCTAGATGTGGGATTTGCTGGGTAGGAGTTGAGACATTCTGTTATTTGAATCCTTTAACTTAAAATATATTATGTTTCTCTCTTCTTGGCAGTATTCCCAAGTTTAGGTCGGGGTGAAAAAAACTTACTGACATCAGTATTGGAGCTGAAGTAGTCTACAAACATACCTGTTTCAGTACAGAAATCTGAATCTCATTAAGCTGCCAGGGTAGTTACATTTTCGTACCTCTTTTTGACAGCCAGGGAGGCTACTCTCTCTCTTTTTTGAGAAGCATGCAAACCAGTTAATGCATTATGTTTATTTTATTATGACAATGTGCTCATTTGTGAACCACATTTGACTCATCCTGTGTGCCTTGGATGCCTCAGTTTAAGCTGTACCCCCTTTCTGTTTTGCACTTAAATTTACCAGGAAATTATATATAAGTTATAAGTTTTTTTGTTTTTTATTGTTGAATGTTAAAGCAGACCTACCACCTTTGGTGCCAAATATAGGGCAGATCGGAGGTTTAACATTTTTAAAATAATACTTACCTGGTAACATCTGTCAAAATGCCGTGGCACCCCGTCTCTCCTGTGACATGTGTCCAGCTGCGTCCGCAAGTGGATTTTGGGAAAGTAAATCTCTTCTGACATCTGCCTCCCATAATCCCCTTGTGCCCGTCAGGCAGACAGCTCTGAATGCAGTAATGCGGGAGGGGCAAAGCATCACCGGATTCAGATCTGGATTGGTGGAGAGAAGAGTCTTGCTGCTTTATCTTACATGCTGGAGGACAGGACAAGGAAGAGGGGACGATAAGTATGCAATTTTTATATACAGGCATTGCTTTGCCTACATCAAGACCCATGTAGGTATGTAAGTTTGTTTTTTTTTGTTATTTTTGCACCACTTTAATGTTAGTGAAGCTTAATAAAAGTTGTTTATTGATAGACACTTATGTTCCTTATTTATGCCTGTGATGTGTGATGACGTCATCATGACTAGTCAACTCAACTACGACTTTAGTGACTGGTGACTTTATAAAAATTTTATTTTGTAAATGCTTGTGATAATGAAAGCAAACCATTCAACTCTTAAAGTTCAACTTGTGTATTTGGAAGTCATTTGAAAAGCTGTAGATGTAGAAGATTTGTGGAAACATTATAAAAAATTTAAAATTTCTGGCCTATGTATTTCGACTTGACTTCTAGACTAAGTTAATCTATGCAATAATTACATAGCTTGTCAAAATTTCATTTTTTGGACCATTTCTATATTTAGTGGTCAGATAAAAAAAAAGGCCGCAACCATCCTTATATCACCTTCATTAACCAAGCCTTGCTGATTTCTTCCTGCCCCATGTCTTCAGCGTCATCGGTGCCATAGACCTCCATGTTAATGGAGTTGGGCCTCTTTTCCAGTCCACATAGCTGTCTAGAGTCTAGATGACGTGGAAACCACGTTGGAAGAGCATCTTGTTTTATTATGCCATCTTTTACACATATACCATGAAAATGCTAATCTTGCATAATCCTGTTGATTAAGGCACATGTGACATTACGACATTTTTGATTGTGTAAAATGTAAAAATATATATCTGAAGGCTTTCAGGGTGTAGAGATTCAGGTAAGACCTTGAGCATAAAATTATGTACAATGTCTTCCTTGTCTGCTCTTGTTGCACATTTGTTCATTTTATTTCACAGCTGACTTTCCTTTGAAGTAGACATAACCTCTGCCTGTTCATATGTAACCAAATAAATATTGTCTGGAACTGTCTGATGTAGATTTATCTATAGTGGTACAGACAAGGAATAAATAAAATCCTCCCAGATTCATTAGATAACAAAAATATGGCTGAAATGGGTGCTTCTAACAACAGTGGGAACTGAATGTAAGCACAAAATGAATTATGAACAGAGCTTCCTAGTGGTTGTCCTGATTCTTTCCATGGTGCATAGGATAAAGGAACACAGCTGAAAATCTACCTTATGTGTAAACCAAATGCACATGATTTACTGTAAGGGAAGAAATGTGTTAGTGTAACAGTTCCTAGTATTGGCGTCCTTATACAGAGAATCCATCTTCTTAACATCACCACCATGCCAGTTCCCATCCCCCCCCACCTTTTGTATACCTTGTTCCCCAACCTATTAGATTGTAAGCCCGTCCGGGCAGGGTCCTCTACTCCTCCTGTGTCATTACCTGTACCCGTGTGTTATACTGTGTTGTATCTCCTCTCTAATGTATTGTACAGCGCTGCGTAATATGCTGGCGCTATATAAATAAATGTTAATAATAATAATAATAATAATAGTAAGGACTTCCCTTGGTAATGCATTCATTCTCTGTTCCCTCCAGAAGGGCAGAGCTATCTTCATTAAAAAAAAAAACAATGCATTAGATGGAAAAGCTGTCTCAGGGTAACGCAATTCAAGTCCTGGTGAAATCCTTTGGCGGTTCTTCCCTTTGCCTCTCTTGTAACTCAAGCTTGGCTGGTAGCACCATACCGAGGAGAAGTATGCACCTCTGTATACAGCTGTATATAGGGGGGCGTCTTATAGCTTAAAGGTGTCTGCAGTGCAGAGTTAACAAATCCAGCTAAATGTCAGGTCTCACCCCCGGGTACTGCAAGGTAGCAGTTTAGCCGTCATTGTGACAGACGCCGTAACCCTTGCGGTGCCGTAGGCATTGATCTAGCTACGAAAATGGTCTAGCTGCTCTATGTACAGAGGAACATATGGATACCAGGTTTGAGATGTGTGACAAGTGCACCAGGTCCTAATTGTCATGTGTGTGTATATATATATTATTGTATAGATATATAAACAGACACATACAAGACCAGGGGTGGGCAAACTTTTTCTCTTGACGGCCACAATAGGTTTTTAAAATTAAACAGAAAGGCCTGACCAAAGGCGTCCCCATTAAAATTAACAGCCGGCACACAAAGGGTGCCCATCGATGCTGTGAGCCATGGTGTCATTCCCTCATTATCCCAATTACAATGTGCTTATAAAAGGTCCAGAGTTCATTTCAAGAGTGCTATTTGCATTTGGAATATGTTGCTGTCAACACTCAAGATGAGATCCATCAAGCTGTCACTACCTGTCTTGCTTTCACAAAAATCTGGCTCTACTTTTGCTGCTGCTCTATCCTAAGGAGGTCTTCATTTCACTTACATCAGACCTGATCACAGGCCAGGTGGTGATAAAGGACTTTGTACACCTAGTGTGCACTAATAACCCCTGCTTCATTCACCTTCTCTTAATTTCACAACCTTCCTCTTTGCGGTTGCGGTGATCTATTGACGACCCCCCCCCCTCCCCCTTGCACTGTATACCAGTTTCTTGACAACTTTACTTCCCACTTATTTTCTCTGAACACCTACTCATTTTACTCCTTAGTAATTTTTTTTTTTTGCAGGTTAATTGCCAAGCCCCTGAGCATAGTATCAACACCACAATTGCTGGAGCTGTAGATGCTGCAGTAGTGCTTTTAAAAACATACAAAACAACAAGAAACAAAAGTACAGCAAAAATAAAAGAAAAACACATCTGGTCAAAATAATAATAAAATGGTGAAAAAATCATAGAGAGTAAATAGAAGTAAATATCCCAGAGACATATTAACTGCAAAAATACTTGTACATCTCAGGTAACTCTCAAAACTCCTAGAGTATTACTTAAGCCATTGGTGGCATACCACATGGAGTTTTGGTCATGGAGCATAGGCGTTCTGATCTGCGGAGGAGATAGCACCTGGCTAACATATTTGCTCCATGTGGGCATCTGCGATCCGTGGCCGATTTTGCCAATTGCAGCGTGTATGGGGACCTTATAGCTCGCCACACACGGATAGATTCCCGTGCAATCGACCGGCAATCAATTACAGCATGATGACGTCACCACTCTGTGATTGATCGCCGATCAATCACACAGTAATCAATGTGCACCACATGGGCACATCAATTACTGTACGATGGGGACCCGGTTTCCCGGGTCTCTACACAGCCTGAGAAGCAGACAGCTTCTCCAGCTGGGGAAAGAAGTCCGTCTGCAGCCAGCTCCCCCCTCTTCTGCTAGAGCTGGGTCCGTGCTGGCCACGCCCCCTTCACACACACAGAGCAGCTAGCTGAATACACAGTTTGTGTGTGTGGCTCGGCTGCCTCTGTGTGCTGGACAGCTGTCCCTATTCAATGCAATAGATTTCAACCAAGGTTTTCCAACATGTTGGAAACCTGTTTGGACGCGTTCCTTCGAGCAGGATCCATTGATCCTGCTTGAAGGAACCGTGGATGGCTGAGATGAAGTAACAGATTAGAGGAACATTGGGTGCCGTGAGCGCGCACTGTCCCAATGTTCCTCTAATCTGTTACTTCATCGAGCCGTGTGTGGCTAGCTTAAGGGTGTTGAGATCTTGGGGTTAAAGTTCAAGTTAGGCACATGAAAGGCTAGCAAAATCAGTTTGACAGCTGTAATATGAATGGTTAAAATTTGAACTGCAATTTGTCTTAGGGGTTAGTTTCTTACACAGAAAATTTCAGGCTTGCACTACTAATGACAGATCTGAGAGTAGAGTGTGATACTGTACTATGAGAGTTACATGGGACCTACTATTTGGTCTCTGAGGTTGGTGACTATGGCTTCTTTATGCCAATTATTGATGGCTGCCAGACTGACACTGTAGGTGGGGGGCAGTGGTGTTATAAATGTGAGGGTTGGATGTGTTATGTGCATTGGTTGAGGGTAAGGTTGGGTGGGTGGAGATGGTAAATTTGGTTGTGGGTGGATGTGTGACTTTGATGGGTATAGGGCTGGTTCAAGGGTGGGTGGGGAATGTGATGGAGTTTAAAGGTGTCATCATAATTGTCTCCTGGGGGGCTGTGGTTGTGATTACAAAGCTTATAGTAGTAATACATAATTAATGATAACCCTTGCCCGCGCTCTAGAAAAATAACAAGTATATATGGGAGAGGGGGCTACCATTGATTTATTAGTACAATAAATATGAACTTGTACCACAAAGGTATAATAAGTATATGTGGGACAAAGAGCTACCATTATTTGTTATAATATTGATAAATATTTGATAGCCCCCTTTCCGCATACACTTAACTTCTTATTTTGGGCAGCAGCATCAATCACCCAGTACCTGAGCACAGATCCGCAGCAGACATGAAAGCAACTTGCAACCAACCAGATATTAAATATCTCATCAGCCAAAAAAGGTTCACACTTTCCATTGTTCATTTATGTCAAATACAAATAAGCACATGGGAATTGTTAAGGTTTTTTTCCCCAAATTATACTTTGACCCCCCGGGACCATGAACTGGGCCAACATTATAAAAGTTTAAGTACCCTTGTTTTATATGGCTTGTTTTTAGTTGGGTTTGGGTGGTATGAGTCTGGTCTAGGTTATAGGATATGTCTATAAATATTTTTTTATCAAAGTAACTTTTATCTGCAGCTTCCCCTGGATCTGTCCTCTGCCTTTTACATTGTTGATCATCCTAATCTTCTATAAACCCTCCACATCGGCATTTGTGGCTCTCATGGTTCTCCTCTTACTTGACTAAAGCTAGCCACACGCGGTTCGATTTTGGTTCAATCGATGCTCGATTAGATGAATTTTTTCATCGATTGAACGAAAATCGAGAAATGCCCACATGGTACGATCGACGATCATTGTACGATGAAGGCAGAAAAATTGATCGAATTTTGATCGGACATGTTGGAAAATCATCGTCGATTGTGCCAAAATCGTTTTATAATCGTCGATGTTTGTGGTGTTTCTCCTGGATCGATTAGATTAAATATAATAAGATAGACCACTTCAATCTGAACTTCAATCTTTTCCATACCAAAATCGAAGATTTTAGTAATATTTTGGAATCGAAATCTCACCACAATCGCAAACTCAATGTGGGGTGTATGTTGATGCGATTAAGATCGATTTTCGATTAAACGATTGAATTCCTCGATCTAGTCGAGCATCGATTGAACCAAAATTGAACCGTGTGGGGCTAGCTTTACTGATCATTCCAAACCTCTTTCAGTGGAAACACTGCTCTAATTTTCCTGCCTGCCTTTGTTATACTTAAATCTTACACCTGCAATACCATTCATATGCTGATGATGCCCATATTTACCTATGCACCCCTGCACTGACTGCCTCTGTCCTGGACAATATCTCCTCCTGCCATTTCTTAATGGATGATTGCCTGACTCCCTAAACCTAACCTGAACAAAACAGATCCCATTACTCTGCTTATAAAGGATTGTGTTAGGCTTTTCCATTCGATTGACTTAAAAAAATAGTTTGTTGCAGTAGTTCATTTAAAAAGCAACTCCTTTTTACCTGAATTGATCAACCAAAATGACTGAACTAATATAAAATAAATCTAGCAGTGATCAGTCATGTTGGTACATTTCAGTCAATTGTTCAAGCATCTAATGGGGTTTCTAGGTAATTTGATTGATTTTTATCTGATGGTTCTATGGAGCATGCGACTTTGGAAGGAACACCATTCAGTTTTGATTCAATGACACTTTATGGTTCTGAGATCGATTGATGTTAGACATTATTTTAATTGTACAAATCACACCCACAACCCTCCTTCCAACATTAATTGACAGTAAATAACACTTCTCCCCAACTCCACATGCCTGCTGCCACCTTTGACTCTGCATTCTCCTTTACTCCCCACATACAGCACATTACTTAATCCTGCAATCTACACAATATCTCCACGATATGCTCCTTCTTATCCCAGAAACCACCATGTATTGGTACCATTTCTTGTCTTGATTGCTGCAACACCTATCTGGCCTCCCACTAACTAAATTCTGACCTACGGTACTCATTTTACCATGATTCCAGCTGCTATTCTAATTTACTCTTCTAACATTTCTTCATCTGCCGCTCTTCTGTGCAAATCCCTTTTCTGTTTGTACCTCCTGTCACACTAACATCTTCAACCTTGTACATGAACACAACCCTAAAGCACCCCATAGACAGGCAGACTCCTCCATGCAACTTCTGTACAACCAACTTTTCTTCTACCAAAACCATGTAATAGGAGGACCTTTCTACACCTTCCAATCACTATGTATTCTATCAGGGAGGTCACTATACTACATAGTTGTTGGTAGGTCTCATGAAAGTTGTATGGAGGAGTCTGCCTGTCTATGGGGGGCTTAACAGGCCGCTGCGCTATTCCAATTACAATTCACACTCTTAACATCATTACATGCAGAGCTTCAAGACTTCTCTTTGGAACTCTCCTCCTATTCCTATTAG
Organism: Ptychadena robeensis; assembly: GCA_036250615.1. Lineage (NCBI taxonomy): Eukaryota > Metazoa > Chordata > Amphibia > Anura > Ptychadenidae > Ptychadena > Ptychadena robeensis. Next base: position 90,675,662 of record CM070037.1, read on the forward strand.
ACTTGCTCCAACTTTTAACACTTTCTTAAAAGTTCGGAAAACCCACCACTTAAATCTGGCCTACCCATCTTCCTGTTTTTAACATTACCACCAACTCAATTCCATCTCCCTATGCTATTGTATAGGCTGTTCACCAACGTCTTAAGCTAGCCATACATGTCCCGATTCCATGGACGATCGATCACCCATCCGATCGATTCCGGCGATGCCAGAGGGAATCGGATGGGCGATCGATCGCCCAATTAAGCCTGTCCCTACCACCTTAGGCCAACGATTCATGGACGATTCCGTGCCCAATCGATCACTTCACAAATGGCAACTCCCCCTGATGTGTGCTGAATCGAATCAGAAAGACCAGCATGTTGCTCTCTGGCAGATCCGATTCAGGGGGCCATGTCGATCGGGCAGGGTCGATCGGGCAAGGTGGGCTGCACTCAATTCTTAGCCAATCGATCGTCGTGCACGCGCCCGGAATCGATCGGCCAGGAATCGGGTGGGGAATCGGACCGGTGTATGGCCACCTTTAAGATAGCAATAGATTGCTTTTTTTTTCCAGTAGATTGACCTCGGTGTGCGTTCCTGCGATCGTTTGGGTGGCCCTCCTTGACAAACTGACCAGGATCGTACCACAAGTCAGATTGTACGTTCAGCCGACATATAAATTGCTGGCTGATCGCATTACAACTAATGTCTGCCACACAAAGGGTGCTTGCCGATCCTTTGAGTGTCAGCTAAAATCCCTCCATTTTAGCTCATCGCACAAGCAATATGAAAGGGCTGTCTCCACAGCCCATCAGAGCTCACAATCAGTCGGTCCGAGTCTCCATCACGTTGATGTTGATGCAGTGATCCGCATCCACAGGAATGCAATGGAGGCTTGTGTGAACATTAGGATCCCAGTGCATAGTGGAGCCCTAGCCTAACTCTGAAGGTCATGAGCTTTCCAGATAAAAGCCAGCAGAACGATCCCTAGACATACACTCCACAGGTTTTGATACACCTGTGGAAACAGGCATGTATTTATTTAAATAATTTTTGTAAACAATGGGCCGTGTACCCACATTTAACGTAGTGCAGGCGCAATTATGATTAGGAGCTTATTATGATCCCTTCTTTCTCTAAATTTCAGGAGTGGTGAAAAGGCTGCCATACACGCACCGAGCGGTGGCCGATTTTGCCGTCAACCGATGGGCGTGGGCGCTCGCGGCCGTCGATGGCAAAATCGGCCACCGATCAGGGGTGCCCACATGGGTGTACAGATCCCTGTCGCCCCACAGCTCGGCCAGCCAGAGAAGGGACAAGTCCGATAATCTCTGGCCGATGCCATTAATTTCAATGGAGACCAGCATCTCTATTGAAGCTAACAGCCGGCACCCAAAGGGTGCTCGCCGATGCTGTCAGCTCCAGAGAGCAGCGCGATGACGTCATCCCACTGCACTCCAGAGCTGATCTGAGCTGCTCTGTCGGCCCCCACTCAGTACATGTGTGGGGGCCTTAACTCTTTAATATCTGAAAAGAGAAGGAGCAAAGAGATGATAGAAGATCCATCCTATCAAAACAGCGATATATGAGCTGTGTGAGGTTCCTGGCAGCAGCGCTATGATGTCATCGCGCTGCTGCCGTATATCGGAGGAGCTGGAGACACAAATGATGATGCAAAGCAATTTACGGTCATGTCTGATATCCCTGTTTTCAAGCAGTATTGATAGTTCCCACTCGAAAACAGGGATGGCTGCATTAGATATGGGCCAGATAGATGGCCGTGAGTATGCACGGTACTCGAAGTGGCCATTGATCTGGCCCCTATCTATATGTGGGTTCCCTGCTTAAGAGAAATGCATGTCTTTGCAAAATAGGGGGCTACGCTGGAGCTTGCCTTCAGGCAGTACCACCCTGATAGATAAGAGCTGATAAGATGCATTTAAAGGCTACAGGCATCTTTCATTGTGCAAGATGATAATGTATGATCATGTCGGCTGAAAATGTAGCACCAGTATGTTGTAGGTTTTCAAAATACAATTTCACTAAGCAGACTCAAGAGCCAAATCACTAAAAAAACAAATGCTAATGTCCGCTATTTTTCAATATTAATGACACCACAGCCAGCCACCTCCAGTTTGTTCTGCCATTTCGTCTCTCCCTACTGAACAGACTGCTCAGGATCAGCCAAACAAAATATCTGTACACTGAGTGCTTGTAAAAATGCCACTTAATCATTAGTAGTTGTTTCAGGCAATAATTATTCAGCGTCTTTATGAGTCTTAAGCTGGCCATACACCTTTAGATCTCTCTGCCAGATATCCTTTAGATCTACCAACAACTATGTAGTATAGGTTCCTCTGCAATTGAACCCAGGTAGACTTGATGGTTTAGAAAGCCCCTCATATTACATGGTTTTGGTAAAACAAAAGGAGATCTAAAGGAAATCTGACAGAGAAATCTAAAGGTGTATGGGGACCCTAAAGGTCACCATCAACTTCATTTTCACCAAACCAATAAAATACGCCAGTCTTTCTAAACTATACAAATAATCTATATCAATCAGACCCTTGCACTAGATGCACTAAATTGTGTGTTGCTGGTAGATAGAAAAAAATTATTCAAAGATTGAAAGAACGACTGTATAGTGTGGTTCAGTCTGGTGCTGCGCAGCTCATTTAGGGAAGCAGTAGATACTTAGGGAAATTAAACAAATGACCCCCTGTGGGCAAGTGGAAGATATGGCCCTCCCCAAAATAGCGGAGAAGTAATTAAAGTCTGTGGCTGAGATCCATACAGGGATCAAAGTGATCCACACGGAAGAACGCAATAAACATATTACAGCGTGTTCCATGTGTGCTAGCTAAAACACATATAAACACACATTAATCTGGCTAATCTACACATGTGCAGCAAGCTGCTAGAATACTTCTATGATTATACGGTAGCAGTGGTAATTCCTACATAAATTAAAATAGGTTTAAACCTTAACTGAAAGAAATCTGTTTATCATAAACAACATTCATGTTTATTTTTTAATAAATCCCTTTTTTCATCCATTTTTGCTTTTCAGACCAACTGATCTGCAACCGTATGCTGTCTACATGTACTCCACTGATGACATTTTCCAGGCAGGTTTACTGATGGTGACAAAAGTTAATCAAGTATGTTGAAAGTGGTGTCACCTTAACAAGAAGTGCATGAACAAGTGTTTACAATATTTGAAAATATAAAATAAAATGCCAAATTTTTATTACTTTTTCCATTATACAAGGCATAGTGTCCTAACAACAAGCTAGCTGGTGATTCAGCATCTATAAAAAGCTGAAATGTCCATTGTAGGTTACTACGAACACTTGGCGAAAGGAAGACTTTTGAATTACTGTCCATAAAACAAATCCTGCTCCATCTGAGTGAACAGCTGACCAGTGGCCATGTAAAGCAACCTTTGGATTTTAAAGGTAGGCAAATGTGAGAGAAGTCATGGGTTCTACAGCAGGAAAAAGGGTAAAAGGACAGGGACTGCAAATCTATGCTGCTGAGTTAGTTTTTTTGTTCATTCACTGAAGGACCTTGACCATCACCTGAATGCTATAGAGTGTTATATAAAAATGCATATTAATGGAACAGTCACCACTTACCTTCTTTGGGTGCTTCAGGATCCCAGACTGACCACATTTGAACATAGAAGAAAGGGGTCCAGCATATAATGTAGGCCAGCACTATGATGAATGTCATTTTTACTGTCCTTATTTTAGCCTTGGAGATGAGTTGAACGCTGCTGACCCTGGACAAGGTTGCTTTCCTGCTTCTGCTTAGCCTCAAGTTGCTCTCGCACATAGTCTTCAGGCGTATGTTTTGCCAAATCTTGAAACTGATTAGTCCATAACAGATGCTTAGGATCAGGACTGGGAGGATGTAGACAGACAAGGTGATCCAGGTGATATAAGCTTTGGGACCCCATGGTTGGATGAAATCAGCTAAGCAGTCATAAACCCCACTGCCAACCTCGGTGAGGGAGAAGATGATGATCTGAGGAACACTGAAGAGGAAGCTGACAATCCAGGTGATCAGGACATAAACACAGTCAGACCTCCTGTGGAGGGACCTCAGGGGTTGGCAGATGGCAAGACACCTGTCCAAAGACATTAGCAGGAGCATGTAGGTAGATGCAAACATTCCCACTACCTGCAGATATTTCACAAGCCTGCAGATGATGTCTGGCGCATAGAATCTAAATGTTATGTCCCAGATGAGCTGGGGAAGAACTTGAAAAAGGGCCACTGTCAGATCTGCAATGCTCAGGTGTTTCATGAAAAAGTACATGCGGGAATGCTTGTGCCTGTTGATGTGAATCGCGATCAAGACACAAATATTTCCAACCAGGGCCAAGAAAAGAATCAGAGCAAGAACGGCTACCTCCACTTTGGCCACCTCTTCATTCCTTTTCAGAGGGTCCCTGGTGATGTTCATACTCTGGTTTTTGTTGTCCAGGCTGTTGTTAGACCATGAAATGTTTATGCAATTTTCTCCTAATCCCTCCATGATCCAGCTGTCAAAGTCTTCAGTAGCAAGCTATAGAGTTTCTCTGTGTGTGCCCATAGATAGAAAGTGCCTCTGGGCAGCTAGCAAAGCATTTGTAAATTGGCGGAGGTGATCACTGGCAGCCTGTCTTTTCCTGGGAACTTGAAGACCCACTTCCTAAAACATGAAACAGAATCTGATGGCTCTTGCTGCTGAAAAAAATCCAAAATTACATTCATCCACTAGGTCAAGATGCCCTGTCTAAGGACGTATATCAGTAATATGTGTTTCAATTTCAGCAAAATCCAGACTCTTTCTTCTGTACAGTTAGATGCAATGCTCAAGCCTGTGCAATGATGCACAGGATAAATTCCACGTTTCTATGTGCCAGTAATATGAGAAGGGAGAAAAATCCGCCTGGAGTCCCCAGCCTCATTTTGATTAGAAATTCCTCATCCCTATGGCAGAACTGTTCAGTTGATGTCCAAATGAAAGGGCAACGCCAGAGCTTGTTGTGGAAGAAGCACTGCTGTTCCCAGAAGAGTGAGGAGAAGGCAGTCCCTGCAGCAGCCTGCAACACTAACATTCGGATTTATGAATAAAGCTGCCAAGGGGGTGTGTGTCTATGTGTGTATGTGTCTGTATGCCTGTGTATGTGTCTGTATGCCTGTGTATGTCTGTCTCTCATTTCCTTCATCTCAATTGTCACATGTCCTAAAATCTTTTGTTGGCACCGAAGATTTTCTTTAAATGCTAATTTTCTCACATTCTAACAAATGCTGACCAAAGTCACTGACCTGCAACCAGTATTCAGGTAAGGACACGTCTCTGATAATTGCTTCATCTCAAAATATGTTCTATGCTGATGCACTTGGAGCACAACATCCAGACAGGATTTACTGAGAAGTGACACCTGCTTACATGTCTTGTGGACAGAGATTGCAGTATAGAGTACAGAGATTTAATTCACTTCTGTTTTATGAGAAAGACCACCACCTAAGATTCTAGGTTGGCAATGTAATTACATACAATGTCAGTGTGTTGGTTTGTACCATATCTAAATATACTTTTCGATGTTGTTTTGATGTTAGATACTCTACTCCATACTCACCTCCTGAGGAAGCCCTAATCGGGTGAAACGCATCGAGGCCACCTTTGGAGAGTAATCGATCAATATTGTTGTCTATAAATTGTCAATGAAGTTTGGCCTTAGTTGGTCTTGCTTTTAAATTGTATCACTTGTGTAATTTTGGCATTTGATTGGTATTTTTCATATACCCATGTCTGGTGTCGATCTACATCAATCCCATATCCTTTCCTTTTTTCTTAAATTAAGTAATTACATTAAGATCCACCTAAAGAATTTATTAGCAAAATAAATGTATTTTCTTTTTTTATGTTGAAGGGAAGCCAGACTTCTCATGCACACTGCTGTCAGGAGAAGGTGACTGAATAGAACTACAACATTTCTGAAAGCTCATGCAGAGAGTGCCAGCATCAAAGAAGTTACAGCAGCCTCAAGTATGGTGATTGGTGTAAGGGAAGAAGAAAGAGTGGTGTCACTTTATAAAAAGAAGTGACAAACCAATAGAGATGCTAACATTCTTTTGACTAGCTGACTTTGTGAGTTAATCGAAATGCTCCTGAACATGATATCTTCACAAAAATCATAGAGAATGTTTGTGGAAACATTGCAAATAAAAAAAATGAGAATACATTGCTCTAGCATATGTAAAAACATTTTACCTTGAACATAATTTGTGACAAAATACTAGCAATACTTTGTGGCATTTACACAAACTTTCTCTATATCTTCATTAATTTTGGTGATGATACCATGTGCAAGGGATTTACAATAGTTTCACAAAGTAAAAGAAAAAATCATCCATCTCTATCGTGAAGGGTTCCAAAGTAAGCATCAATAGATATCTATACAATAATAAAAAGAGGTGCATCAAAAAAAAAGAAGAAAGATTCTGATCTTACTAGTATGGGCAGACAACTTAAAATATTTTATTCTATAATTTGACCATAGGCAATAAGCTGTGACAATTAATCAGTGGCCTATCTAATTGTCATCTCAATATACACAGTCCGCCACAGTTTCCATCCTCTTGTCCAGATCTCTCCTTGTTATATAAAGGACATGACCGTGGGAGCTGTGTGATCCAACAATTGATGTAGATTTGCGTGACAACACAGCATTTCTTTCCCTGGTGAAGTTGTTGAACAGAAGCCAAATAAACATTTATGCAAGATGTTCTCTTGAGTGTGAGAAGGGCATAGGATTAAATACTTTCCATATGGATGGGGGTGATGCGTCAATTATTACATTCCACAGGAATCCACAGGAATTTGCACACACCTAGAGAAGCTCACCTTATGACAACACGTGCTTGTGATTGAACATTGTGCACGACACATGCCGAATGTATGGAGTGCACCATGCTGAGGAAATCCTTTATGAATCATATGTACATACAATAAAATCTAAAAGAACCTGCAATCCTGCCAACATAAAGAGTCATAACTGATATTTTGCTTCTTCCTGGGTTTGTATTTCCATCCTAAAGTGGTAGTTTTTCTAAACATGAGACAATGCTTTTTTTCATTTTCTTCAATTTCTGCCAGGCCATTTATTTCTCTGCATAATTTATTCTCCTATAATTTCCCATGTTAAAGCATTGCAAAATGTTAAATAGAAAATATCCTGCAATGGTAATTTATATATATATTTATATCTGACTTGAGGAGCGGTTTCAAGTCTAGACCCCTGTAGGTATTAAGAATATACTTGAATTGCTGGAATTGTATTCCATTTGTAAAATGGAATGTCATTTCTGGAGTTGTTTTCAGTCTTTTTGCAGTTTTGCAAAACATGTTGATCCTGCCATGAATGTCCATGTACAGAAACATTCTGTTTCTGAAGAGTTGCTGTTTACCAATTATACTTCTCTGTCATCACTTGGATTTTTTTAAGGAGACTACAAGTAACTATTTCACAACATGTTAAGCAGGTCTAATTTACTTTGGTAACCATCTGGACACCCATCTGGAGAAATTGCATAACACCATCAATGGAGTAATGTACAGTACAGTACAAAAAAGTGAGTACACCCCTCACAATGTGGTAAATAGATTATAATATCTTTTCCTGGGACAACACTAAAGATATGACACAACACACAGCAATTTATGTCTAAACCTCTGACAACAAATGTCTTTATACTTAAATAAGAAATGTCCAACTTGTGCCTAGTTTGCCTTTGTTTCCTTCTCAGTGACTTGTTGCAAGGTTTCAGGTGTGTTGTGTTAAGGCTGCCATACACGGCACGGATTTGTGCCGGATTCCGGCGCGATGGATTCCGGGCGCGTGCACGCGGATCCATCGTGCCGGAATCCCCTGCAGCCCACCTTGCCCGTCCGACCGCATCCGATGGATCAGGGGCACAGAATCGGATCCGAGGAAGAACCAACCTGTTGGTCTTTTCGGGTCCGATTCTGCTCTGATCAGGGGGCGTTGCGGTCAGGGAGGCGATCCATCGGACACGAATCCGGCCATACAAGGTGGGCTGCCACGATCGGATTCCCTAATTGGCTGATCGTTCTCACCTGTGGATGCCGGCGGAATCGCCGGAATCCATTGGGTGCTGAATCGATCAGCCAGGGAATCCGTGCCGTGTATGGCTAGCTTTACATTTGTTAAATCGGTCTTCAGCTCTCTTGTGCACATCACTGGAAATTCAGGACCTTGGTTGGTATGGAACTCTCTGAGGATCTGCAGAAATTTTTTTTAAAACGTTGCTCGAAACTAAGATGGCCTTAGCGGCAAACCTATGGCATTTGCAGTATTGCGCAATGAAAGAGAGTATATATAATGTGTGAGTGAGTAGGAGGCAAAATGACAAGAGAATGCAGAAGGAATTGTAGCAGAGCATGTTAAAATTAGAATGTAATGCTTGCAGTTGTAGCTTCACTTTGCCATGCATGCTCTGGCAGCAGAATGCCATGGCACATAACCAAAATACTATAATGTAATCTGTAGCCCATCATCAGCCTAGGCCAATGATTGCGAACCTTTTAGACTCCGAGTACCCAAACTTTAACTCAAAACCCACTAATTTATCTCAAATTGCTGACTTGGCAATTTAACCTAAACACAAATCCTGGGGGTCATAACTTGGGGTTCAGTTGTCGTTCATAGGGGATTAGTGCAGTTACAAGCTTCCTGTAAATCCTAGGCTGCTGATGGACTACAGACCCTAGCATGCACATAATCTTCTGTTAGTGTCCCATGGCCTTCTGATGACAGTATAAAATGCAAACCCCCAACTTGCTGTGTGTAGAAACTACAACTGCAAGCATAACATTCTGCCAGTTGCTTAAGAACTACACTACCCAGCATGCCCTGCTGCCTTTTCTAGCTGTTGTAGAACTACATTTTCTAACCTGTGAGAATTCTTCTCCATTCTCTTATCATTCTGTCTTCAACTCACTCACACACATTACACACACTCTCTCTTACACATTATATACATACAAACACATACATACACACACACCTTTTTCTCGGCTTAATGGTTGTCCCTCCCCAGGCTTCTGATTGGCTAGCAGTGCTAGTGGAGAGTATGGGGTGATGTGTGCAATCAGAAGAGAGGGGAAGAAAACTGACAGCATTGAGAGCCAATGGGCTGCAGTTCTTTTCTCCATCAGCCTCTGTGTTGGCTGCCAGGTTGTGTGCCCACAGAAAGGGTTCCAAGTGCCACCCTTGCCATAGGTTTGCCATCACTGACCTAGGCTTTAAAGGAAGCTTGTCAGTTATAACTGCATGTAATTTCAAGTGTGACAGACCAGTAAACAAAGTATATCCAGCAGTAAAAAGGTCAGATGGTGTATGCTAAAAGGAGTCCAGCATAGTATTGGAGAGCAACAATATGTTGGTTTAAGGGACCTGGATTATGGAATATGAGGGTAGGAACTGGATGGGCCTTCCCATTCCACTTATACACCTGTGAGACCTTAGCAAGGTAGCCAGGTGTGTCTTCACAAAAGGAGCTGAGACCACTAACTCCTGTCGAGGTTAGAGACACAATGCTGCTGAAGCAGCAGACACAGGGAGTGTGTGGCCCAGGCCGGTGACTACTAGAAGTCTTGAAATAATAGAGAAGAGGCTTTGTTGGACTTTTGCAAGCCAAGAGGCTTGGCATTTTCAAGGAACTTTTATTGATATTAACCCCTGTGAGGGTGAAGGTTTGGACTGTGTGCTGTGAATAAATATGGAAAGGAGGCCTACAGAGAAACGTTTTGTGTGCACCATGGAGGAGACGGAATGGGCAGATTGTTATAATAAAATTATTATATACAAGGCAACGCTGATGACAGTCTGTGTCAATATTTGTGTTGCTAAAATTGCAGAGAAATAATGAAATTATTACCCATGGTATTTAAAGTGTAACTGATTATGATTATAAAACACAATTACATAATTTTTTTCTCTAAGCTTCAATATGTGAATGTCAAAATTAAAATAAAATAACTAACAATCCTGCCATCAGACAGCATTCTGTATTTGTTTCCTAGTAATTCTATTGTGTCACACAAAGATTCTAATGAAAATTGCCATTTCAGTTCACATTACACAGGCATGGTACCATGCAGCCAGATCATTAGAACAGAAAGTGGCTGAAAAGAAGACCGAGGAGATCAGCAGCACTAAAGCTGGGCATAGACGGGTCATTTTCCTGTTGACTGCCCAGCCGTCATCACGCACGGCCGCTAGTGCCGAGAATAGTCCGGGCACCCTTTGTGTGCCAGCCAATACTTCCGATGGGGACTTCCGTCCCCATCCGAACTAATGGGATCGGCTCCGAATTTACTGGCACGTCGGATCACTGTGCAATCCGACATGCGGCAGATTCTTCGTCAATATGATCAGGGGGTGCGCCCGATTCACTGCCGACCCGACCGCCGATCGATTGCGGGAACGAGCATGACGACCCGTCTATGCCCAGCTAAAAGTATATAACACAAAAAAATAAATTAGTGAAAACAGTACTTGTTTCAATAAATGGTACAGATACAAATCGCTTAAGTGAACCATCTTGCCATTGCCATATAGGCAGATTCTTTTTCCGACTTGGGTGGATGTAGATCAGTTTCCCAATAGGTCTTTACCTTGTGAGTACTTTAAGTGATAAAACATATATGAACTTGTGGGAAGGCCACCAGGAAGAAGCCAGAGGGAAGGAAAAACCAGGGGGAAGAGTGGATGATTAATGAGGGGAACCAGGGGGAGATGCGGGGAAGCTAACGAAGAAGAGTGCTTAATACCATCTCAGACTCGCAAAGTATGTCTAAGTAAGAGGCTCAGGGGACAAAGGCCTTGAATGAGAGGGAAGCCAGGGGAGTGCACATAAATGCAAAAGATTGCATGTCTGCATTTCTAAAGGGTCCCTGCATGTAAAGTGGTTAACAGGGCTATCTGGGCTGCTTTGTAATAGCGAAGGAAATTAGGTACTCCCAAGCCACACCATCCTGTATACATGGATCTCCTGGAGATCCTTGTTTTACTTGGGTCCCAGATAGAGAAAAGATGGTATTAGAAGGTGTATAGAGCCAAGGGGGACGGGGGACGGGGGGGGGGGATTGATAGGGTTAAGTGCGGAATAGATGTATTAGAATGCTTCGGTAAAATTTAAAAAAGAATTTGTTTCTTACGATTCCACATGGGAATAGATGTTGATATGTAGTTATATGTAATCGTTGTATGGTTATACACATGTACATGCCCCCCTATGGAGGTGCTAGAAGTTTAGGGTGCTACAGTTAAGTGAGGTAAGGGGTTAACTTGGTGCGAGTGAAAAGGTTAACTGGTTTTCCCCTCTTGGCAGGTGCAGTCTGTACATTTTTCCCGCTCCAAGATTTAGGCGGAAATGTTCATTCTGTTCTGCCTGATGACACCTTATCATCTAGTGACCAGCGCACCTGCCACCTCTTTGCAACATTTTGGAGGGAACATGAGGTCATCTCTCTGAATGTTGGTACATTGCCAAAGGTTATAAAAAGGGTTCACTCTCTCAGCTCAGGGTCTCTCAGTTTGACCGCAGGGTGTCCCCACTCCTGGGGCCCTGTACGGGTCGGAAGCATTGCCAGTGTTCCTGTGTTCCGTTTCCCTAAGGGCCGAGCTCCCTCTCTGAGGCCTCTGCGATCCTAGGGTAAGACTTTGTAAAGTCCTGCCCCTGAGCAAAGAGCTGACTTCTGCTGTCAAGAGGGACGCACGACAGCCCAGCCACCTCTTCCTGCTGAGAGAGAGAGCTGTGGACAGAGACGTGCCGGAGGATTGATCCTGGGGAGGAAGCCTGTCTGCCCTGGGGTTTCGCGTTACTGCTGCAGGGGAAGGTGAGGAGTAAGGCACCCGTGTCCAGCTAGAGTCCAGGGCTAACCTGTCGCCTGGGGTTCTGGAAAGCGCCTGTCCCGGTTCTAGAGAAGGGATCTGGTCAGTTTTGCTAATAGATAAATCCGCGCTGCTACAAGAAAGGGCATATCACCAGATCGCCTGAGTGAAGGTGGGAACTGCCAGGGGAAGTTAGTAAAGGCAAAGCGTCACTAAAGGTCAAGAAGGAGAAATCATACAGAGAAGTGTGTTCAGGAGAATATATAGAGAAAAGATCTGTAGTCCAGAGAAGAGAAGTGTCTAGAGGTGTCCTGCG
>CM070037.1:90687898-90708091 GCA_036250615.1 Ptychadena robeensis
CCGCTGCCCAGTCCCATCATCACACTCAGCAGGACCAGTCGGTCTCATTGCTACACACATGAAGTTACAATGCAAGGATGTTTCCTCCCTTTGGGTTAGCCTAGAAATCCATACATAGAGGCCATATTGTCATACTTGATTGATCAGTACTGCTATGGACATGTGTCTGTTGGTTATCACAGAACATTCATATAATTCATACATCTTAAACCTGATTTTTGATCATTTCACATACTCAATGTCATGAGCAGTATGAGACCAAGATAGACTTGTCTGGTTAAGGCTATGTTCCCACATAGGCGATCAGCTGTAGGGCAATTTTAATCGCCGTGGGCGGGTAAATGGGCACGGTTAAAATTGATTTCCCTTTAACCGCGCCCATTCACTGTCTATGGGCTCGATCAGATGGGGAGGGACAAGATATCCTGCCCTATCCCCCCACTCCTTAGCTGCAATCCACAGCCATGATTCTAATCGCAGAAGCCAGCGGGAGATCGCTGGGTGCTAGCAATCTCCCGCAGCTCCGTGCTGCGATTAGAATCGGGGCTGATCGCTAGAGTGAGAACATAGCCTCAGAGGATCTCAAGCACATGTGGCAAGGACCAGATGAGAATTACAAAGGCAAGTGTATCTGCTCTACAGTCAAGCATAGGGGTGGAAGTGTCATGGTTTGGTGCTGCATAAGTGTTGCCAACACTAATGGACTATACTTTTTTTTTGAAGGAACTATGAATGCCAACATGTAATGTGACATACTGAAACAGAGCATGATCTCCTATCTTTGGAAAATGGGTCGCCAGAAATTATTTCAACATGATAATCACTCAAACACACTTCCAATATGTCCACTAAAGGTGTTGGATTAGCCAATCATGTCTCCAGACCTTAACCCTATTGAGCATCTGTGGCGCATCCTCAACAACTCGGGGCCCAGGCAAACATTTTGCATAGGGCCCCTTAAATACTACAAACAGCCCTGGCAAGGTCTATAACATCCATCAGCTCCATGATGTGGTCATGGTGAAGTTGAAAAGGGTTTCAGGGGCAACTTGTAAAGCTCACGTCAACTTCAAACTAAAAGTTAAGGCAGTGCTGGAAAATAATGATGGGCACACAAAATATTGCCACTTTGGGGACAATTTGGAAATTTTTCATTTAGGTTTGTTCTTTTTTTGCCAGAGGCTTAGACAACAATTGTTGTGTGTTGATTTATTTTTATAGGACAACAAATGTACACTGTCATGCAAGTTGTACACTGTCTTCTTTACATCGTATCAAAGTGTCATATCTTCAATGTTGTCCTATGAAGAGATTTTATAAACTATTTACTACAATATGAGGGGTGTACTAATATTTGTGAGATACTAAAAATGTGCTGCAAAAAAGCTGGAGGAAATTAGTAGAAGCAGCAGATAAAGATCATCAAAAAACGGTCAGTACTTTGGCAAACTCAATGTTACCAATTATGGTTTATATCTCTTTCAAGTTCCAGCTGCCTGTCTTCTAAGATGCTATTATATCAGTTCTATGACTCTGCAGCTGTGAGTGTTTGGAGGCGTTCTGGGGAGGATTGAGCAATTTCTGGGCTTCCACTTATACTACAGAGCTCTATATAAGAACATTAGGGACATTTTACTGGTGTGTGAATGAAAGCATTCTATAAGACAATCATTGTACTTTCTACTCAAACAATATATCCAAGTATCATCCATGAACCAAGAGCACAGTAACTTTATGGCACGCCATTGTCACTGAAAAAACGATGAAGAACTGCAGACATTGCATGGAATCCTCTAATAAACAAAGGATTATATGGCTTTAAAGTACAACTAAATAAAAGTTGTCTTGATTTCTGGGATTAAATAATACTCTTGGACTCTGTAGCTCCACACTTTTTCTTCTCTCACACAGAAGAACAGAAATGTGGGGAGGGGGGACTTTTTTTGTATGTTTCTTTTTGAGGATGTTCCAATTTATTTCCGGTTGTGTTAATAGGAATGGAAATGAAGGTATATCTTCTTAATTAGTCCCAGTTTAAGGCTGAATTTACACTGCCGGTTCTGGAGCTGCTTTCAGCTCGAGAACGGACAGTGCGCTCCTGCAGCCATGGAAGAAAAGACTCCTTGTGATCGTCTGCAAAATAGTGCAGGCGTTTGCAGGTCGTCTAATTAAGGACCCCATAGAGGTCCTATCAGACGGGAGCCCCAACACGGACCGACAGACACCTAATGTGGCGTCGTTAAAAACCGCCAGTGTAAATGGACCATAACTGCATATCACATTAGTCAATCCCTACCACATAAAGGATTTGCTAAGATGTCTACTTTCTCAGTTATTATAAAGAAATAATGTTTTAGTATTAAAAAGTTAAAGGTGATTATGTGCCAAGATAGGCAAAAGATGATTTCACCGTTCTTATTGGAAAATATTAAGAGAGATGTTTAACTATTGCCTCACAGCCTTTGTAAACTCTACTTATTATAAATTGCTGAAGTAGTCAGAGATTAAAACGATGAAGGAGACAGAGGTTCCTTTAATATTCTTATTATGGGCGCTGTACACAGATTACTCCTTAACCTCCCTAGCGCAGTGCCCATATCGCGCTGTGGTACGGGCAATCGAGGCAGTGTACAAAGTACAGGCAGTGTACAAAGTCCACTGCCTGTTATTTCCTCCCTCCGTCCCTCTCCACACAGCCGGTGTCATTATTGATGCCGGCTGTGTGGGCGGGAAAGCCGGTGCTCCTCCATTAACATGGAGGTCTATGGTGCAAGCCCCCCCGCCCCCTTCTGTGTCACCGTGACGCGATTGTGGTGGTGCCGAAACCCCAGGCATGCTGCAGCGATGAAGACAATCGCAGCTTTCCAGGGAGGTATCGGGTGTACCTGATGCCAGCTTCCCCTTCGGTTGGGGCGACCCTGAACACCGAACGAACAGGGTTCGTCTCAACCGCAAGGGAGGTCAAGGACACTTTCCTCAACCTAATTATTATATTACCGCATATACGTGAATATAAGGCAAATTTTTCATCATCTAAAATGTGCCCAAAAAATGTTATTCGGATTATATACGGGTCAAGAAATGACCTGCATTTTGTAGGTGGATTGCAAAGCCCCTGAACATACTATCATCACAAAAGTATTGCTCTAGTTAGTAATTGTAGTTTTTGCATAGATTAGGTTCAAAGTCAAGTCGAAGTTTTGAAGTTGACCTAATTTGAACTTATTTTGAGCAAAAACTTCATATGCTAGAGCAATACTTTTTTCTTTACAATGTTCCCACAGCCCTCCTCTACATCTACAGCAATTTTGTAACTCACAAATCTGCTGATTTAAATAACATTTTAAAACAAAAGCACATTTGCTGTGTGTTTCTGAGCCTTAGCTGTTGCATCCCCCCAGCTTATACTTAAGTCATTCAGTTTTTCCAGCATTTTTTCTAAAATTAGGTACCTCGGCTTATATTGGGATCGGTTTATGCTCGAGTATATACGGTATATGAAGTGTGCCACACGGGCACAGCCAGCAAGCTTAAGCAGATCTGACCACTGGATGGATGAGTTCTCCATGGCATATTATACCATCGCTGGATGATATGTTATACCTGGAAGAGGAACAATATACTGCAGTGACTGCATGATATAACTTGGTGTTGCTAGGATATATCATTAGTTTGTGCTGGGTGCACTAACTCACATGTGTGTTGTGTTGGTACAGTGCCCAGAGCTTGTAAATGTTCAAATCTGTCACTGTTTAATTATGTTCTGAGCCATTGTTTGTATAGTGTGCCTGGTGTACATCGAGATCTGTAGTGCCTTATGAGCTCAAAGGTGTGAACACATATTAGCAGTACCAGGCAGTGCCTAGAAACTGCATGCATTTCGTATGGCCCAGGGTTTGCGCACATCTTAGCAGTGCCAAGTGGTACCAGAGACAGTATGCATGTACTTTGCTTTCTTATTTACCCTATCCCTTATATAACTTTATTAAAGAGTTAAATGAAGATGTAAAAAACAATAATATAGAGTGTCACTGTAAAGTGACAACTGTAATTCTATGCATGGTTTGATTTTTCCATTCTATCGAACATTTGACTAGTTTGTTTTAGTGCATTCATTGCAAAGCATGGTGAGCATGGTATCATCACCAAACTTGCTGGAGGTGTAGAGAACAGTTGAGGGTATACTCAGTTAAAAAATTACCGTATTTTTTGGACTATAAGATGCACTATTTCACCCCCAAAATCGGGGGGAGTGCCTGCGTCTTATGGTCTGAATGCGCAACCCCCGCTGCCACTGGGCCGCGCTTTGGCTTCCCGCCAGCTCTGCCGACAAGGAAATTAGCCAGGGAGCTGTCAGATGAGAGATGCAGCCAGTGACCGGATCTCCCATCTGAACTGTATTGCTTATACCAGCAGAGCCCAAAGCCCTGCTGGTATAAGCAATGAAGAGAGAGATAGATGAACTGCCATCTATCTCTCTCTCCGTGTCCTTGGGAACTGCAATCACTGCAGCTTCCACGGACACAGGCACAGAGGGAGAGGGGACTGTGCAGCCGTCCACCCCTCCTCCTCCTCCCGATCAGTGAGGAGAATGACGTGATTTTCTGTGCTAGTACTGCTGCTAGTGACATCTACTGGTTGAATTTGATATTGCATGAATTTAATTCATTGCATTAACCCAATTGATGTGAAAAGTTCTATATTACATTTTTTTCTGGTTTTCTTGTTCTAAAAACTGGGTGCTTCTTATGGTCAGGTACATCTTATAGTCCAAAAATACAGTTTATCATTTCTATAACACAGGTAAATGATATGCCTAAAATGCAATAAATCTACAAGTACACTTTAATGAATGAATGAAAATTTCTGTTCAATTTAATGAATGGCCTATTTACAACATATCTTTAAAGTGACTAAACTTTTCTGTAGAACTCTTCCTGTCCGTAACTGTTGTCCAAACTGTGTTTACAGAAAACAAAGTATCTGCAGACCCCAAAATATGCTGTTAAATAAATAGTGTCAGTAGTTCATGTTAGCTTTATAATCCCAGATCATCCTCTGTTTTCCATCTGCAGGAAGCCTGAGAATTAAGGTAGCCATACACGGCCTGATTTGCACCCGAGTTTTCGGCACATCGACCACCCTTTTTGTTCCCTTTCCCATTGCCGAAAATCGGGTGTCCCTACCTGGTGAGATAGACCAGTAATATCTCGCCTGTCAGATTGGCCAGTGATCTGATATGCCATTAAATTCCTGGCCGGTCCCATGACTTTAAATAGGGATGGCAGCCCCCATTCACAAAGGGTGCCTGCCGATCAGCTGAGAGGCCGGCTGCAGCGGGATGACGTCATCCTGCTGAAGTCGATCCCTCATCTATCAAGGCAGAATCGCCCCGTGTATGGCTACCTTTAGATGCTTTGACAGACAACAGGGGCTCATTAAGCCACTGCAGCCAATATGACAGCATAGTAAGTAGTGCAGGGTTTTTTGTGCTGCCATATTCTGTGCTCTTCTATGGTCATTAGAATGAAATAAATGGACATTTATGCAAAGATCTGCTGATCTATACAAGTTGTTCTTGATGAAAATTTCTGACAATTTCATAAGATTGGCACCAAAGCTCACCTAAGCGATGTATAATATTCATATTGGATGGATCTATGGTGTATCTAATCCTTAACCTTCTGAGCGTCTAGCCCGAGTTAACTCGGGCTGAGTTTCATGCATCATGAAACTCAGCCCCAGTTAACTAGAGCGGCGCTCTAGGTATCGCCGTCTTCCTACGGCGGTCGGGAGCACCGGCATGTATGCCGATGCTTCCGGGTCCGCCCCCGATCGCGTCACCAATGACGCGAAGGGGGCGGGGGTAGGCGGCGCCATAGACCTCCGTCAAACTGGAGGGGCGTCGCTTTTCATCAGCATAAGTCCGGCGTCTCCAGTGACGCCGGGCTTATGTTAATGACCTCCAGCTGAGCAGGCAATCACGGCGGAGCATATTGTGCTCCGCCGCGATTGCCCGTGGCACGGTTATGAAAAAACCGTGCCACGTGGCAAACGCTCAGAGGGTTAAGCTGGGAATACAGGTGCAGATATTTTATAAGATCTACTAAAAAGATCGATTTGTTTTCTCGATTGGACCTTTATTGAATATTTTGTAATTAGTTTGATCGAGGTAAAAGTAATCGATATCGGACTGAATCTCAAATGCAACTGTCCGTATTGGACATGTCCGTAAATTTTTATTGATTGCAGTATAATCGAGACATTTTACCAATCGATCGAGTAAGCATTCAAGGCATGCCTACCACTACAGCACTTCCGCTCGAATTTGATGATTAACACAGATTGATTGATTACTCATTGTGTTGTACATTTATAAAAAAGATTGAGGTTCAACAAATCGACTTTCAATATCAAAATCCAACTTTTCAATCTAATCGAATATCGATTCTCTTGAAATCTTTAAGTTTTTTCACCTTAACTGTTAAAGCCTCATAATAACAATCCAAGGGGCTAGTGTATTCAGAGGGCATGTTTGTGTGCTTTGTCTCCTACTTTAAGTTACTGTTGCTCTTTCTCTCTTTTATGCTGGGTGGCTGTTTTTTTTTATCCGCCTCTCTAGTCTTGTTCTAGTCTAGTAGTAGGAAACCTACAGTGGTCATTTTAATCTCTATGTGCATCACAGTAATGATATCATGGATCATTTGACATGTCTGACTTAAGCAGGGTACAGACGTAGGGATATGGGTCAAATCAATGGCCATTTCGAGCGCCGTGCCCGCTTACGGCCATCTATCTGACCCACATAATCTGCCCTTATCGCTGTTTTCGACAATGTCCGATGCTTTGCCTAGAGACCACGGGGAGGAGGAGCCAGGGAGAGACAGTTCTGCTTTCCCCGGCTCCTCCGATATCTGACAGCAGCATGAAAACGTCATCACGCTGCTGCAGGGTACATCGGACGGCTCAAAAATCAAGCCGTCTGTACCGTGCTTTACTAGAGAGTTTTTTTACAGACAGCAAATACACAAACAATACACATCTTTAATGTTGGAAAAATTGGTAGGCTTCAACTTCAAAAATAATGCTTAGCAATTAACATGGACATTAAACCAGTATTCTAAATATACAAACAACTCATAGCATAGCCAATTCCTGACAGTGCCACATATAGTTTTAATTAGCAACCATCTGTACTAGCTATCCTTTAAACTGGTTCATTGGGTTCACCTCATAAATATATATCACCAAAGACAAAATATTAAACCAACACGTCACAACTACAATAAAATGTTCCTTATGGTAATTGTCCAATGACTTGGGCAGGTATAAGCTGTGGAAGAAGCACAGTTAAAGACACTGGGACCCGCCTGCCATAACAAAGAGGAAAAAAAGTCAGCATCCCATATAAACTGTCCAACACATGTCCGCATGTAATGCACCTGAAGAAAAAAAACAGGGAGAGGGAGGGCGGTTGTCTTCTTCCCAACTTGTGGCCCCATCCCCCCCACTTCCAGTAGACCTGATCGGTCCTTGGGAATGTCTTCTTCCGCCACCAAGTTTTACCTCTGTGTGGCCCCATCTCCTCTTCGCAACCTTACTTTCAGAAGACCTAATCGGTCCTCCTTCCATCCTGCCCCAGTCAGGTACCCCTGCGTTCATGGAACCCGGGCTGGGGGCGGGAATGACTTGGGCAGGGATGAACTGTTGAGGAAGCACATTTAAAGTCTCTACCTACCTCCCTAACCAAATATCTCTTCCCCCCCCCCCCCCAATCCAACATTTAAAACCCCCAAAAAAGATGCAAGACACTAGATGTCACATTTTAAAGTGGATAAACTTCTGACCACAGTTTTATAAATCAACATTATATAACTTCAACAGGCTCCAGGCAGTGTCCCCCTGATCACAGTGTTCCAGACCATGCCAGCTCGGTGGGTACTTCCGTGACATTAACTCCTACCAACTGTAAACATTTTAAACGTAATAAAAAGCATGTTGGTCATTGACCATCGTAAGAGCTCAATGTTTTCCCCAACTTCCTTACAATCAGCACATCACCCCAAAGATGTTCCTCCAACCAAATCCTTCTGAACACTGTCAAGGACCTGCCACCGCTGAGGTTGACCAACCATCAATGGCTGTCCTAACAGGAACAATACAGCCTCAAACGCCTCCCTTACAATTCACATATTTCGCCACCACCTTATTCCACTTACTCCTACAACGATTCAGCACTTGGGCAGGGATCGCCGATCTCCCCCGCTGCCTGGGAGCAATTGTTCTCTCCTGCATGGACCAGAGGCTGCATCCCCATAAAATCATCAAAACACAGTGGGCAAAAGGGGGAACCTGGCAAACCAAACAAATGAACTGTAAACATCTAAGCTGAAGGATCCGTTTTAGAAAAATACATGGCCTAGGACAAGTTATTTTGCCTCATCACATTTTCAAGCAATAGCCCATCCAGTTTGTTCCAATGCGGCGCCACCAACTCCCCGATCCTTAACGCGCGAAAGTAGGCTAATGCGAAAGCTTACAGGAAAAGTAACACCTCATACCCTAAAATGTAAACCTCACCCAACACCCCAAAAATTTCCCCCAGCAACTAAAAACGCTCCTGCTGGAAGGAAGACAATGCATCAGTGTTGTCATTACTAGACCCAGGAACATGTATCGCCTGAAAATGCAAGGTGAACCGCAGTTACAACAACACAAACTGCTGTAACTAAATTGACTAGAGGGACTGACGGGCCGACATGGAATTCATCGCTGATGCCACTGCCATGTTATCTGACCAAAATATTACACTCTTACACATGCTCCCCAAACTACTACAGCTACCACAATGGGAAAAAACTCCAAGAATGCCAGGAGTCCCAAAGACTCCCAATAAGGTGGCCAAATACCCTGGCACCACTTACCTCAAAAGTAGGCTCTGCACACAATCGTGCCAGCAGCATCCGTAAAAAGTTCCACCTCATTGTTAGAGACCAGTGGCAAAGGCCATATAGAATCCCAGGTAAACTCAGCCACACCCTCACGTCCAACACCAATTGTGTAATGCGTATGAAATAATTGGGTGCGCAAATCGCCCTAGTGAGCCCCACCATCAGCCTGCAAAATATTCACCCCAAACCAGGATGATCCTGCTGACAATATTAAGCTTACCCAACAAAACCTGCAGATCCTTAACTTTGTCCACTGGTAGCCTGCATTTCTGTGCAATGGAATCAATATAGATCCCAAGAACCTGATAATCATTGTGGGTCCCTCCGTCTTCTCACTAGCTAAGGGATCACTAAAGACAGAAAGAATGGCTTGCTTCACTTCCAAGAGACGATGACAATTGGCGGCCCCACAACAAGAAGTCATCCAGGTAATGATTTACTGACTGACTCCCATTTGGGAACCAAGCCTAAAGGAGACACCACCAAGTTTGGGCAAGGAGGGGAAGAGCACAGTCCCCCCATCCTCCCAAGGATACCTCCTTTTCCAATTTTTTTCCTTAAGCACCTTGGGATGCTGGTATGCCAAAACCAAGTTAGGATAAAGTTGGGAGCCAACAGACAAAGAACTAGGGATACAAAAACCATGCAGAAAACCCTGAAGCTGAAGTCCACCTGTTACCTATCTGGATACCTACTGGAATGCAGTTGCATCTCTGCAACGCGTAACAGAGTCTTCCCCTTTGCCGGTATTGTCTACAGACGTGCCAGATCCTGCTGATCGAAGTTTAGGTGCCGACATAAACCACATCCACAAAGAAATATTTTTATGGTCCCAACCGAGTCCCGGCCGCGCTTCCATTCTTTGTCGAAATTGCTCATCATAGCGGAGCCAAGCCGTTCTGCCATAAGTTTTATTAAGTGTCCAGCATGGCTTCCAAACAGGAAAACATGCTGGAAACCTTTCCCCCACTATACTCCCATGATCGCAAAAAAGCCTGAAGTCAGTTTTGGAAGGTGTGTGGGATCAAATGATACCTTTTACCACATTGTTCTACATTTGTCAGGTATGTTTGGCTGATTACTTATCATTATTGTGTTTATTATTTGTGTAAAATGTATGTAAATATGTTTTCATTTTTATATTTTTCCCTTTGGGCTATTACATTTTCAGTTCCATTTTACCTTTTTGTTCCTTTGTAAGGTATATTTGAAATATTTATAGGTTTGAATCGTTTAAATTATCTTTTTATCTATTTGTAGATAACCTTCTGGATTTTATGTCCATACTTGTCAACTATCCCGTTTTAGCTAGCAAAGTCAAGTTTTTATGTGGCTTTCCCTGGCCAACTCCATATTTTTCATGGGTTTTGATATCGGGGTAATTTAGGAGGCAGGGGGAGTTACTCTCCCTCATATGCTCCCACCCTGCTTATGCTGATAATGTGCAAGGTGGGACATTAGCAGGGAAATATACATCATCTGCCTTCACAACTACGTTAATTATGTCACTTTCTGCATTTAAAAGAACCATGATCAAAATACCAGAGGTGACGTCACTTCCTGTATTTGTCCCTTATCCTGGCACACTGATGTTGGCAGGTATGTTTATGTCACATGAACCTACTTTTCTACTCTTGTATGTTGGTAAACCACAGTATTTTGCAGACAATAAGGCGCACTCATATACACAGCTGTACACAGAGGCCGTGGCTGGCATACACAGTGAAGGCAAACCATAAATGTAGTGTGCGCCAGCGGCTGTCTGTGGCTGACAGACACAGCGGA
Source organism: Ptychadena robeensis (assembly GCA_036250615.1). NCBI lineage: Eukaryota > Metazoa > Chordata > Amphibia > Anura > Ptychadenidae > Ptychadena > Ptychadena robeensis. The sequence goes on from CM070037.1 coordinate 90,698,635, forward strand.
GACAAAGTGCGGTTACTTTTGATTTTTCCTGGGAAAATGGAAGTCTATGGATATGTACTGGGGATGACAGGACCCAGGTTCATGATCATAGCTCTGTGTAAGGGGAAGTTTTTTTTTTTCCTTTTGGTGTACCTTCCCTGGCAGTTCCATAGTGTCTGTTTTAGGGTGTCTAAAGTGGTACAAAAAGTTTAAACAGATTACAAAATAATCTTTTTACATTTAACACCTACTTTGCCCTGCCCCCCTCATGACCTTGGTGGCATGTGGGCACTTGGGACACCTAGTCCTGCTGGATAATATTGGCAAACAACACAGGCACCCGCCAATGATGCTAGAAACATGGGGGCTGCCTGCTGTGTTTGCCAATATTACCTGACAGGCATAGGCATCTCATAGGTAAACAGGATGCAGCCAATCGCCAGCCAGACATTGCTGGATTGCCTGGGACAGGTAAGTAGTTCCGAGTGTGGCTCAGGGTTACCATTTTAAATACTAAAATGTACCCCAAGCTACACTGGAGATGAATACAACAGCGCAGGTAGATATGTGGAATGGTACATTTCAAGAAAATATTTTTTATAGTGGTATCTGTGTTTTATATCTAGAACTCTTTTTAAACCTTTAGGGATTGGTAAGAGCTCTGGGAGACCTCAATACTCATTCCATTGACTGGCAGATTCCCCATACATTCAGCATGTGATTCCATTAGGTGTCTGAGGAATCTGGTTTCATAGGTTTTCCCAAAGCAAAGGAAAATTGTGTATGTATTGTGAAAGACAGGAGGCTGACTTTGCTTCCACAAAAGTAGCAGTATGTTTTCTTTGAATAAATCTATATTTTCCTTCTTTAACCTGGCTGCACTGTGATCCCTATCTCCTGAACATTACAGTCCCCAATGGCAGACCCAGGCTTCCTAACTTTCTTTTGCCCTGTTATGTCCAAATGTTGGCTTCCTGACTTGTGAATTGCAAAGCCATTGAACATCGTATCACCACCAATATTGATGTAAAAGAGCTTTATAGAAACATTTCTTAAAGGAAAAAAAATATGCTCTAGCACATTTTTCATAAATGTAGTAAAATGTTTAATCATTTGAGAATTTCAACTTGACTTTCAACTCCATTTACTTACAAACTACATGTGCTAGAACAATATTTTTTTATGTTTCTAAAAACAATTGGTGATGATATCATGTTTATGGGCTTTGCAATTTACTTGAAAATGCCAGTAAGTCAATGGACATTAATGGGACACCTACTGCACTATGCAAGGTCGCAGAAATAGGCTAATTCCTTGACTGCCCGTCACCTTGTGACTTTGCAGCTACAAAGTAATTATTTTGAGAAAAAGCTTTGTTGTGTGTGTAAAAATCCAAATAACATCACAATATAAAACAAACAGTAATTAAACTTCGGTAAGTAACTATATTGACATACTTAGTCATTTTTACAACATTTATATATAATGTGATCTCAGTTTCCCTCTAAGCACATTGCTTGTCCTCCACAATGCAGATGCAAATATGAAAATTTAAATAGATTTAATTTCAGAGTAAGATTTGGGAAATTCATAACATCTAAGGACATAATTCTCAAAGGGGCCAGCATAATCTAAAGGTAAATGAATACAGTGTCCCTACAAAGTAAAGAAAAAGTCTTTCATATAATTGCATAAAGGCCCCCATAGTTTTTTAATTTAGTCAACTTAATTCAATCAATTTTTTTTGTTGATTGTTTGAAAATTTATGGCAGCCCACATGGTTAGATTGACCTTAAACTATTAAAGTTAGGAAAATTTTGGATCGAAAAATTATTGGACATGCTGGAAAATGTTAATTGGTTGTATTGAAATTGAACCTTAATTCAATTAAGCTTTCAGTCGATCCAAAAAAAAATCAAATATCTGTTACTACAGTTGACATACATTACAATTAATCATTGTTACATCATTACTTATCAATCACCGATTTCCATGACCCCAGAAAATTGATGTACTTAAGTCGATTGAACGGAACTGAAAAAAAGGTGTATGGTGGCCTTTAGTAGTATGATCATTTGTACTGGTAAAGCTTTGTGCCTATTACCACTGATGGACACCAACCAGGGTTAGCGCTGGGCTACCCGGGAGCAGGGTAGGGGACCCTGTTGTCTATTCTCGCACTTGGTGACCAGGTCCTGCTTCCTCAGGTAGTCCCCCCCAGTACTGTGTATGGTGGAGTCGGAGTCGATCCCGATGTGGAAGCGGTCAAGCGAGGTACCAAGAGGATGAGACGAAAATCAGGGTCAGACGTAGCAGGGGGTCAAGGGCAGGCGGCAAACAAGACGAGATCCAGTAGCAGGCGAAGGTCAGGATAGAAGAGGTCAAACAGGATGGTCAGGATACGAGAAGAGTCAGCAACAGGTAACCAAAAACAAACGGGTAAGCTGTCAGGTACACAAGCTACACAATCTGGCAGCACTGGCTGTGTGTGCAGACTCTGCTTTTATAGCCAGTGCACCAGAGACCCACCCAGGAAGTGGGAGTGCCCAAAGCCAAGATGGCTGCAGCTGCCTCAATAAAGCCCAGCACTGGCTAGGATTCACACACATGCGCGGGAGGCGCCGTGCCGTGCGGCTAGGTGCCAGGCCCTGTAGCCTGGCAGAATGCCTTACAGCCCTGGGGTCTCGTGGAGGACGTGTTGGAGGACATCTGGGGACACTGGTAACAACCCCAGATGCGGGAGCTCTGGGATCAGAGGTGAGCTGAGGGGATCGCGCTGCAGCGGGGGTCTGCGTCTGTGAGGACGGACGGCAGACCCCAGGGTGACAGTGCCACTGACCTAAAACTAGCAGGTTGCCATTGAAGCCATAACAGGCACAGTAGTTGTTCATACATGCAAACTTGGGGCAAAGAATTCACCCACAACCCTTCAGACATCCAAGAAACTGAAAGATAGTATAGTTCTTTATTATCTACAGTTAGAGTGTCTACCAAGGAATTATCCATTTAAAATTTTGTTACACTTTGCTACATCTACTATATTTTGTTAATAACCACATGAGGCTCACACTATAAAGGCAATACTATAAACAGTGAGCTATGGACTTCCGGTTCCGGCGCCCGATGTGAGCAGTAGCCGTGCTGACCTGCTCCGTCCCACCAGCTGCTGATTCTGCTCCTCCCTGGCTCCCGGGCGCACATTACGCCGAACTGGACCGCTCCTGATACCGGAACAACTCCCATGAACCGGTACCTGTCCAAATCGGCGCTGGTTGACCGCGCTAAAGGTAAATCGCGCCACCGCAATCGCGGCCTACCCAAAATGGCCGCCGCCGCCATCACACATGCGGCTTCCAGCGATGTTGGGGACACTGACTGTGACACCAACCCCCCTGAGCTGCACCTCGATTACAAAAAACTGGCTGGGGCAGTGGCAGGCAAATTACAAGAGGCCATCCTGTCTAAATTGCACACATACTTGTCCCAATCCCTTCAGAACATACAGGGGGAGGTGCTGGACCATAGCAACCGCATTAGTGCGCTGGAGGAAAGGGTCAGCGCAGCGGAGGACGCCATCTCTTCCCTGCGCGCAGATAATACCACTCTCAAGGACTCACAGGCCACGGCCACTGCCAAGGTGGACGACATGGAAAATAGACTCCGCCGCAATAATCTCCGGGTGGTGGGCCTTCCGGAAACATATCGCCCCCAGGACCTTGCTAAATTCTGTCAAACAACGTTGCCCCAGGCCCTGGGATTGGCGGGAACGGGCCCTACACCCCAACCGCACCTCTCCCCGCCCGGTCATCATGCGATATCTGGATTTTAATGACAAGGTGTCCATCATGCACGCGTACAGAGCCCAGAGGAACATGGTCGCGGACGGCCACCGTCTATTACTCTTCGCTGATTACTCTACTGAAGTTTCCAAAAAGCGGCGGGCATACACTGAGGTATGTGGCGAGCTTGTGAAACGCCGTATTCGGTTTGTCCTGCAATACCCCGCGTCACTGCGCATCACTACCCCGGAGGGGAAGACGGTCCTGTATCACACCCCTGAGGACGCTGCGCGGTACCTCGACCGCCTCTCATCTCCCCGGTCAGGGGCCTCTCCTTCCCCGATTTTGTCTTCCCCGGCCGGATCACCCAGCCCCCAGGAGACCCCCTCTGTTCAGCCCATGGAGCAGGGCTGACGGATGACTTTCGCTAGGGGACATGGCCCCCCCTCTGAGCCTTTACAAGTGGACGGAGCACTCTTTGGCAAGTTTATGTGTCTGTACTTTCGTTGAGGGGATGGACCGCTCGGTTGCTGGGTTCCCCTTATTCCTAGGGGTCTCACTGACGGAAAAAAGGAAGTCAGCGTTACAAACTGTTGCATCGCGGGTGGGGTTGCGGCTGGCACCCCCACCACGGATGGTGCTACTGACTGTTAGTTGTTTGTTGGTTACGACTGGTTGCCCATTTTTTCACCACGGCAGGATGATGCCGCCCTGGGTCCCCTTTCCCCCACCCGCTACTATGAAGATGGGGTGGAGCTCTGTTGGGAAACGAGCCCCCCTTCAGCCAACTGGATTTTTCATTGCATTGTTGCTATGTCACTTGATGTCCCATGACTACCCCAAGGACTAATGGTCAGCTAGTGGTCACCACGTGGAATATCAAAGGTCTTCGGACACCTGCCAAGCGCACCAAAGTCCTCAGACACCTTAAAAAACTTCGCAGTGAGGTTGCCCTTTTACAAGAAACTCACATTCGCCAGGAGGAATATTCGTTGATGGCTAAACTATGGGTGGGTTGTGTGATAGGCACTTCTGCGGGAGGACGCAAGGCAGGGATGCTCATTTTGATTCACAAGTCACTCACAGACCGCATCCTGGCTCAGGGTGCTGATGAACGGGAGGGCCGTTGGGCCTTTGTCACTATAGACGCTTCTCCACGCCCACTTACTTTGTTCTCCTGCTATGGACCTAACACGTCGAATTCCACCTACTTCCAGGACCTTACAGCTTATATCTCTACTCACCATTCGAATGCATCCCTGATTGTTGGTGGCGACTTCAACGCGGTGGCATCCCCTGAAGAAGACCGACGTTCGGCGGGAGGCGTGAGTACTGTGCGTTCCTTGCAGGACCGCGCTTTTCATTCCCTGGTGGACTCTTGTGGACTAGTGGAGATTTCTCCACCCATTTGAAAGAGAGTACACACACTGTTCAGCCGCTCATGGCTCAATGTCGCGGCTGGACACGGTTTTAGTGGGTCACCCTCTGCTTCCCCGGGAGCGGGCTGCCGATATCTCCCCCATGGTCATTTCTGACCACTCACCGGTGGTGGTATCCTTCCACACGGGGGCCCCATCTGATGAGACGCCCGTGTGGCGTTTCCCTTCCTACCTAGTGCCCGATGACTCCTTCTGTACCCTGTTACAGGGCTGGTGGCTAGAGTATGAGTATTCATTTTACAATAAGGATCACATATCTGACCCAACACCTTATTGGGAGGCGGCCAAGGCTGTCCTCCGAGGCAGAATATTGGCGTATACTGCGTCATCCAGGCTCTTGGCCCTTGATAACTACCTGTCCGCCTGTACCAAGGCCAGGGACAGTTACCTCCAATATAAGGCCCATATGACGGATAGTAACCATGCCCGCTGGTTAGAGGACAAGGGGTCGTGTGATGCCTGGCTGGAACAGCATGATCGGCATGTCAGAGCGGGGCGAGATGCGCGTTTCTTCCGCCTGGGGAACAAATCAGGGCCCATGTTGGCAAACTTGGCCAGGGGGGTGAGACCGCCGTATCGGGTAAGGGCGTTGAGGGATGCTGCGGGTCATCAGGTCACCAGGGGTAAGGACATAGTGCAGGTGTTTGCAGGGTATTTTCAGAAATTGTATGCTCAAGGCGGGGACGAGGGGTGGGAGGGGGAACCGCTGCTGAGGGGGAGTCCTCTCCCCCACCTTTTGCCCGAGGATTTATCATACCTGAATGACCCGATTCTGGAGGATGAGGTGACTAGGGTGATCAACTATAAAGTTGGGTGATCAAGCACTCCGCAAATGGTAAGGCCCCGGATGGTCTGTCAACGGAATTTTACAAAATCCTGGTCACAGATGTCACCCCGGTTTTAACATCCCTTTATAATGGCATACTGACTTCGGGGGTCTACCCGGAAACAGGGTGTATGGCACACATCAAGCTTCTCCCTAAGCCGGGGAAGGATGGTCTGGACCCAGGGGCCTATCGACCCATTTCCCTCATTAACCAGGACGTTAAAGTCTTGTCCAAAATCCTCGCAGACCGGCTAGTGAGTTTAATGCCCAAGCTAATTACCCCAGAGCAGGTGGGGTTCACGAGAGATAGGGCAGCGGTGTACAATGTGCGCAAGGTGCTTACGGTCTTAGAACATTACAGGCTGTTGGGGCCGACTCGGTGTCCAGGGGCTATTGTGACCCTGGATGCCGAGAAGGCTTTCGACAATGTAGATTGGCGCTGGCTCAGGCTGGTTATGTCTCGGATGGGGTTCCAGGGTACGTTCTTACGCTTTATAGACACTTTGTATAGGGCCCCCCAGGCTAGCATTCATGTCAATGGAGTGTTGTCTCAGCCGTTTGCTTTGGAGAAGGGGATACATCAGGGGTGTCCACTCTTCCCACTTCTGTTTAATTTAGCTATAGAGCCACTCGCCCGGGCCATCATCTCCTCGCCAGCTTTGGAGGGTGTGCGAATAGGTAGTGAAGAGGTCAGGGTGGCCCTGTTTGCGGATGATCTCCTGGTGTTTCTGAGACAGCCCCAACTACACCTTTGTTCCCTTAATAGACCTGATAGATGCCTTTAAGCCTGTGACCGGGTTCACCATTAACAGACATAAAAGTGAATTGTTGTTTTTAGGGCCGAGCCCGTCGCGGGCGGTTCGACAATTAGTTGAGGACTGCCAGATTCAGGTTGTCACGCGCTCATTTAGATACCTGGGCCTAAATTTCTCGGCTCATGCCCCTGCCGGGTATGGGCTGAATTACTCGCCAAACATCCAGAAAATCACAGGAGAGCTCCAACGCTGGCATGACCTACCCCTATTGGTCCTGGGCAGGTGTCATTTGATCAAAATGATCAGTTTCCCGAGGCTCCTTTATCCGTTGCAGACATTGCCCCTACTGGTCAAACATGCTGATATTAAGAAGTTGTACGCTGCCTTTACCAAATTCATATGGCATGGCAAACGTCCTCGTGTGGCCTCCGAAAACTTCAGCTCCCTGTGGCTCAAGTCGGCCTTAATCTGTATAACCTGGCATGCCTAACTAGGCATGTCAGGGACTGGATGGGGGGCACTTCCCACTAACTTCAATCTGGAGTCCCAATTGGTTCAGCAGTGGTCCCTGAGGGGGGTGCTCCATTGCCCCTTTCGGCGGCTCCCCTCTCTTATTAAGCAGCATACACTATTGAGAGATACTATTATAACATGGAGAGAGGTGAAGAAACTGTTAGGCAAACCGACGCTCCTCACCCCTTTGATGCCCCATGCATACTTCCCCCATATTCCCGGAGGGCAACTGTAGTAAATTGCTCCACAGCTGGGGTCCAAGAGGCGTGGCTCACCCAATTGATGTCCTAGACGCTGAGGGACACTTGCTTCCCTTCCGAATGATCAGATCACAGTATGGCATCCCGGCCTCCCATATTATGTGCTACGCTCAGGTTGCGGCCCTTCTTAAGAATAGCGGGGGGGGGGGGGGGGGGGGGAGAGGGGTGGTGAGGCCTCCTGTCCTCCGGAATTTGTTGGCCCCGCCGTCAGCCCGGCTCTCATTGTCTAGTATCTATGGCTACCTACGACAACATAGGGGCGCCTGGTCTACGTGTGGCCGCATGTCAAGGCTTGGGCTTCTTTTCTGGGGATAACGGTGGATGACACGGTAGATCTGCTGGAGAGGGGGTGGATGAAGGTGAGGCAGCTTGTTATTAGTGAGTCCTGGCGAGAGACATGTTTCAAAGTGATACACAGAGCGTATGTAGCCCACAACACGGCCCGCAGAAGGCGACGACCCTTGACACTGCTCCAACACTGCCCTAAATGTGGGGATCCCGAACCCGGAGACACGGAGTGGTACCTCTTGGAACAGGTCAGGGGCTCCTTGGGTCCCCTAGAAGTGCCGGCAATGTAGGAGTGGATGGGACATGCTAGGCCCGCAGTAGGGTGGTGACCTCCACAGGACTCTATCTAACTTGGGATGTGCCGTAGTGTTTTTTTTCTCATTCTTGCTCGCTCAGGTGCCTGGTGATATTAGCGGGGGGGGGGGGGGGGGGGGGGGGGGGGGGGGGGGGGGGGGGGGGGGGGGGGGGGGGGGGGGGGGGGGGGATGCTCCTGTACAGGGTGGTGAGGGGTAACGCAGTCTTTTTGTTAGATTAGATTGGTTTGATGAGGTTGTTTTTGTTTATGCCTATAGTCCTGGGTGGAATCCCCTCTGACGGCTTAACCCAAGGGGATGGATTCCGCTGTACTGTTGGATTTTATTTGCATTTCTTTAATTCACTGTACCTGTAAATTGCAAAATGTTTTGAGAGACTATTACTGTTTTGATATGCCTGTATGATATGTATGCCTTCTTTTCTCTCAATAAATATATTTTCAAAAAAAAAACAAAAAAACAGTGAGCTATGTGTGAGTGACAACAATCTGGACACGTGTCTTTACATTTTGGATGATAGGAAAAAATTTCCACCTGGCTGAACATACAAATCTGTCAGTCTGTATAACTAAATAGTACAGATTATCCATTTCTTCATACTGTAATATAAACCATTGAAAAATAAGGTAAACAAAAAGAACAGTGACATATGAGTTTCAGAGCTAAATGTTGCAGCTGATTCCTTAGAGGGAAACGGATTTACTGGCACTCATTTCCATTTGACTCTCAGCTGGTGGTCTCACAATTCTGGTTCGGTGTGCCATATAATAGAGCACCACTGAAAAACTCAGCAGGGACCATTTTATCAATAGAGGTTACCAGAAGTGCAGAGATAAATTGCCTCCCTTCAAAACAGCACTTTCATTCCATTAACTAAAGCAAATCAATTTGTACATTAGAGATTGCGTATTCGATTTACAGCTTTAAATAGACTTCACAGAGGATATGAAATCTTTGTTATGCAAATAAGGTAAAATTCGCCAACTGTTGTAGCTTCAGAATTTAAACACAATCCAACTACTGAGCAATTTCAAATCTGTTGTGAATGAAAAGAGAAATATTTTGTCATTAATTTAGGAAAAATGGAAAACATGTCAACATATTTGTAGCTTTTAAAGTCCATGGAATGCATTCCTAACTTGTCGCAATATAGATATATAACTATAATTTTTTTTCCAGAAAATCCCCATCTTTTATCAATAAAAAACTATCCTTGAGTTCAAGTCTAATAATTATACTACAGAGAGTGCAGAATTCTTAGGCAAGTGGTATTTTTGAGGAATAATTTTATTATTGAACAACAA
>CM070037.1:90708631-90718876 GCA_036250615.1 Ptychadena robeensis
GACGACCCCCAACTTTTCCAGTTAAAATATAAAGTTTGGGATATTCTTGTCGTATAAGACCTCTCTTCAAACGCACACCAAATGAAAAAATGTTATGTCTACTCTGACTTTCAACCCCCAAAAATCTAAAAATGTAATACAGTTGTGTATGAAGTGAAGTTTTTGTACAGCTATTTAATGTGTTCTAGCTTTAATTCAATATTTCTGCAATACCAAATTCAGCCACAATGCACCACAATATCGCTAGTGAGCACACTTGTCAGTAGCAGCCAGCTAGTTTCACTTCGCAGACATCGGCAAAGAGAAGTAGGGGGTGAGGGGGATTTTGAAGATTTCTCTCTCCTCTCAGCGCGGGGAGCATGGATCGAGTGAGCAGAACAGAGCGGAACAGAACAGGAGAGCACCCTAGCACACTGTACCTGGCGTATAAGACGACTTTTGAACATATTTTCCTGTGTTCAAAAGTCGTCTTATACGCCGGAAAATACAGTAAGTGACTTAATTGAGTAATTTGTCAGATTTTGACAAAATATAATCAAGCTAAATTTACCAACATGTTTGATCACTTTACAATCGATTTTATGGTCGAACATAGGTGGGCAGGAATCGATTTCCATTTGATGGACTTAAAAATTTATCATTTTAAGTTGATCAAGTGGAAATATCGTACTGTGTATGGCCACCTTAAATGAGTTGGTAATCTAGAAAAAGAGGTTTTGCAACTACATAAGGGAAAGGACAAAAGGTAAACTGTCAATATTTCCAGCAGTTGCAAATGGGCTGTCTGAATCGATACATGATTACCTCACTAAAGCAGGGTACAGACAGCTCGATATTTGAGCCGCCCGATGTTCCCTGAAGCAGCGTGGTTAACGGTCATGTCTGATATGGCTGTTTTCGGGATTGATTGGTCCTGCTCAAAAACAGCGATGGCCACATACTATATGGGCCAGAGAGATGGCCATGCGCAGGACGCTCAAAACCATCAATCTGGCCCATATATTCATGTCTGTTCCCTGCTTTACAGAGTGTATCCAACTGATTGAATCTGACATGCAAGTACTGGGAGTAGAAAGAGATATTTATCCTAGGGTTAGCGGACAACAAAGAGAAGCTTAAGCCAGTTAAATATGGAGCCCCAGTTGAACCCTTTTGTGATATACTGAATTTAAGATCTGAGAACATTACAGGTTATTGTTGTTACCATATACACTCACCAGCCACTTTATTAGGCACACCTTGCTGGTACCGGTTGGACACCCTTTTGCCTTCATCCTTCGTGGCATACATTCAACAAGGTACTGGAAACATTCCTTAGAGACATTGGTCCATAGTGACATGATAGCATCATGCAGTTGCTGCAGATTTTTCGGCTGCACATCCATGATGCGAATCTCCCGTTCCACCACATCCCAAAGGTGCTCTATTAGACTGAGATCTGGTGACTGTGGAGGCGATTTGAGTACAGTGAACTCATTGTCATGTTCAAGCAACCAATCTGAGATGATCTGAGCTTTATGACATGGTGCATTATCCTGCTGGAAGTAGCCATCAGAAAATGTCCCTTTCCGGTGCCAGCCCCTGGCTTCACCCACCCAACCTCCCTGGAAACCGGATATCCCATTAAAGTGCACATAACCTTTACTTGAATACAGGTAATTTATGAGTTAGCCATAAAAATATATATACTTTTTGATTGACTTCAAAATGTAACAATTATATGACTACACCAATAGGCTGATGGATGCATATTGGCTGTAATGAGGGTTAGCTGTACTGCTGGTAATATTGTGTCCTTTCTCTATGTTAACAGAACACCATCGTTGTTTATTTATGTCCTGATGAAGCGGCAAAGCCGCGAAACGCGTCGAGAATATGAATATTCACCAACTGTAATGTTACAATTGTGACCAAATACTTATGTTCATGTTATTTTACTTTCTTTATGATACCTTGTCAGTAAACACTTGTATACTATATTTCACAACTTGCCTTAAAAGTCCCCTAATTCCAGGGTCCTATGCAGGTTGACATAGTGATCCAGGGTGCTATGAGGATAGGGATCTTCCCCACCTCAAACTGTTGTAAGGATTTTTTATGGCTCATAACACTACTTAAAATATTGCTCTACTAGCTGTCAGTAATCATAACTATTGTAATGTAATGGTTGCAAGACATTGTTAAAAGTTTAAGCTCACCTCCTGGATCTCAGTATTGCTTAGTGTGGTGATCCCATCATAGGACCAGTATGGGATAAAAAAAAAAACAATGTTCACTCTGTCAGAGCTCCTCTGTGGAGAGAGGAGAAACTTCCAGAAGGACAACCATCACTGCAGCAATCCACCAATCGGGCCTGTATGGTAAAGTGGCCAGTCGGAAGCCACTACTTAATAAAAGGCCATAGTAGCCCGTGTGGAGTTAGCCAAAAGGCATCTGAAGGACTCTCAGATCACGAGAAACACATTTTTCTGGTTAGATGAGACAAAGATTGAACTCTTTGGTGTGAATGCGAGGTGTCACATTGTGAGTAAAAAACATAATAATTCTGTGTGGCAGGAACTGGGAGACTAGTCAGTATAAAGGGAAAGATGGCTGCAGCAATGTACAGAGACATCCTGGATGAAAACTTGCTCTAGAGCGCTCTTGAACTCCAGGAAAGAGGGTTAAGGCTCCCAGACACCTTATAATCGCAAGCAGGGAACAGATGGTTCAATATTTGAGCGGTCCGATGTTCCCTGCAGTAGCGTGATGACGTCATCACGCTGCTGTAATATATCGGGGGAGCTGGGGAGACAGCTTTGCTCTCTCTCCAGCTCAGCTGATGCATTTCCATGCAAAGCAACGGGCATCGCGCCCGTATTTAACGGCCATGTCCGATACGGCTGTTTTCAATCGGGATTGGCTGATCCTGCTCGAAAACAGCGATGAAACAAAATCGGTCAAACAGCGGTCGAATATTATATGGACCAGATAGTTGGCTGTGAGCGCGCACGGCCCTCGAAGCGGCCATCGATCTGGCCCATATCTACATGTCTGTACCCTGCTTTATCTTAAGCTGGCCACACATGGGTAGATTCCCGTGCAATCGATTTCTCTGTCAGATTTCCTTTAGATCTCCTTTTGTTTTACCAAAACCATGTAATATGAGTGACTTTCTAAACAATCAAGTTTACCTGTGTTCAGTTGCAGAGGACACTATACTACATAGTTGTTGGTAGATCTAAAGGATATCTGACAGAAAGATCTAAAGGTGTATGGCCAGCTTAAGCACACAGCCAGGATATCAAAGTTGTAGCCTCAGGACAACTCTATGAATGTCCTTGAGTGACCCAGCCAGAGCCCACACTTGAATACGAGATCTTAAAATACCTGTGCACTGATGCTTCCCATCCAATCTGATGGAGCTTTTTTTCATATTTAATAAATCTGCCAAAACCTCTAGTAAACCTTTTTCATCTTGCCATTATGGGGTTTTGTGTGTAGAATTCTGAGGAACAAAAACGTCACGTGCTGTGAATACTTTCCGGGTGCACTGTATGACAGTTGTGCATAAACAACAAGTATTTTAATCAAAACTAATATCCTATACATGCCAGCAGTAAGAGCTGGGGATTTCATTTTTTTGGAACCAGCCGCGTGTTGATCTTTAGATTCTTAAGATTATACTCTTCCATTTTAATGTAACCAGTCTTTTATCATTGCTTCAGCTTAGTATCAGTGCTTATTATATTTCTGTACATATAATGGCTTTGGGTTCTTGTGCATCTTTACCCACCCTTTGCCTTCTAGTTTTCTACTGTAACTCTAAAAACATGTTTGAGCAATTAATCTTCAATTGCAAGTAAAGAATGTTTGCATCCACCTTTTCAGTTCTTTCTTTTTTTTTTTGTATGGCAGACAAGCGTATTTATCTTTTTCTTCAGTGTATGTACCGAAAAGTAATTCTAAAATTGCATAAACGTATAAAAGCCCATGAGTTTTTAGTGGTTGGGGTTACATCTACTTTTTGTTACGTTTTTGTGAGCCTAAAAGTGCCATAGTTATAGCTGATCCAACTCGTCCTCACTGATTTTTCTTTACAGCATGTGAAAGTTGCTTACAGCTCTGTTAAATCAAGGATATAACACTAATCATTGAATTTTATTAGAAGTATGCAAAGAGATCACACAGAAGGTAAATACAAAACAATTACATTTAATGAATAGAAGTGTTCATATATGCAATAATGAATACAGAAAATGTAAAAAAGAGATTACGCTTTGGAAGTTAGATGCCATCCAAGGAGTGAAGAAGACTGGTGAGTGCAGGTCAGTAACTTTTAGATCACCTTTTAAGGTTACTGTTACTGGTCAGTTTGAGGATGAATTGCATTCCTCTTTCATGATATCATGACGACTATATGTATTTTTAATGCATAGATTAGTGATGTTGTTGAGACATCATTGTATAATTTTAATAACAAATGATTTACCTAACACTCCACTCCTTGGCTCATTGTTTATCGAGACGGTCTTATTATCCTTACAGCATTTGACTATAGCTTTTGAGATAGATCATCTTATTTTGACTTTGAGTCTAGAGATGTAAAGCTGTAAAGGTATTTACAAACATACAATAAGTAGGCCGACACATTCCATTTTGTGGGTGGACATACACCTTTTAGTTTTTTGTTCGGTCAACTTAAAAAACAATCGTCTTATGTTGTTGGGTTTTACTACCAACCAATGTGATAGATTAAAAAACGATTTTTAAAGCACCACGCACCCCAGTTCAAGCAGATACAAACCCAATCCACTGCCTGATCAATTTTATGCCGCACTTCGATCACTTCGTCACTTTTGGTCCAAACATTCAGGTATCAATCATTTTTTTAAGTCAGTCTAACAGAAAAATTTAAACGTGTATGGTCAGCTTAAGTGTATACAGGTGTCAAGCATGGGCATTAACTGATCGGTCCCCCAGACTTCTATGGGGGAGGATACAGTGGGGTGCCAGTTATTCATCCTCTCTCTTTTGCTAGATTAGAACAGGCTATGTGCGTAGAGCCCTTGTTGATTCTTGATCAAAAATTATCTTTCCCAGAGACCAAAATTGGAAGTATGTACATAGCTTAGCAAGACGAGTGTCTCTGGCATAGCTCCTAAATCTCGGAATTCACATTTCTGAAAAAGCACATAGTCATTCTAGAATTCATATTTATTGTGAAAGCTCAAATTAAGTGTGTTCCAAAAGCTGTATATTCTGTCTGCAATCATATGCTAAGTAAAACATAAATCAATAACTTACAGTTAAGACAGAAATGCGGATGTTCAATAGGCAAGCAGGTTCTGTAGAGGTCAGACCTTTAAAATTGGATTGGTGTGTGCTGAGCTGCAGAGCAACTCTCATCTCACCTTGCGGCAATATAAAAGAGCTAATATATATTCATCACAAGTAGTCAGCTGCTTGCAAATACAATTAACATTAGGACATCTTGTGTCCAACAGCTCAGCAAAGTAGTGATATGTTATGAAATGTATATGTAAGAATGTTTTTTAAATTCCTTTTTAGAAGTAACTGCACAGTTAAAAGTTATAATTAGCATAGGCTAGGTGAAAAGGTAAAAAAAAAGATAGATCATCTTCAAAACAAAGCAGAATTCTAAAACTGGGGAAAGGCTAATTGTCACTTCCAATTTAATAATGGGATCTGAGATGAATCTGAAGAGAATTCAGCAACCAACTGAAAGGTTTTTATTTTGTTACTGTTTATAAATAATAGACTGGATATGTTGGTAAATATTTATTTAAAAGCACACATGTCCTGATATGTTAGCCAAAGATTTAATTGCAATTACAGTCATTTGCATTTGAAAAAAAAGATCAAAAAGTATACAATATTGTACATGCAAGAACAATTTTTTTCAACTACCATCCAATTGATTTTCGATTCGAAAAACTATTAGATAGATGGCATAAAAAATAGGCAGCGGATCTGCTAGTGTGTTCTAGGCCTCAGGGCAAGTGAATGTTCTGGCTTGTCTAAACTGGGTGCTATAGACACATAAAGCAGGGGTGTAATTGTACCACCCCATTTACTCCGATGGGTATAATGCAAGACGGATAAATGATGATTTGCCTGTAAAGAATGGCACGTCATAGTCTATTGTAAACAATGGGTCGAGTCTTCTATGCTTTATTTTTTTTGCTGAATGACATGCGTCAAACGCAAAGAAAAAAACTGTAGCGTAGACAAGGCTTTACAGTGTAATTAGTCAAAGCTGTACACCTGTGTATCACAGTTGTTGGTAGAACAGCAGAACAGAAAATTAAAATGAAGCAGCTTCTGTCTGCAAAGTCTAGTGGTGTTGGAAGAGCATAGACATTACTTTTTACATGTACAATACAGATTTTAAAGACAATGAGTATTGCAGTATTTATTAATAAATCAGCACATTTAATTTCTTGGAAGAGATTTCTGAATCTGACAAAGCTTATGTAAAGAGGGAGAGAAGTACAATAAGGCCAATTGCCAATCAGCTTCACTGAAGTACTTATGGGGCAAACATAAGACGCATTTAGAGGAAAGAGCACAGTAACAGAGAGATAAGCTTGCCAGCATGCTGCTTCGTATTTTACTGTCCACCTATAAGAAAATTAAAAAGATTTATATTACAGAACTGCATCAGGGAAAAATCAGATTTCCTGCTCTGCCAGCCAAAGCTTAAGACTGGATAAACATACGAAACTCAACAGAAACTCTTTGCTCACTCACATATACAGTCAAACCCATAATTCTTCATACCCCAGGCATATTTTGACTTAAAGTTATTTTAATTCAACCAGCAAGTAATTTTTTGACAGGAAATGACATAGGTGTCTCCCAAAAGATGATAAGACTATGTACAAGATTTTTGTTGAAAAAAAAATTCTCAGCTTTTATTTACTTTTGAGCAAAAAGTGTTATGTCCAAAATAATTCATACCCTTCACAAACAGTCACAGACTCTGGCAAAAAAGTTCTATACCATTCCAAATAGTCCAAGCTGTTCTAACTGTTGGGAACAGCTGTTATAATCAATTCAACAGGTGAAAAACAACAGCTCAGTGAGAACCTGCGGCTGCACGTTGTGGCTGCTCACAGTCACGGCTCAGAAAAAGAAGCTCAGTGAGGACCTGCGGCTGCACATTGTGGCTGCTCACAAGTCAGGAAAGGGCTACAAGGCCAAATCTAAATGTTTTCAAATTCCAGTGGCTACAGTGCAAAGTATTATTAGAAAATACAAGATGTTCTGCACTGTGGAAACTCTCAGAGGACGTGGTCGGAAGCCAAAAGTGACACCTGTCCTGGCCAGGAGGATAGTGAGAGAGGTGAAAAAGAATCCAAGGATCACCACCAAGGTAATCCTGGTCCATCTGGGCTTTGCTGGTGGCAATGTCTCAAGGCAGACAATCGAATGTACACTGCACATTGCTGGATACCACGGATGCAGACCAAGGAGGACGCCATTTCTCCGTATACGACACACAAAATCTCGCTTGGCCTTTGCAAATACTCATCTGGACAAAGAAGAAGAATTCTGTTTTTCTGTTATGGTCAGATGAAACAAAAATTGCATTGTTTGGTCATAATGTTTTCTTCATTGGGTGTAAAAAAGGAGAAGCCTTCAACCCAAAGAACACCATCCCCACTGTCACACATGGTGGTGGGAGACTAATGCTTTGGGGGTGTTTTTCAGCTACTGGACCAGGGAACTTAATCACAGTAAACGGCACAAGGAAAAAAGAGCAATACATGAGGATTCTCAATGACAACATCAGGCAGTCTGCAGAGAAACTTGGCCTTGGGCACCAGTGGACATTTCAGCATGACAATGACCCAAAACACACAGCAAAAGTGGTGAAGAAATGGTTAGCAGACAACATTAAGGTTTTGGAGTGGCCCAGCCTGAATGATCCAATTGAGAATCTGTGGAGGAGCTAAAGATCAGGGTGATGGCAAGAAGACCCTCCAACCTGAAAGATTTGGAGCTCATTGCTAAAGATGAAAAATACCTGTGGAGACATGGAAAAAGCTGGTCTGCAATTATAGGAAGCATTTCTGCTTCTGCTGTAATAGTCAATAAAGGCTTTTTTTATTGATTATTGTGAAAGGTATGAATTATTTTGGACTGGACACTTTTTGCTAAAATGTAAATAAAAGATGAGAAATTTTTTTTTCAACAATAATGCCTCTTGTACATCGTCTTACTATCTTTTGGGAGACACCTATGTCATTTCCCATCCAAAAATAACTTACTAGTTGAATAAAAGTATCTCAAAAGTTACAATTTGCCAGGGGTATGAATAATTATGGGCTCGACTGTATGTGTTTTAACCTTATTTACAATGAAAATGCGTTAAAGATACATTTTTTTCCAATAAAGAAGTTGAATGCATTTCACAATGTTAAAATTCCTATTTTTAAGAGGAAACTTATTACCAGAAATAAATTATTCTTATAACATGTGTATCCTGTCTAGAGATACTTACGAATTGCAGTTGACACTTCTGCCTCTTCTATGTCCCGCAAAATGTCAGAACTGGAGCTGAAAGAGTCAAAATAAGTAAAGATCACTCTCTTGCAATTGTAACTCAGATGGTGTACCAACCAAGAAATGTAATTCATATGGTAATAGAAGGACTCTGAATCCTTTTTCTTTTTTTCCTTTTTTTGTACTTCTTGGTAACTGTATGGCTGACTTTCGAAGTTTAAAGTCGCCATTCCATTTTTTCTCAAGATTTACATTAGGAAGGTTGGACTTCGTCAGCCATCACATGACCCTGGCAACAGTTTTGTGTTCTGTGTCTGCTCACACATTCATATGGGATGCTTGGAATGACAGTAGCATAAATCTGTTAGTGGTATGCAAGGCTGAAAACCACTTGAATTATAGCACTGTCGGAGAAAACAATCACCATTTAAGTGCAGGAACCTTAATATATAGAGCTGGCAAGTCTGAGAGAATCATACTGGTACTGTGATTTGTACATTTGCCTGAACATTAATTTTAACATAAATTATTCCTGTAACATTAAGTGTACAGTTACCATATTTGTATGGATCATGTACATGTACAAAAGCCTCACTTTAGTAGCCATTTAAAAGGTGGTGCCACCATCTTGTATGTGCAGAAATAGCTCCAGCAGACCCAAAGCAAATGCTCTCTTACTCCTCACAACTGCATTAAAGTGTATATAGGCAGGCAACCTGTCAGCATAGAAAGTAAATACATACTCCATGGAAAAATGCTATGACGTGAGGAGAGAGTATATTTTAGAAGGGAAGCAACTAGCCACATTTATCAAGTTCACAAACTCAACAAAAAAAAAACTTTACAAAAAATTGAAGTAAGTATTATGTTAAAAACTGCAAAATTTTGTACACATTGTATGAAAGCTAGCAGGGATATCATCATTTTTGATGCCACTGCTCTTGAACCAAAGTTATCAGTCACAACATCTCAATGACTAAATAGTCATCTGTCTTTATTATTTATGTGTCCTTCTAAAAGTTGGCTGCTTCATCCATGAACTCTCCTAGAAACAGAAGGCCTTGTAATAATAATTATGCATATGACATTGAGTTATGTATAGCAACGTTCCTAATTTACAGGAAAGAAATTTTGTTATTCAGTAGGTCTGTCAACCTGCCACTTTTTCCTAATCTATGCATTTGTATTGCTATAAATGTTTTAATATTATAATATATATATATTTTTTAAATCACTTTAGCCTGCAACCACCTATGATTTTTTTTTTACCTTTCTGACTGTTAAACATGTTTCCACTCCTTTCTCCTGGATTTACCCAAAAGATAAAGGCCAGTAATGGCATACCTTTTAAAGGTCGAGTGCCCAAATGCAAACACATAACCCACTTTTTTACCAATACGGTACTTTAACCTAAATACTAATGCTTTCGTTTAAACAATGGGAGACGCAGATTTTTTCGCCAGCAACGTACGCGTTTACTGCTAGCGCGTCCTTTACTGGGCAAAAATACTACTACAGCCACGTGGCAGTGTGAAATAGCCCTTAAATTGTTAAGATGTAAAAATTTTCCACCAAACAGGAATGGGGAGAAAGCAAGGGGCTTGAAAACCCCACAGGACTTGCAATGTCCTCATTACCATGGCAGCGTCATTAGAGACACAGTTAAGGAACACAAGTTCATTAACCTCCCTAGCGCACTGCTGAGGTCCAGATTTCTGTACCAAAAGCGCACCA
>CM070037.1:90731501-90747259 GCA_036250615.1 Ptychadena robeensis
TCATTCACGGCCAAGCATCGTCTCTTAGAGCCGGCTCGTTCGCGAACGACCCATGACTAGAATCAGGCTGAAAATAGGTGCCAGTGCGTTCCGCCAGAAAAAAAGTGAAGCAGCAGTCTTAGGATAGTGAGCATGGTTCTGGACAGGATCCGAGATATGGCACTTGAATTTCGAACCAAACTGTAAATGAGGTTTTAATATTTCCCAATTCCATCCACTGCCAGCACTTGCACAGTACTTGGTTGACAATAAAAAGAATTCCTTTAAATCAGTGTGGATGCAACATCAAAAGGATTTCTCCAATCGGACTCTCCAAAGCATGCTGATCAAACGCAAGATAAACACACGGTAACACATTTCCCTTCACATCATATTTGCAGCTATGAAAATTACATATTCAATATACCGTTTTGGTAACTTTAGTAATCAGGTTATAATTTTAAATTTAGCATAATTCAATTGCTTACATTTGCAAAGATCATTAGCAGGAAGCAGTTCTAACTATTTTGGTCATTTAAAATACTTCACTTTGTAGAAAAAAACAGCTAAACAACTTTTTTTTGCTATATACAAGAACAGGACATGAAAAGGAAAGCTAGCAAAGTATCCCCTATTTTTGACTATTGAGTGTAACAGCTGCAATTAAAGTATAAAATAGTATTTATCTCCCTCACAAATGTGTCTGATCATCATTAGCAGGTGGTAATTACAGCTCATTATTATGTTCCTTAAGTAATGCAAAGATAACTATACAATTACAAACTTCAATTACCCCAGAAAACATTTAAAAACACAATTACATCCCTGCAAAGTCTTATTTACTTTCAGATCCAGATCAGTATGAGCAAAGACTTTTGGAGTGTGGATGTGGGGTTACTGAGGAGGTATACAACAGTCAAGCATGCATTTTTGAATTTTAACCCTGTAATTACCACAAATTTAATGAGATCAGGAAAACAAGACAAGAAGTACCATAAATGTAGGATCAGCAAGTGAAAAAAGCTTAATAAAGCTTTCACTGCATCTGGCATGGTGCTGAAGATTACATGTTCCGTCCTTCAGAAAAGAAAGAATAAAGAAAGAATAAGTATATGAATATCATAGTTCCTCTGTTTCTATGGTAAAATATTGTTCAGAGTAATCTTAGCACCTTTTCATCTTAATAGTGATGATCGCGAATATTCGGAATCTCCTGAATAATATCTATTGACGAATATTCGTCAATTTCGGACAATTCGCCAAAGATGGTGCAAGATCATGAGTATATCTGGCCGAAAAGTATTTCGCACAAATCCCTGGAGTCATCCTAGTAATTATTATTGCATTACACTTCCCTCTCAATGTGGTGGACGAATCGGAAGCCTGCAACAAGAGCTTAGCAACACCCATCACAGATTTTAATGAAATTTGGGGTGATGCGATATTGAGAAAAATCGTCACTTTTAAAATTCGCATTAAAAATCGCGCCATGTTAACATAATGCTCGCGCTGCGAACTTCGCAATAAACGGCCGATATTCGCAATAACAAAAAAAAAAACCGAATAAATTGCCGAATGCGAAGATTTTCCGAATGTTTTCCATAAAATTCGCGGCATGCCGCGAATACGAAATGTTGCCTATGCCGTCATCACTACTTCTAAGCGACCTACCACATTGTAGGTCACTTTGCACTATCAGCATCAGGCTGCCAATAGATTAGGGCAATCACTGTCAAAAAGAAAAATAAATAATATCAATTTAAAGAAGAAAAAGACAGTTTTTACGAGTAGCACAAACCATGCTGTGGACGTTGAGCGGCCGGCGCGAGGGGTCCTTGTTAGAGCTGGATCCTGCCGGGAAAGCATCAGCTGTTAGTGGGGCCCCAGAATGCATTGCTGTGCCTCTGTGACATTGTGCTGTTGGGCTGTGTGCTCTCTCCCTCCCCCTCCCCTCTCTCTCCGGAGTTCATGGAAGTGTCATCTGTGAAGTGATTGTGGAGGGCCTGTAGAGGGAGGACATTGCTGGGACTGGCAGCAGACTGGAGTAATAAGATATTTAATTATTAACCCAGTAACCTCTGTCATGTCTGTCCTCATCCTCCATATTACCATGATCTGGATGGATGAGAACCTTCCCAGACATGGGAAGTGTCACATGTGAGGTGATTGTGGAGGATGGGAGAGGAGGGGACATGTGGAGCTGGCAGCAGAGTAATAAGATATTTATATTACACCAGAACCCCCCGTCATGTCTGTCCTCATCCTCCATATACCATGATCTGATGAATGAGAACCTTCCCAGACATGGAGTGTCATCTGTGAGGGATGTGGAGGAAGTGTAAGGAGACATTGCGGGACTGGCAGCAGAGGAGGTAATAAGATATTTATAACCTCAGCCTACCAATCAATGTCACCCCCCATATCACCTGCACACTGACCCCTTCACCACCACTCAGTCTCATCCTCCTGTCTCCTACAGTGTCCTCCTTCAGCTTTACTCCTGTCTCTGGAAGGACCAGAACTGTCCTCCCATCACCAAACCCTTGGATTGGTAAATATGTCTGAGGGGAGGGGCACTTAGTAATGTCCACACCAGAATGGCGGAATAGATTCAGCGCCAGTACTTAAGATGGTGCCTTAGGAATGAGGAAGTGAAGATTGTAAGTACCTATTTTTTTTCTGTGTAGCAGTTCTCACAGATGTAACTGCTGACAGGTGCTGCAATATGTCAGTGTCCATGTATGTGGGGGATTTTTTTTTGAGTTTACTTCCGCTTAACAACACTAGAAACATTCATAATGTGCATGTTCTGAAGCAGAGGTAATAAAAAAATGTTTTTTTTTGTCAAAAAGCTGTCACACAAAATATAAATACTATCACTAAATGTGGTGTGGATAGTTTTACATGAATTGATGAGTACCGCTTTGAGTGTTCAATCCCTGGCCAAAACTTTGGATGGGGATTGAGGGAAAAGATCTGAGACATCCTGAAAGCTTGCCTTCTTCATTTTTTCAGTTAGCCAAGAAAAGGTATCCCTTGAACTTCATACTTTCTATATTAATCGATTGCTAACATGGTAATACACTTTACTATTGCTAAAACTACCTGCATAAGAAGAAGTTTGTTATTCTTTATTCATCTTTATTGCCTCCAAACTTGAGCCTTATATTTAGTTTTGCACAGCAGTACAGACTCTGAACTTGCCTAATTTAATTTAACTGCATACTTAACTTCCACAAATGTGCATTTGAAGTAGTAGCAGGCCAGATATAACTTGCATCATTTTCTGGCTGGAGGACTTTCATCATCTCTTGGCCCTTTACATCCCAGTTTTACTGTCTACTTAATTTTTAGGAATTGGATTCTTTCAATAATGTTGACATAAAACACTTGGGCATTACCATGGGTGGTGAGCAGTTTTAAAAAAGTTATGTAAAGTTCCTCCCACCAGCCATGATCGACTTAATGAAAAATACGATGTTACAATACTTTTAGAAACGTGTTTGGTATTGGTTCAAGTTTCTAGCCCTACCACCAACCTGAGCAGTCATCCACCACACACTTTTTTCCTGATTGTTCTAATAATTTTATGTATTAAGAACCCCGTCACGTTTGACGTCATCACGCGGCCGGTCCTGCCGAGAATCGGCTGGGCACCCTTTGCGCTGGCACGTACTTTGGGTGAGGAGGCTGGTCCCTATCCAAAGTAATGAAAACGATGTATGAATTACGGACATGTCTGTAATGCATTAGATCAATTTCAGGGCTGATTTCTAACCAAATTAAACTGCACGCCGGTTGAAAAATCAGGGCTTTAGAGCTGAACGCCAAAGGAAAGTTTTCTAATAGCTGTGGGTTTTTTAATGGCTTCACCTGAAGACATATATTCTGCAAGGGAAAGGCACATGTGTAACCTAAATAGATAAAGAAAACAAAAATAAATTAACACAAACCGTGCAACACAAAGTAAGCCTAAAACAACACATTACAAAACCCTGTTTGTATATAACCGGGTGCTGTTCATCCAGGATTGCCCCAGTAGATGATCTGCCACAGACACCAGTAGTGAAACTATAAAACTATTTTTGGGCCCCTTAGTGAGCCCCATTCAGCTTTTGTCTCTTCAAACTGTAATGTAAGTGTTTTGTGGAAAACTTGTAGGAAAATACATTCCTTGAGTGTTTTCTCTTGTAGTAAATACACTCACAGATTATCCGTCCAAAGCTGGTAATGGAGAGCAGAAGTTGTGGTTTCAATAATAAGCAGTAGTTATCTTAATTATTTAACTTATTCAGGATTCGGCACTAGAATGATGCTGTATGGCTAAGATGTCACCTCAACAGGAGGCCTACACAAGGTCTGCAGAATGAAAAGTTGCACTACTGCATGTTTTTGAAATTCAGTTTTAAAAGAAGCAGGAGGGAAGAACAGATCCTGGCACTGCACCACCAAATCTGACTAAAGAATTTCTGAAATTCAAGACATAGGTCTTTTATTTGCTAACCACCGGATGGACACTCAATATAAGAAAAAAAAAATCACAGAGGCACACATGCGCAGGGCTGAAAGATAGCCGCTGCCTGATCCAGCTCTATGGCACCCGTGATCAGGACGATCGCTACAGTGAAATCCGGGACCCAACATCTCGCTGAGTGCCCCCAAAACACTGCAGTGCAGTCCTCAGCCATTATGGCTCCCAACAATCCTCCTGCATTCTTACAAGGCAGAAAAAGAAGGCAGCTCTGGCACGTAAGACAGCCAAGATGGTGCCCAGCAGCCCAGGGGTGAGTTGCTGCCCCTGTCTGAGCCACCAAGTAGTTCTGATGGACAAGTTTTAGGCTATGCTTCAGTCAGCATTGGATGCGCAGGCTAAGCGCATTACAGAATACCTTTCATGTGAAATTTGTAAGCTAGGGCAACGCACAGCCCAATTGGAGGGACATATGTCTTATATCCCTACAGCCCTGAAAGGACATGAACCTCCATTACAAACTGGAAGATGCAGAAAATAGAGAACGTCGCTCAAATGTGCGTATCAGGTGTGACAGGGTGTCCCAGTATGTGCATGGGAAAGTGCTAGATGCTGCATATATTGCACCTAGGTTTAGGTACGGTTTGTAATAGAGGCTCCAGGGAAAACCGTGTGTTTGGTTTTCCAGATGGTTTAAAGTGAGAGCTGGCGTTCAGGGCCATGGAGTCGGCCAAGGGAAGAGAAGGTTCCTTGGCCACCAGGTCCAGGATTTGCTCACACAGAGTTCAGGTGTAATTAAAGAGTAGTCAGTTGCTGGCTGACTGGGGGTGTGTGCAGAGGCACCTGCACAAGCTTGCCACAGACAAGCTGAGAGGATGAATTCAAGGTACTGTGAGTACAAAACTGTTTTCTGCTGATCCTGTGCTATACAATATAGGGAGTTAGCTACCTGAGTGAGACAGCTAGTCGCCCAGGCGGGCGGTGCATTTTGTTTGGAGCTTTTGTTTTTTTGTTTTGCCTTTGTTTACCTGGCTGACAATAAAGCCACAGGCGGATGCCTGCTATTTGTTTACAGTGTTTCTGCTTCTTACTTCTAAGCCTAGATCCCTGCAGCCCGCGAGCAATTCCCCACCTTGCCACACAGGGTATCCCTGAAACAGTCAATGGGCACAGCGTTATTTCAGGAACTCTTCCCCAACATACCGATTGAACAACTAGAATTGGATCGGGTGCAATGAACCTTGGACAAACGTAAACCTGACGCCCCAACCAGGGACATTGTGGTTAAGTTTCACTACTACCGTACCAAAGAGGCTATCATGGTTGTCTTACACCTACAGAAATTCCAGATGTTTCAATCTCTGTCCAATTTTTAGGCCTAGTCTGCCAGGCTCCAAGATTTCACCCCATTGAAGGGTAACCTCCACTTCCCAATGTTGCAAAGTATCGCTTATTCCATTCTGAACTATTCCGACACTTGTAGACTTACAATCGATACTTAAGTAAATAAAGAGAAATGGGAGGTAGACTTGGGCACCCAAAGCTGGACAAACAGCAACGGCAGGGCAGCAGATTTGGGACACAGCCGCTTGGGGCTCATGCGCATCCCCCTTCTCGTTAGCTAATTACAAGATCATAATGTGTTGGTACATGGTGCTGCATAGGATAGCAAAATTTAACCCAACTTAGTCTGCTCTGTGTTTTAAGGGTTGTGGAGGTATTGGTACATTGAAGCATATTTGGAGGGATTGCCCCAGAATCAAATGTTACTGGACAAGGGTATATCAATCAAACGTGGGCAGTGCACAAAGCGACAAGCCACTCTTTTTATTTACGGCAGCTAAACAAGTGCTGGCTAGGGTAAGGAAAACACAATTACCCACCCTGGCTCAGATAAAATCTAAAAAAGCCTGATATTTTGTTAACTTTATGTAATGTATATGGCGGCAAGGCTCAAGGATAAAATCCCAAAATTTTAGGAGATCTGGCAGCCGTGGATGGATCACTACCACATGGCTACTCCTGGTCGCTAGGAGTGTTGGCTCCCTGGTCTCTGGGTTCGTCTTCCCCTCCCCCTACTTACCTTTCTTCTTTCTCTGCTTTTTACCCCCTTTCCTTTTCCATTTTAACTCCAATGTTTTAATTGTTTTGCTGGTTGCTGTGACTCCAGTTGAGTGGCAGTTTGATCGTGGTGGTTTACAGACCATTCTCATGTGGCATATGGTTTGATTAATTCCTACCTCCTTATTTCCAGGGCCGCCGTCAGGGCGGGCCCGGGCAGCTAGGGGGGCCCCGACGTGCTGCCTGATCAGCAGTCCTCTGCTCACAGCACCTTCTGCTCACTCTCACTGCGTTCCCGGACTGCCGACAGCACACTGTACACAGTGGCAGTCCGGGAACACAATGAGAATGAGCAGAGGGTGCTGTGAGCATAGGACTGCCGTGCCGATCAGGATGGTGATTTTTTCTAGTAGCAAACACCCCCCCCCCCCCCCCCCCCCCGCTCAACAAGTCTTGTCTTGTCATGGGTCCCGGACATTTTTGCTGTACCGGGCCCCATGCTTTCTGACGGCAGCCCTGCTTATTTCAGTTACTGTTCATTTATATGGCATACTGGAATGATCCTAATGACTATGCTTTCATTCACTACCACATAGATTTGCTTGTATCTTTGTTCTTTATTTATGTTAAATCAATAAAAAAAACACTGTAGTTGCACGGACAAAGAAAATGGTGATCCGATGAAATAAATCAATGATGTTGCGAAGAGAGTTTAATGGTAAAAGACCACCAATAGATGCTATTCACTGTGTTTAGCCCTAAGCAGAATATTCATGGAATATTGAAATTACATAAAATACTTACATGAAAATATATATGTAAATGTAATCAACGGCATCCATCAGGTGCGTGTTATTGAGATATGATCAATTTGGAGGGAGTTGAACATGGGAAGGTTTAGCTATAGGTGAAGAAGAGAAAAGGATATAAAGGGAGGTGGGTAAACATCTCCACCATCTCTATCTATATTTAACCCAAAATTAGTGCACTGTATATTCTCACTTAAATCCCACATTACTAAGAATTAGGTCAGTGCACCATTGATTTTGGACACCAATTTATTGGTGTGCAAATGTGATTTTAGTTTTTCTTTATATAAATATTGCTTCCATTGAGTATTTAGTATAAAGGTACTGCTAAAGCACATGTAACTTAACAAATACTGTATTTTGTGGACTATAAAATAAAAATCTATGGGAAAATGTATGTGCATCTTTTGGTCCAAATATGTTAAGTTTTTTTAAATTCCAAACATCCTGGGGGTAATAGCTCTGTACCCCAGAAGGCTAGAATGTGTTTTATTCCATTCAGCCAAGCCAAAAAGACACTGCCAGGAGGGAGGTCAAATAGTACAACATATCAACCTAGTTTATGCTCATATTCTATTTCCAATACAGAAAAAAGGAAACCTGTGTGTTCACTGTGTAATATTATGATGAGACTCTGGAAGGGAGGTTTTAGTTTCAGCATAGGGCGCAGGACTTAAACTACAGTATGTATCCAGTTTGCAGATAAAAAACATGGTATAATTACTATTCTCATGTTCAAAGTTAAGTCTATAACTCCATAATTTTTGACTTGACTCTTAACTTCATATATGCAAAAAATCTAATGAAAATGCATGTGCTAGAGCAATACATTCTTTTTTGCCTTTGTATGGCTGCTCAAACACTCTGCAATCACCTGTCAGCACTTTACAGAGCATTCATTGCTATAAGATATAATATAGCCAAACGTTGGAAGAGGTCAGACCACTATAAATATATATGCCATTAAGACTATTCCAAAATCCTGGACATGTGGAGATGGGCCTTTTACAGCCTCCTGTTACAGGGTATCAAAAACACCTGCCTTAGGACGACAACATATGTCGTTCGTTCAGGGGTGTAGATTAACCTACAGGCAATTTGTGAAAGATTAGAATATGGTCAAAAAAGTTCCTGTAATTCACTGAAATAGACTGCAAATCAAGATACTTCAAGCCTTTGTTATAATAATGATGGCTTTGACTTACAGCTTATGAAAACCTCAAAATCAAAATACCAGAAAATTAGATTATTACATGAAATCAATAAAACGAAGATATTTATTTGAAAATGCCAGACCATTGAAAAATATAATCATGCATATGTACTTAGTACTTGGTTTGGGCCCTTTTGCATCAATGAGTGCCTCAATGTGATGTGGCATGGACCAGGATGCTTCAATAGTGGCCTTGAGCTATTCTGCATTGTTCGGTCTAATGTCTCTCATCTTTCTCTTGGCAATTACCTGGGGTTCAGGTCAGATGAGTTTGCTGGCCAATCAAGCACAGTAATCCCATCATTGAACCAGATTTTGGTACTTTTGGCAGTGGGGGCTGTGCTGTAGGTTACAATCCCTCCTAAAATGTGCAATGAACAGTATATATGATATTAATGAAATCTAAATAGAATGAATGTCTAAAATAACGTTTGTCAGCTTTAAAATCCTTGGAGGTTAGCCCCTTTCCATTATGTGTTTTATTCTGCCTAAGAAGAGTAAGATGATGGTGCCCCAACTATACACCAGCCCAGAACGTGATTAATATAGTATTTGAGTCAGCAAGAAGCTTGTTTAACCCCTCTGCATCACAGGTAAGTTTTGACGATTCCAGCCCAGCTTAACAAAACAAACTCTAGGAGGGTTAAAGTGCTAGCCAACACTTCAACTAAAGCCCCCCATACACGTTCCGATGAATCTCCCGACCGATTTTTCGTCCGATCGTGTCACCCGATTTTCACCTAAAATTTTATGGTCGGGCGGCTGGCACGAAAAATCTGAATTTGAATTATCACCGATCTATCAGCCTGACACTATTAACAGCAGATCGACCAAAATTTGCGGACAGGTCCGAAGCGGTCCCGACCGATTTTTCTGACGATTTTGAGAAATCTGGATCGGTCGGGTACATAATCCCGCATCCGATTAATCTCCCGATCGGAAATTCGTACGAAAAATCTATGGGGGCTTAAGACTTTTTCTTTCTTTTGTAATTCCTTACACTGGACTTGAAGAGTGCTTTAAAACCATAATGTTAAGCTTACAAAATAATTTTTAAAAGGTTGCTGCCCTTTTTACAAACTGATGTGTAGAAGTACAAGACCTGACACCTTTTTGACAATTTTTTTTAGCGGACACATCCTGTCAGATACTATATGATTACAGGCCATGTCAATCTCAAGCATCAGATTTCTACAGCATGCACATATAAAGAGTAGAGTTGAGAGCCTGCGGGGAGACTGATCATCAATGATGCAATCAGATAAATGGTGCACATTATGACAAGAATGTTAATGATTCATATATGAGGCATGTGGATGGAAAGAATTAGGACCAACGCAAATGAGGTCAGGAACAAAACCTTTATATTAAATGTGAATGATATTGTGCATAGTATTGTCAAAACTACTGTCTCAGCGAGGAAAAATAATTTTGTTTTGGCAAGTTTGCATTACAATGAACAAAAGCCATAGTCTGCATGAAAACAAGAGATCCGCAAGAGACCTCTAGTCCATGGACAAATCTTCTGCCTGCAGAGCCAGTGTATGTGAGCAGGCAGCATCAGCCAAGGAAGAAATTCCCCTCCCGGCAGATCATTCCTGCCTTTGTATGTATGTTTGAAACTGCCTGCTCACAAACAGAGGTCTGCAGGACCAGTAGGTGGGGAAGCCTCCTTTAACTACCGCTCCACTGATTGGAGCATGGAGCCTGACCAGCAGGGAGGTAATTCAAGGTATTTTCACTGGGATGAGAGTGCGTCCTATACAGCAGGAGCCTCTTATAGTCCGTAAAATACAGTATTTAAGATCCTTTTTTTCCACATATTTTTAAATCCTTTTATGATCATTTTATGACAGTTCAAATGAAAGGCACAAGTCCTTATCTACAATACTATATCCTCTTTAGAAAATGTAGAAAACCACCCAACACTATCACAAGTAGAGCTTTGCACTAGAGCAGGGGTGGGCAAAACACATCCCATGCAGTTTTTCAATCCAGAGCCGCGCTACTCGGAAGACAGCAGCTCACAAATCACAAATTACATAGCCAGACAGCGGATTACTGAAGACTATCAATCGCGCAGGAGTAGTGACTGGGTCGGTGGGTTGGCTTGTCACAAGGTCCATATGTGTTACCTGCAACCCCCCCACCCCCGGGAGTGCTCTCCGCCGAAAGTCCTTTAAGTGTTTTTTTACATGGTTCTGATTTCTGCTCTTGTTTTGGCCCTTAAGTAAAATTTTAGGGTCCTGAGCATCTGGGGATTCCGTCTCTACAAAATAAGGTTCAAGAAAATAAATCTATTTTTATTTAGAGTAGTTGCAGACAAACAGCCAAATATCTGTATTGAGATAACATGATGCCCCGCTGTCATCCACTCTAACACAATGTAGTTACTGGGAAAATGTCTATTAAGTGAAGGACAACATTTCCCACTTTTAACGGCACAGAACACATATGCAAAACCTTGTTGGAAAAGTTCAGGGAATAATGAAGTATAAAAAGGAAGTGGAGAGGAAATGACTTATGAACATGCCATTTATGTAGGGGGTCCAAATGTGTTCAACAACTGCCCATACACATATGGTCTTGACATCTGGTTAACACAAGTACTAACAGCCAGCCTAGGCTACACATCTGTATCTTTTACTTTCTTGCATTTTTCTATGGGTAGTCAGTTCAATGAAGCAAATGCTAAAGAAACTAAAAGGAGGGTTATGGCTCTTTTACCTTCTGTAACACAAGGCTCCAAATGCCCTCTGTATAGCATTGTGCAATACCTACAGTGCATCCGGAAAGTATTCACAGCGCATCACTTTTTCCACATTTTGTTATGTTACAGCCTTATTCCAAAGTGGATTAAATGGTTTCCTTTTGAATTCTACACACAACATCCTATAAAAACAATGTAAAAAATGCTTACTTGAGGTAACAGAGATGTTCAATTGAATGAAGGTCTGGGTCACTCAATGACATTCACAAAGTTGTTCTGAAGCCACTCCTTTGATATCTTGACTGTGTGCTTAGGGTCGTTGTTCTGCTGAAAAAAACTCTTTCATCTTTCCCTTTATTCTTACCAGTTTCCCAGTTTATGGCACTGAAAAACATCCCCACAGCATTATGCTGCCACCACCATGCTTCACTGTAGGCATGGTATTGGCCTGGTTTTCTCCCAACATGATGCCTGGCATTCACATCAAAGAGGTTAATCTTTGTCTCATGTGACCAGAGAATTTTGTTTTTCATTGTCAGAGTCCTTCAGGTGCCTTTTCCCCGATCGCTGAGTTTAGATGGCAGGCCAGCTGTATAATGAGTCCTGGTGGTTTTGAACTGCTTCCACTTATGGATGATGGAGTTCGATTTGCTCATTGGAACCTTCAACACAGCAGATGTTTTTCTGTAACCATCCACAGAATTATGTGATCAATCGCGACAAACTTCTTTTGACTTCATGCTTGGTTTGTGCTCTGACAAGCATGACCTTATATAGACAGGTGTGCCTCTTTCCAAATCATGTCTAACCAACTTAACCTCCCTAGCACACAGCCCGTACTGCTCCATTTTTAAGAGCGTGGTACAGGCAATCGCAGCAGTGTACAAAGTACACTGCCTGCAAGTCCCCCTCTCCATACAGCCCGCATCATTAATGACGCTGGCTGTGAGGGCTGGAAAGCCGCCACCCCTCCATTAACATGGAGGTCTATTGCGCCGCCCACCCCCCTTCCGCATCACGTGACGCGATTGGCGACGCCACACGGAAATACTGTGATCTCTGAGAGTAGCATTTATAAACCTTGCATGTTTAATCGAATCCTTTTCACCTACAGTCCTGGCCAAAAGTTTTGAGAATGACACAAATGTGAGTTTTCACAAAGTTTACTGCTGCTAAACTGCTTTTAGATCTTTGTTGCAGTTGTTTCTGTGATGTACTGAAATATAATTATAAGCACTTTATAAGTTTTAAAGGCTTTTATTGACAATTACATGAGATTTAAGCAAAGAGTCAGTGTTTGCAGTGTTGGCCCTTCTTTTTCAGGAGCTCTGCAATTCGACTGGGCATGTTCTCAATCAACTTTTGGGCCAAATCCTGACTGATAGCAACTCATTCTTTCATAATCACTTCTTTGAGTTTGTCAGAATTAGTTGGTTTTTGTTTATCCACCCGCCTCTTGAGGAATGACCACAAGTTCTCAATGGGATTAAGATCTGGGTAGTTTCCAGGCCATGGATCCAAAATTTCAACATTTGGTCCCCGAGCCACTTTGTTATCATTTCTGCCTTATGGCACGGTGCTCCATTGTGCTGAAAATGCATTGCTCTTCACCAAACTGTTGTTGGATTGTTGGAAGAAGTTGCTGCTGGAGGGTGTTTTGGTACCATTCTTTATTCATGGCTGTGTTTTTGGGCAAAATTGTGAGTGAGCCCACTCTCTTGGATGAGAAGCAACCCCACACATGTATGGTCTCAGGATGCTTTACTGTTGGCATGACACAGGACTGATGGTAGCACTCACCTTTTATTCTCCGGACAAGCCCTTTTCCAGATGCCCCAAATAATCGGAAAGGAGCTTCATCTGAGAATATGACTTTGCCCCAGTCCTCAGCAGTCCATTCACTATACTTTCTGCAAAAGATTAATCTGTCCCTGATGTTTTTTTGGGAGAGAAGTGGCTTCTTTGCTGGCCTTCTTCACACCAAGCCATCTTCCAAAAGTCTTTGCCTCACTGTGCGTGCAGATGCGTTCACACCTGCCTGCTGCCATTCCTACTGGTTGTACTTTGATCCTGCAGCTGAATCCTCTTTAGGAGACGATCCTGACGTTTGCTGGACTTTCTTGGACGCCCTGAAGCCTTCTTAACAAGAATTTAACCTCTTTCCTTGAAGTTCTTGATGGTCCTATAAATTGTTGATTTAGGTGCAATCTTAGTAGCCACAATATCCTTGCCTGAATTTTAGGAAATAGGAAATTTTACAGTTAAATAATTAGTAATTCAAGTAAGGAAAAAGGGGTACATTGTCTCAACTTTTGCCACTGCTATATATTGAGCTCAAGGGAGTCTACATATAAAAGTCTCTATTTACTATGGGAAAAAATTTACTCTTTTTCTCATCCTAAATGTGCTCAGGATCAGATCAGTGTCTTGCACATGTGAAGAAGGCCCAGAACATCATCCTCTTTTAAACAACTTAAAATTACAAATGACCTATTAGATGTATTTTGGACATGCAAGTCTTAGTTACAGCAGAGTTTGAAGGCTGAACTTTTAGTATGTGTCTATATACTAACAGTACTCATGCTCTGAACACACTGACCAACTTCTGGAGAGATAATAATAATAATAAAAATAACTTATCCATGAGCAGCTATTTACATATTGGAGGAGAGATGAGGTCTGTGTCACATAATTGTATTACTTTATTGTAGAATGTAAGTACACAACTCATGCTATCTAAATAGTGTTAAATCACCCAGCTATGACACAGCTATTTACATATGGGAGGGGTCACATTCACACTTAGCATGAGTTGTGCATTTACATTAACATACTGCATTGCAGTAATAATATGTGACACAGAATCATTTGTCCTCCCATATATAAATAGCTGCTCATAAGGTGTGAGTGCCAGATTGTAAAAAGTGTCTCTCCATAAATTGCTCAGTGTGTTCAATGAATGGGTACTGCTATAAACACATACTATAGTTTTAGCCCTGCACCCTATGCTGGAAATAAGACCTAACTCATGGCAGTGGCCTTTTGGCTTGCTGGTAAGTATACAGCCTCCTGGGATGCTGGAAAAAGGTATTGTACTTTCAAACCAGAGAAATTGCATTTCTGCAGAACTGGCAGTGGCTTTGTGTATTGTTATAACATACTTGTTTTAATGTATTAATTGGAAGTTGTAATCTATAACTCAACTGAATGGTGAATATTCTTTTATAGCACACGTCCTCCTACACATCAGCAATATATTTGCGTCAGTCCCAATTAGCCATTCAGTTTAACTTTTTGAAGAACATGCTGACAGGAGAGTGATTGAACTGTTGAAATACACAATCAGGTTATCTGTGTTGACCTTAAAATGGTATGCTTCCTTCTTGGTTAGCAATGCTGATACACCAAGTATTCCTTTTGGAACAGCAGAGCTTGTGAGAGGCATTGAGATGAAAGGAATTGGCCGCCAAGATCTGTCCTAAAACTTGGTATCCAAACTTTCTACATGAGCCATTTGTTGATAGAAAGAATATTATGTTCCTGCACATGAAGCTGGGCCAACTGAACCTGCCAACTGAAGTTTCAAGTACCTAATTTTGGCATTATCTAGCACAGGGGCCGGATCCGGTCCTTTTAGCTTTCTTTTACAGACTTTTGTCACATTGTTGAAAAGATGCTCTACTGCAATGAGTGCACATAATGCCTAGAAGTGTCCAAAGGTTGTCTTGAGGACAATGCAGTGGTGATCATGTGCAACTACAGGCAGCCTCTAGAATTTGTATCTGTTCTTAATAAGCATTAATTTTCAAACGATAACATAGTCCCTGTCACACATCGCCTATTACAGACATCATTTGTGATGCCAGCGATGCATGGAATTACAGACTCTTGGTTCCGTCCCATAATCAAATTTGGCCCACATCGCCGGCGTCTGGATGATGTGTAGAGAGGAGGGCAGGGAATCAAGGCAGAGTACAGTGTACTCTGCTGCGATCTCTCATACATATTCTTTCTGTCCAAAGTTTAGTCTTCAACAAGTAAAATGCTCAATTTGGTTTAGATCAGGTGACTGACTTCTCCATTCAAGCATATATAAATTCTTTGCTATAATTGGCTTGGCTGTATGTTTTGGGCCATTGACCATCTGTATTGTTAACTAGGTTGGCTTTTTGGAAGGGGGGTTCCTTCACCATGGAAACTATTCTGCGATCATCCGTTAGAATTGTCTTCTGTGAATATCCAGGTCTTTTTGCGTTGAGGAGTTCATTGATGCTTTCTCTCTCAGGATGTACCTATATAGGATGTAATTGTATATTTTCCTACTACTAATAATGAGCAATTTATCAGATTCGGTTTTCCTGTTTTTGCAGCTTAACCTCCCTAGTGCACTGCTGAGGTACAGATTTCTGTACCAAAAGCACACCATAGACTGTAATGGAAGTTATTTAAAGTATAATTAGAATTATTATAATTAGTTATCACTGTACCCAGTACAATTCCCCTTTAAATTTGGTG
>CM070037.1:90757066-90782241 GCA_036250615.1 Ptychadena robeensis
AGTGATCTTAAAAGCACAAATACCTTTGTATAGCATAGGCCTTTGTGTATAGTTAAGATAGAACACACTAGTTAACTTTCGTATCACTGTTCCATTTAAAGTCTCATGAGGGACCCTTTCCATATTTTCTATGATGATGTGACAAAAGCAGTAGGATGAATTCTGAAGTGTTTTTGCCAATATTTTCTGCACATATTCAACTAAAGAACTTCAGAACTCATTGGACAGCGCTTCACAGTGCAGATGAAAAATGACCCAAAGCATACTGCAAAAGCAACCAAATAGTTTTTGAAGAGAATCACCTGACCTTAATCGGATTGAGCATGCATTTCACTTGCTGAAGACAAAACTGAAGGGAAAATGCCCCAAGAACAAGCAGGAACTGAAGACAGATGCAGTAGAGGCCTGGCAGAGCCACACCAAGGATGAAACCCAGAGTCTGCTGATGTCTATGCATTTCAAATTCAGGCTGTAATTTACTGCAAAGGATTTGCAACCAAGTATTAAAAAAAGAAAGTTTGGATTTATGATTATTGTGTAATATTACTTTTGGTCCCCATATCTGGGTGGTCGTCGTCTGGCGGTCTTATTATTCATCCTACTTTCTATAGGCATGGCAGATAACCTGGACCGCTATGTTTCTCTAGAAATCTAGAAATGACGAAACATGCATCTGGGTTGTACCACTTTTTTTGCCTACGGATACCTACCATTTGCCTTTATGCATGTAGACCATCTGTGCAGACACTAGATGTTGTGTCCGATATTATTTATTCATTTTGTGTAAATAAACTTGGTGTATTTTTTCTACTTATTAATTCTGTAATTCTTTGAGGTTATATGACCATTGAAGCCTTTTTCAGGGGGAATGGTTGATCTGAGTTAGTGGGCTGTGTTCCCACTTTCTTGGTTTTTCATGCTGTATTATATTTGGGATGTTGGCTTCGCCACATGTGTGAAAGAGTAGTACCGTATTTTTCGCCTTATAAGACGGCACATAAGACGCACCCAGTTTTTAGGGCAGAAAATCCAGAACAAAAGATTTAATAAGTTTTTACATCAATTGGGATAATGCAGTGAATTTAATGGATGCAATATCCAATTCAGCCAGCAGGTGTCACTAGCAGCAGTACACTGTCAGCTGAACACACGTCACACTACACTAATCTGAGAGGGAGGGGGGAGAGGAGGCTGCATTCAGTTCAGCTGCAGGCAGCCCAGCAGATCGGCACCCCCTGCACCCCCACCAAGGAGGGGGCGCCGACCACCCCAAAAGCGCCGGTTTCCCGGGTGCCATCGGGACGATCGGCAACCCCTCCCCGGCGGGGACGCCGACCTGCCGAGCCATCCACAGCCAAACCGAACACAGCTCTCCTCTGTGTATTCCTTGGTGGTGATGCCAGGGTTGCCGACAGTTCAGACAGGAGAGCCGAACATCGGCTCGTCCATCTGAACTGACAGCTCCTGCAGCTCCCCTCTGTGGGGAGAGCTGGTGGGAAGCCAATGTGCGACCACCGGCGGCCGAGTGGCTGCGAAGGTCGCGCGTTCGGCGTATAAGACGCAGGCACTTTTTCGCCCCCAATTTGGGGGGCGAAAAAGTGCATCTTATATGCCAAAAAATACAGTCATTTTTCTTAGCTAAAGAAAGTTGTCAAAGATATCCCACCCTAGACAAATACTGAAATATACTTTGTATATACTATACTATTCACACCTTCTTTGTATTAGTTGTTTAATTATGTTCCGCTTAAAATATATGTATTTTCCATCATGCTAGAGGATATTGTTAAAAAGGTTTCTTCTGCTGTTTATTATCCCTATCTTCAATGTGTTTTCTGCCAGGGTTCACTTGTTGGTTGTTTTAACTTCTTTGAGATTTTTTGGATGGGGGGGGGTAGTGGTTTCTCCCCATATGAAGGCGTGTTAGGATCTTCAGCCATTATGACCAGATTCCCGTATTAGCTCCCCATGTTAAGTCATCATGGGGTGGATGTGTATCCTTTGTCCTCCGTGGGTGTGGGATCCAGGTGCTTGTTGGCAGTCGCCTGAACTGGGGAGATTGGGAATCAATCCTATGCCCAAATTGAGGAGACAAGTGTCCAGGATGGGCTGGGGGACGTGGCCAGTGGGAGTGGATGGGCCACTTATGCGGACATGAGCACTCTTCCTGCTTGTGTGCCAGTGTGGTCTCGGGTGTTTCCGCCCACATCGGACTTCTGTGATGGGTGGGCCTTCCCTCCCAATCCGGTCCCAGGATGGATAAATGGTGGAAGGTGGAATACGAGAGACAATTAATGGCCAGACACACAAGAAAAAAAAGACATTGGACAAGACTCCATTTGAGTGTACCATCTGAATACACTACACACATCAGTTTAGTTTATACCCTTTTATTCAACGCTGCTTGGAACTCTAGTTCCCCGATACCCTATATGATTAGATTTTAATAACGGACCCCATTGGGTCTGTATATTTATAATTCAGTGGGAGCCAATATTTCTGTTTGGCATGTAATGACTAGCCAATCAATCTCAAAATAGTATACTCATAATAATGGTAGGTAGTTTTCATGGCCCAAATAAATTAAATATATTGGGTATATTTGAGTCTCTGGCCCCTAAGGAAAGAACACACCCCATACACATAAGATACTTTTAAAATTGGGGAAACATTCACACATAGTGGATTTTTTGACAAGTTCAGTCTTTCTAATGAACAGAATAATTTTTGGAATGGTCACTATGTAATTTTAAAATCTCCTATGGTTACAGATGAAAGAGAAACAATACATAGTAATCAGACAGGTTAAAACAATTCAGATGGTTCTTTACAGAAAAAGAGTTTCTTACACACTCAAGATTCTTGACCCATTAGAACATTCAGGTCAATGAGGACAGTTTTGCTTTCAGAGGTTTTAACAAGCATATAGTATGGGCATGGGGGGTTAGCACAAGACCAAGGTTAATGTGCCATCACTAAAGGTTTTGTAAAGAATACATGTCTGGATGTAACTTTTATTGTATTAGCTGCAAAAGCATACATTTTAGGAAGCTGCAGCTTTCATTGACACTTGTACTAGCTGGAGAGAAGCATACATTATCTACAAATTTAACAGGTGTGCGTAGGCAAATATAGACCAAGGGTCCTAGAAAAATTATTAAATATTATCTGGCTCTATTGCAGAAGGCCTGGTTATATAAAAAGACAATGCTGTACATTTCAGATGGATTCACAGATGAAGTTGGGAAATCAAAAAACAAAAGCACAAATTCTGTACAATCTGCTCTTACATATGCAGATCAAATTAGTTGGTATGTGCCTTATACCCCAGTAGTGACCCAGATCAGTAAACTGAACTGTAATTTAAAAAAAAAAGGAACAAGTAATGTTGTAATGGAGCAGGTTTATTATCATCACCATTGAGGGACAGAGATTTGAACCATATTTCAAATTGGATAATAGTGGGAGACCACATGTACAGGGTTACGGAGAGGTGAAATAATAAGATTATTGATTTATACAGGTGGCTCAGTTGAGTCACAAATTTAAAGCCAAATTCACCTGATTGTACAACTGTAGGATTTAATGGCAGGGGTAATTCTACTGTGAAAATTGTTTCAGATGTGTCATTTGAGATACCTGGATTTGTAAAAACTAATATGGATATATGGTATTAAATGGTGATATATTATGATGGTGTAGAAAAAATATCATTTGGACTGATGTGATGAGAAAACGAGGCAGGGATTAAGGTAACGGAATTATTTGGAAGGATCCATCTAGTTCCAAATAATTGTTAATAGAGCCATCCATGTACAGCAATCAGCAATGAAGTATACGTATAATTAATGTGTCTTGTGCAAGTGGAACAAAGTTTTTCATGCTTGTAGCCAAAGTTCATAAATGAGCTAGGAACTTTGAATTGAACATACACCTCAACAACAGTACAAAATTATACATCAAGCAATCAGCAAATCAATAACTGTAATTGGCCTATTCATTTTCCTTTTTTAAACAAATGCATTCCAAATATTAAGCCAACTGTTTCTGATACTCCTATCATATTAAATAAATGTAAAAGCCAAAGAAAGTGTTCTCTGTACTCGAGATTGGTAATAGTCATTTACAGTGGATATACAAAGTCTACACACACCTGGTAAAATGTCAGGTTCCTGTGCTGTACAAAATGAGACAGATAAATAATTTCAGCAAACTTTTCACCTTAAATGTGACCTATAAATTGTACTCAGTTGAAAAACAAACTGAAAACTTTTCGGTGGAGGGAGGAAAACAAAAATGACGTGGTAACATAAGCGTGCACTGTTCTAACTGGAGATGTAGCTGTGTTCAGAATTAAGCAATCACATTCAAAATCATGTTAAATAGGAGTCATGTTAAATATGGTCTGATGAAACCAAGGTTGAACATTTTAGCCATTATTCCAAAAGATATGTTTGGCGCAAAAACAATACTGCACATCACTAAAAGAAAACTATACCCACAGTGAAGCTTTGGGCCGTTTTACCCTATAATCCTGAAGTGGTTTGTAACCACGAAACGTGTAGATGTCAGTCCAATAAAGTTGTTTTTATTAGCAATGGGCACCTCCTAGAGACCTATTTCTACCTGGGAACATCCCCAAAAAAAACTCTCATACTGGTATTTTATATCAGCCCGGCTGTCATACACAAGCTCTGCCGAAAGGGATCAATGTATAAAGTGTGCCCTATACAATGGATTGTCTAATACGAAAAATACAGTATGATATTTTATGAAGATTTGAATTATTAATTTGATTATTCTTGTTTGATATAGGACAATGACTAGTTCTCTTTATATTCCTTCAAAAGTATGCAAAAGTGCTACATGTATTTTATAATATAGAAAGCCTTTAGTTTAAGTGCCATTCCACATGAGGGGCACTTACTATTTCCTCTGTCTGTGTTATTTGCTGATGTTATGATTGTTGACATTTTTGATTACCAATGTGGTAGACAGACATTTATCATACCTGACCCTAGAGTGTGGAGAAAGTGGGAAGATTGGGGAACTGGAACGAACTACAGATGTATTGCCCATCCTCTGGAAGGATTCTTTTATGGTTTGGTAGTCGTTGACGTTTTCTGGTTCTTCACCTGTTTCTGTATGTTTTTCAGTAAGCATATATAAAGAAATGAAAATATTGCATAGATTAGATTAATTATCAAAACTTAAGGCAAACATCTGAATGCACAAATTCAACACATTAAAAGGTGATATTTCTTACTTGCCAGTTCTGAGCTATACACTGCAAAGTCATATAGCACATGCCTGTAACACCACTTACACCTCATGATGCAGTATCAGCAACGTACATTGGGGTTTCTTACAAGACTGTAAATATTATGGAATTGAATATGTGGGAACAAAAAAATTATCAATACAAGAGTATGGATTGTAAGTTTAAGAAAGGAATAGGCTTTAGTTGAGGTATTAGGCTCTCTCCATAAATCAACCAAAACATTAGTACACAAAAAGACCCTCCTTATATTTAGGTCTATAAATGGAACCACATATCACTATTGTGCGATACCCATACCCATCCCTAGTCAAATATACATAGAAAAACTCTACCCTAATTGTGACACTTTAAATGGCACTCCATGCAGACACATTGTATCAAAGATATTGGATATCTAAACTTGTTTAACACAAGCACACAATGGTAAAAAAAAGTTTGGATATCTAATTTCTGAGTAGTGTTGTAACTTTGCTAACTTTCATCACTTTTTAGGTGGTTTTCCATATAAAGATCTCTCTTATTTATATAGTATATGATTAAATGCCAAATTTGAGTCTTCCACTACCAATAGAAAACCCTCTACATCTGGTAGTACCTGGAGGAACATTTCCTGAAAAAAACAATATTGACATGCATTAGATCAGTAGTATACAATTCAGGTAATTTTACTATTTAATCTATATTATAAATATCTGAGATATTTTTATGACCTTCATTTTAAAATAATGTTTTACTAGTATATCAGATGGTGATCTGATATTCCAGTGAACCAGGACTTATAATTATCATAATTATTGAAAGAGATTATTGGTTCTAGATCCTTAATCAACTCCGGTAGTCTCCTTATTCTAAAATTAAATCTATGGGATCTGTTCTCATGGTCTTCCATATGTGTTACTGCCTCTTCCCATTGAGGTTGTACTGATTTAATGCTAGAGGTGTCCTGAAAAACCTGACATATTGTATCATCCAATTTTAATTTGATACATCTGTTCAATACAATTTGTCTAATAAATGTAAAACGTCAATGATAAATCTTCAAAACATGCAAGCTAAAAATAAAGAGGAATTTCTGAAGTATACAGGTTGCCCTGCTGCATTTCGAGTCCACATTACTTTGCTGACTAAACTATATCTCCACTCACTCCATTTATGGATGAGAACGTTCCAGGATTCATTGAAGGGGACCTTGAAGCATCCAAGGAAACATGGGGGGGAGCTTGTGGTATCCCCTGAAGTACACTCTGGTGATGCAAGTTGTCTTGACTACCATATTGCGTGAGCTAATTCTGCATGTTCGCTTGTTTGTATTCACAGCGCATTACTATTTCCATATTTTGGTATGTTTTGTCATTTTGCCTTATGCCAAATTGGATTAAATAAATTTTTACCTCAGAACTCTGCACACAACACCCCATAATGACAATGTGAAAAAGTTTACAAGAAAAAAAATGAGAAATCACATGTACATACAAAATTACAAGGTGAAACTAATATATGAATTAGAATGATTTCATGCAAAGTGAGCTATATCAAGGCTTTGTTATAATTGTTATGATTATGGCTTACAGCTTATGAAAACGCAAATCTCAGAAAATTGTGAAAAGGTTCAATATTCTATGCTTAAAGTGTCAGAGTCTAATTAGCTAATTAATTTAAAAAAACTGTAAATGATTACGGAGCCTTACATCTTTCCATCTGGTTCAGTAGGATTCACAATCATGGGAAAGACTGCTGACATTTTAGTTTGGCTGAAAACCATAATTGAGACCCTCCATAAGGAAGGAAAGTCTCAAAAGGCTATTGCAAAAGAAGTTGGATGTTCCCAAAGTGCTGTATCAAAGCACAATAATAGAAAGTTATGTGGAAGGGAAAAGTGTGGAAGAAAAAGATGCACAAGTAGCACAGATGACCACAGCCTGGAGAGGATGGCCAGGAAAAGGCCATTCAAAAGTGTTGTGGACTTGCACAAGGAGCTGACTGAGGATGTGGTAAGTGCATCAAGAGCCACTACACACAGAACGATCCTTAACATCCTTCAAATGTATTCCTCTTGTCAAGCTGCTCCTGAACAATAATTAATGTAAGAAGCGTCTCACCTGTGCTAAAGGAAAAAAAAAAAGACCTGATCTGTTGTGCAGTGGTCCAAAGTCCTCTTTTCTGATGAGAGCTAATTTTGTCTCTTATTTTAACACCAAGGAGCCAGAGTCTGGAGGAAGAATGGAGAGGCGCACAATCCAGGATGCTTGAAGTGCAGTGTGAAGTTTCCAGTCTGTGTTGATTTAGGGAGCAATGTTGTGGATCTGCTGTTTTTGGTCAAATGTGCTTCATTAAGGCTGCATCTACACAGCAGAAAACTGCGCGGTCCAGACACAGACTGCGGGGAAAACCGTGCAGTCCAACCGCCCCCTGTAATTTCCTATGGGGATTGACGTGCCAGTCTATACTGGTGCTTCATGTCCACAGGTGGGGGCTGCGCGGCAGCGGATTCACAACAACGGGGACACGTGCCGCGCCCATTGTTTACCAACACGTGTGTGATGTGCGCAAACCGCGCCAATTCATATTCATAGGATGCGGCATTGTCGGCACAGCCTAAACAGCGCCCAAACAGTGTGCCCATAACGCCCCCTACCAGGAGATTTTGGAGCACTTCATGCTTCCTTCTGCAGACACAGAACTTCATGGAGATGCGGACTTCATTTTCCAGCAGGACTTGGTACCTGCCCACACTGCCAAAAGTACCAAAACCTGCTTCAATGACAAGGAAATACTGTGCTTGATTGGCCAGAAAACTCGTCTGACCTGCACTGCCACAAGAAAGATGAGAGACATGAGTCGGAACAATGCAGAAACCAAACCAAGTATTACGTTCATATGCATGATTATATTTTTCAAATTAAAATCTGTTTTACTGATTTCATGTCATTTTCTGAGATTTTGATTTTAGAGTTTTCAAAAGCTATGACATAATCATTAAAATTATAACTTAGGCTTGAATTATCTTGCTTTGATTGTAATTTATTTCATATATTAACTAAAGAAATTTTATTATTCGACGATATTACAATTTTTGGCAAATCACCTGCAAGTATTCACAGTCTTTGTTCAATACTGTGTTGATGCACATTTGGCAGCAATTACAGCCTCAAGTCTTTTTGAATGTGATGCCACAAGCCTAGCACACCTATCCCTGGCCAGTCTCGCCCATTTCGGTTTGCAGCACCTCTCAAACTCCATCAGTTTGGATGATAAGCGTCTGTGCACGGTCATTTTAAGATCTCACCAAAGATGTTTAATCTGATTCAAGTCTGGACACAAGAACATTCACAGATTTGTCCTAAGGGTTTTTGTCCTGCTGAAAGATGAACTTTCTGCCCAGTCTTAGTTCAAGAGCGCTCTGGGGAACGTTTTCATCCAGAATATCTCTGTATTTTGCGGCAGTCATCTTTCCCTTTATCCTGACTAGTCTCTCAATTCCTGCTGCTGAAAAACATCCCCACAGCATGATGCGGTCACCACCATGCCTCATTGTTGTGAATATTAGATGGTATTTGCCTGGTAATGAGAGTGCCTTGTTTCCTTCAAAGTGACGCCTGGCATTCACACCAAAGAGCTCAAACTTTGTCAAAAGGCACCTGAAGGGCTCTGAAAACAAAAATTCTCTGGTCTCATGAGACAAAATCATCACTGTGGACTGCATCAACATAACCTTTGTTGTCACCCGTTTTCACAGCAGCTTCTGTATCATCATCCATGCCAGGTCTTCTGCAGGCATGGAGAGAGTGCATTTACAGGTGGTACTATGCACATGTTAATAGGCCTCTAGCATTTCCTGCCTAGAGACCTATTAGCATTATTTCCTGCCCTATATGAACCTGTATGGTGCATAGTTAAAGGGTCAGTTTACCTGGACTGCAGGGTTCCTCGCTTTGTGTTTCATTGCTGTATTCATTGAATTAAATCTTTGTGTATAACCCCTGCTTTC
Source organism: Ptychadena robeensis (assembly GCA_036250615.1). Taxonomy (NCBI): domain Eukaryota; kingdom Metazoa; phylum Chordata; class Amphibia; order Anura; family Ptychadenidae; genus Ptychadena; species Ptychadena robeensis. The sequence goes on from CM070037.1 coordinate 90,766,336, forward strand.
TACCTAGAATACCCTAGGATACCGCGTCTGTTGGAATGGATTTCTGTGCACCTCTGCTGTGTACCTGGACTCCTCTTCTCTTAACCCTTTGGCTCTCTACTCACTCCTTAGGGGTCCCTAAAGGGTTTCTTTAGTCTCAGCTCTCAGGCGCTCCTAAGACCTAGGGGAAACCAAAGTCAGGTAGACGTATCATGTCTCCAGTTCAAGCAGGGGCTTGGCTAACAGATCGAAGACTGGGGTATCCTACCTGAACTGGAGACTGGGGATCCCTCTAAGGGCACCCATAAACCTTCAGATTTTTGGGTCAGATTTCCTTTAGTTCTCTTTTTGTTTTACCAAAACCATGTAATATGAGGGACTTTCTAAACCATCAAGTCTACCTGTGCTCAATCGCAAAGGAACCCTATACTTCATAGTTGATGGTAGATCTAAAAGGTGTATGGCCAGCTTAAGACTTTTTTTTTTTTTTTAACAAAAAGGAAGGAGTGGCTTTCACATGGCCATTCTACCATACAGGCCTGATTGGTGGATTCCTGCATAGATGGTTGTCCTTCTGGAAGGTTCTCCTCTCTCCACAGAGGACCTCTGATGCTCTCATCTGAGTGACCATTGGACCACATTGCCCTTGCAATTACCCTTTTTTCAGGCAATGCAACTTCCACATCTCACTTCCTTTACTCCAAGCTCTTTCTAATGAAGCAGCAGTTTCTCTGAGATAATTTATTTAGACTCTGGAATTGCTATGGTCTATGCTCTCCCTAAAGAATCCTTTGCCAGATTTTGAACCAAACTTTCCAGATAGATGGCTGAATTGAAAACAACATTTTAGACATCTCAAAAAAACTTGTGAGGTGGGCTGCCATAACAAACCAAGCAAAGTTGTTCATGTGTTTTGGTTATGCCCAGTACTTTGCCTCTTCTGGACGTCAGCACATTCAAATCTACACGGAACACACAGTTCCAGATGACCCTGAATTTTTCCTGCTGTGTTGCAACCCTGCCCCTGAAGAGATTTACAAGAAATTAGTGCTGATAAGCTTAAATCAATGCTGTCAGTGTATGTGTCCTGTGTAGTAAAAGTACTTAACGTTCTACAGTAAAAACTGTCAATTTACAGGGTGCATCTGCCCCCTTCCATAATGCTTGGTATTATGGTTCTTACTCCAGCATATCAAAAACTTATATCCCCAACTTGAGGTCCTTGAGACCCCACAGATGTTTACTTCCCATTTAGAAGCGTCTTAACTCTTGTTCTCCCTTTTCACCCACTGTCAATCTCTCTATTGCTGAACTGTTTTTGCTGCTTCTTCAGCAGACATCTATCCCAATCCTGGCCCTCCTCGTTAGGCTCCAATACATGGGTCGTTTTTTCACTAGACTTTTGACCGATCAAAAATCTAGTGAAAAAAGTGATCAATCGAGTTCTGCCCACCCTGAACGATCGACCAAACAAAATCGGAATCGACTAAAAATCGAATCGGACATTGAAACGACATGTTGGTTTTTATTTGGTCGATCGTTTGACAATCTAAACAAGTTGGTGGACCCATAGCTCCCAATGCAGGAGCCTTTCCGATCAATGGATTTCCACGATCGCCTGGAATGATCGGATCGGGAATGCAACGGTGACAAATTGACCCCTTTACTCCTATAAGAACTCACATGCATCTAATCAGATAAATATTCTACCTTCCCATAGAATTTTACTCATTTCTAAAGCCCCCCATAGACGTATAGATTGTGACCCGATGTTTTGGGCGATAGACCATGCGTGATGACGTCATCACGTGCGGTCAATCAGCCTAAACATCGGGTCACAATCAGCCCGGGCACCCTTTGCCTGAGCTGGCCCTTAGACAAGCCGGCTGTGCTGGGTGTCAGCACAAAGGGAGAGAAGCACCTCCCCTCCTCACAGGGAGAGTAGCAGGAGGCAGGTGCAGACAGCTTATTCCTCAGCCCGATGGATCCGAGATGGGCAATGGTGCTTTCTCTATATTTGCATATTCCATATCTGACGCCTACCTTAGGCTTATACTCGAGTCAATAAATTTTCCCAGTTTTGTAGATAAAGTTAGGTACTTCGGCTTATACTCGGTCGATTTATACTCAAGTATACGGTAATTATGATTAGTCAAGAGGGTGGCTCTTGGTTTCTATTCCAATGTGTTTCATACAAGCAGGTGGTTTCATCCAAGCAGGTGGACTTCTTCAGGGATCAAGAGCATCATTCTGATAAACAACAATTGCTCTTCATGTGTACGTAACCATGTTTAAAAGAATACGCAAAAGTAGAAATGTAATACCAGCAGTGAGGCTGTTACCCTCAAAATGCAGGAATTATACACTGATGCTATGCAAGTATTGGCATCTAATGAAAGATGCGAACCTTACCTAACCAACTTTGCAATGTTTTGATATTGTCCTTTTCATGCTATAGGAATAAACACTGTAGGACCAGCACCAGCACTTTTATCGGGCACTTAACACTTTGAAATGATGCTCTTGATCCCTGAAGAAGTCCACCTGCTTGGATGAAATGCGTTGCAAAAGAAAACAAGAGCCCCCCTCATTACTGATCATAATTACTTAAGACCAGATTGGTGTAAGTGATTATTTTTGGATTATTTATCTCTTTTTGGGGACTGCAAATTTACCTATTTGCATGAATTGCTGTCAAACCTTTTTTTATTTTATTTATTTTTTTTAATATGTCATTATGATTAAGCATTAAAATTTGTAAATCTCATTTCTTGACTGGAGATTCATCCTAATTCACCTTAAGGGCTTGTTTCCACTAGCACAATTTTTGGCAGCGACATTTACAATAGAGGGTGGTCGTGTCCATTCATTTGCATGGGCTTGTCCGGATGGCGCCCTATAGACATGAATGGACGCGATCAAAAATCATGCGTGGTTGGGCACGATCAGGGGCGTTCTTGCTTGGTTACCCACAATGCACTTTTTTTTTTAAATCACTTTGCCTGATCAATTTATATACCCATCTTAAGGGGCATAGTTTTTTCAGTTTGTAAGGCTTGGTTACTTGGAATTAAGCCCTCTAAGGGGTGATCATTTTCATCCAATTATGTCCTTTTGTTGGTAACATATTACCAATTCCATATCAGTATAGATATGCAATTTCTTTTCAAATTAAAAATTCCTTTAAATGTGCACAAAAAAAGTGACACTTCCCTAACAAAGTCTCTTTCCATAAAATGAAGAATTCGTGATCAAGAGGAGATTATATTCAAATACTGTACTTTTCATGACCAACGTCGATAAAAAACATCAAAAAGAAAGCAGAAGACTAAATAACTATGAGCTTTTCCAGATGTCCTAATCTTGTCTGTCCAAATGCATCTTTTATGTGTGCGCAGAAAAACAGCATTCATCAAACAATTAAGCAATGAAATAAAAAAGATGATGAGGTTAAGCAGCAAACTGTACATTCCGTCATGGAACATCTAAGTAGGACCAGACACAGAACATTTAGTCAGGCAACAAAAATTTTATATTACAGGAGATTTATGACTCCACCTCTCTTAAAGCAAAATTGACTATGTCTGCACTGACTGTACACAGCCACAAATCAGAACCCAGATTCTGTCACATCTTAGTTTATACAGTAAATAAATGTTACATAATGCCTTATGTCCACTTACAATTTTCAGAAGAGTGGTAATGGGGGGAGTGAGGGTGCAGTTCCTATTCATCTAAGTAGGCCTTAGGAAATTACAATACAACTATTCCACAGTGTATGAATTACACTTGGGAGTCAAGAAAATAGAATTGCTTGGCTGAGAAAGTAATAAGTGAATGTGGGTTGAGAAGGTCAGTGAGGGGTAGAAATATATACAGCCATTAAGGAAAGGAACAAAGACAAGAAGGAAAAGTTCAATCAATGCCTATACTTTAAATGGGGGACAAAGTCTACAGTTTGGTACAACCTGAGAACGAAAGTTTTAGTAAACCCAGAAAAAACAAGGATATATGATATGTAATAAAACAAAATGTATATATATTTTTTAGTCCCAACCATCCTGGGTACAATAGCTCTTTATCACAGGAGGCTGGAATTTGTTCTGTTCCCTCCAACCAAGCCAAAAGGGAGATTTTAGATATGTAAGCACTAGCAGTACCCAATTCTTGAACACACAGCAGGGTGAATTGCAGGGTGAATTGCAGCTATTTAGAAAGCATGAGTTGTGTATTTACATTAAAATTCTACATTGAAATAAAAAAAAATATGACACAGACTTTGTTCTCCTCTCATATGGAAAAAGGGGCTCATTGGAAGTTGTTGCCCATTAGTAAAATGTGTAACCCCACAAGTTGGTCAGTGGGTTCAAAGAATGGGTACCGCTAGTTTAGAATCCCTGCACATTCTGCTGAAACTTTGCTCTGCCTCCTGTGTCACTGGTCTTTTGGCTTGGCTGTAGAAATATAGGGTGAATACTGCATAAACCAGAGCTGCCTTCTTTGCTGTAACATGTTGTAATATTCGCATCATAAGTGAATGGCTATGCCTCGAATTTTTTTTTCTAATTTTCTCTCCAAAACTGTGGGGTGCGTCTTTTAGACACACAATGTGCATTTTGCAGGTGGATTTTCCGCAACCTGCATGCAGTTTGCCTGTGGCGCTGGATCAGAGGGAGCATGTCCTATCAATAAGCATAACAAAGCTGATCTTCAAAGTAAGAGTAATGAAGATGTGTCACCTCGCTTTCAGAAAGTGGAGTGGTCACGGTCCAATTCTTTAGAATGGGAAGTGTCCTCTCTGTGTCAATAGACACTAAGCCTCAAGAAAAGGAAACTAGATTGGACTTTGCTAAAAATAAAATCTATAAAACATGAGATGGCCATGAGATGGTTTGTGTGTGGTTGCCACTGGCACACTAGTGTTTATCAATGATGTGTCACAGGACAAAAGCAGCCAAATATAAATTTGAGGATTTCAGAGATATACTGTCAAACCCAGCTAAATTCAGTCAAAGTTATTGTGAGGTGCTAACACATAACAGATGGACAATGACCTTAAACATACGGCCAAAGCAACCCAGAGTTTAAAGTGGAATATTCTTGAATGGCCAAATCAGTCACCTGATCTGCGCATTTCCTTTTTTTTAAAATATAGATCTATATTTATCATTTTGCCCGCATTTCACTTGAAGACTAAACTGCAGACATAAAGGATCACAAACAGCAAGTAAAAGCTGCTGCAGTAAAGGGCCTGGAGTAATAAAAAGGAGGAAACCAAGCACCTGGTTATGTCCATGAGTTTAAGACCTCAGGCTGTCATTACTAGCAAAGGGTTTTCAACCAGGAAAAAGAAATGACCATTTTATTTTCAGTTTCTTAATTTGTTCAATTTCTTTTGAGTCTCTGAAATGAAGTGATTTTGTTAAGAAAAGACTTCAGTCCCTCACATTTCTATGCAATTGTTTTGTTCATTCAACTGAAAAATCTAATTGTCTGTAGTTCAACTGCATATGAATTTTTCAATTTGAAATTCATTGTGGTAACGTACAGAATCATAATCATAAAAAAGTGGTCTCTATATGGACATAACTATTTCACATAGACAAACTTTGGAGCAGAAGATTCAAACAAAAAGAATGGAATGCTTTGGATTTTCGGAAGAATAATTTTTTTGCACCCTTTTAAAATATTGCTGGGAATATTATATTTACCAGACCAAGAAGAAGCAAATAGGAAAAGTTTCAGGGGTTGGGGTTTACATATATTATTTTCACAGCTGCACATTTGCCTTCACAACTGAAAGTTCAGTGAGCAAACAGACAAAAAAAAGACAAACACACACCATCGTCAGCATCCACTGGCTCTTCTTCTGCTTTCTCTACTTTACAGTTCTTCCTTCGCCCTTTCACCTGCTCCACAAGCTGCTGAAATTCCCTTTTGTGTTTCTTTCCTGCAAGAAGCCAAGAAGTGAGTTGTCAACAGAGACAGAAAACTAATAGAAAACAATTCTTTTGCAAAATTTTTAAATTCTTTCTCTGCACTTTTAAAGTTAAACCCAAGGACAAAAGTTGTAAAAGTAAGAATGGAACACAGTTATTGTGTCAAACAAAACAGATGAGCAGGAGGCTTAAACAGAGTTTGGAACAGACAAACTCTGCTTCAGAGGACAGGTTGTGAAAGACAGTTTGATGTCACAGGTCATACACCATGGCAAGTGTAAAATAGTTACATGGGAAAAGGTACCGTATATTTTTCAGACCATAAGACGCACCCAGTTTTTAGAGCAGAAAAAAACAGAAAAAAAATTATATAGAAGTTTTGACAATTTAATCAATTGGGTTAATGCAATTGATTAAATTAATGCAATATCAAATTCAACCAGTAGATATCACTATCAGTGAGGAGGTGATGTGATGTGCTGTGACTGTACTACTCACAGCACATCACATCACCTCCTCACTGATCGGGAGAGGGTCTTCTCTCCTCTCGCTCTCTGGCTGTGCCGGTGTCCATGGAAGCTGCAGAGTGATTGCAGTTTCCACGGATGGAGAGAGGGATAGATGGCAGTTCGACTATCTCTCTCTTCATTGCTTATACCAGCATGGCTCTGCTGGCATAAACAAAACAGTTTAGATGTGAGATCTGGACACCGGCCACATCTCTCATCTGACACCTCCCAGGATAATCTCCATCCAGAGCTGGCGGGAAGCCAAAGCGTGGACCATAAGACGCAGGGACTTTCCTTTCCAGCACAAGACAGGAAAAGAGAAGGGTCTGTGAAGGGTCTTTTTACCAGTATGCTTTAATGTGGACCTACCACCATAAATTCTGCATTAGATTGGACATGGAGCCTTGTATGAGGCCTCTGCTGGATCACCACATAACTGTTTCATGCCCGTATGCACATCAAGTAACTTTTAGAAGTGCTCTTAGGAACTGTAGTCACAGGGAAGGAGCACTTGCATAGATGTGCACACTCCTAAACAGGAAATAGAGGCAGCACTGGCAGAATGCAAAACACACAAAGTAAAAAAAGCCCTAAAGTATGGTGGAAGTATTTCGAACTGATGAGAAATACATGCACATATCCTTAATAAAAAATATGTGAGAAGCCTGACTGGCATAAAATCTATTCTGTAGAAGGATAACTATCCTATACATATAGCCAACATTATTAACAAATATATTTAGTATATCAAAGAAAAGCTGGCATGACCCTTACAGAGCTTTAGCAAATATGTTTAAGATAACATGGACAGAAAGAATATGAGGCAGCCAACATCCACAGAAGGTCTGTGCTTAGTTTTCCGAGATGTATAGAACAACCTACCTACACTGTTTCTTCAATAACTGTGTGGCAGTGTATTTTAGAGAATAAAGTGTTGCAAGTATTTTTCTTTTCAGACTTTCTCCTTTGTTTTGCACAAGATCATATACAATTATAAGTATTTAAAATACAATACTTTGTAGACTTGAAACTTGATGCCTCTTTTGCAAGCATGAATTTTTGACTTTCTTTTTGATTTGTACCTCTTGCAATCTTTTTAAAGGTAAACTTTTATTAAACATTTTGGTTTTACTTACTAACAGGCTGATTAACAGAAATAGAAAAAACAGGAAAAATGAAGAACAAATACATAGAAGCAAAAAAATGTATATACATTCAATATACATAGTGCCCATAACATAAGAACCGTATATTAAACAACAATATAACAGTAATCCGTCAATATATTACAAAAATGTAGAACCTGAAGGGGTCCTTTTGCATACTTGTGCTTATGTAAACAGAAGATCAAAGGAGCATAAGGTTGCTGTTAAAAAGAGTGAAATATGATGTAGTGTCAAGGTTTTCGGGGGCAAGGATACCTTCCGACAGGGTTTTCAAACCTCGCAAAAGCCTTGACGGGGAAGGACGCGATTGTGGCGAGCTCCACACTGCTACCTAGCACTTTGCTACTTAACCTACCTTTTGGACTACCTAATCTACTGTTATTTTACCTAGTAATACCCTACACCTATGGTCGCCCTCTAGGGGTCTATACAGGTCCTTTGACGTTAGGCTCCCCGTTCTCTGGACTCGCCCCCGGTTCTGCTTGCTTTCTCATGTTCCACTTTGGTAGCAAAATTATCATCCTTTTGTTACCCCCTGATGAAGTCTAATTCGACAAAACGTACGTTGGGGTAGCCTGACGTTTACCTTGACATCCTTCTCATACCAACAATCCCACCATCTTCCTGGACAGGTTGATGAAGATATGATCTGGAGATCCATTAGGCATCGTATGAATCCTTACTACCGTACCAAGATTGGAATATCATCACTGTTTTTATGGACATTAAAAATCATTATTCTTTTTATTCATGATTTATGAGTTCATTACTCTTTTCACTATGACGTAGTTTTATCGAAACCTTTAAAGTCCCCTAGCCTCTGCTGAGTCAGAGTTCATTTCCGCTCGGGGGTGGAGTTTTTTCTCTACACCCTGGGTATTTCCTTGTTTTGATTTATTTTGGGATATCGGTTTCTCTGTGCTGGAAGCATATCTATTGTCTCAATGATCTCAGATAGAGGACCAATCTATAAAAGACAGGTCAGAGATATCAGTTTCCACTTGTTGAAGAGTCTTATTGAGCCCTAATTAAAATGGGATACCCCTTTTAGTAAGAATTCCATTTTAGATTCTTGTAGGTGGGAATCTATAAGCCCTTACTGAGAAGCAGCTGCATGTCTTGTAAGTGATATAAGTATTAGTCACCTCAAATTCTTTCTTGAATGTGCCAAATGTTTTGAAGATACCACCTATATATCAATGATGTAAACACTGAACTACAAGGAGTTCAGCAGAGGCAGGAATCATGCATATACGGGAGAGTTTAAGATGCATGGTTGAATGACTAGAAAATAATTATTATGCAGGATATTTCCACTTGAATAAATCATATAATTAATATTTGTATAACCATGATCCAAATGTGTCCGGTTTGTGGGGAGAACCCCCGTGTCTGTCCTATATATAAATTAAATAAATTATAATAAATCTGTGATATTAAAATCCCCGATCTAGGTTTGGGCAAAAAGACAGGGAGGTTAAGATCCCAGATGATCCTAAAATGGTGGACAAGGAAATATATCATGTTATAATCTGAATAATAATATTTGACAACAGAAAAAGAAGCATATTTTTGTAGCAACCCTTACTTCTGGTAGAGAACTGAGATGAAGTACCATAAAACAAGTAAAATAACAGGAAAAAATTCTCCTAGACACACAATACATAGAACCGCATAGTGCCTGAACCACAAACTAAAGTTGTCGACCCTCCTCTGCCAGAAGCAGCTTTTGGTGTAGCTACAGCTTTTGTTACCGGTGACAATATATCTGGCACCCCCAGTAGCTATACTTTATGACTGGACTTTCCCTTTGGTGCCTTCAGCTTTACCATTTATATTATATATATTATATAATGGCATTTTATTGTATTGTTTCCTTGTTAACTTTGAGAATAATAATAAAAAAAAAAAAGACTTGGCATTAAACCCTGTAAACTTTTTTTTGTCTAATCATTAAGCACTTAACCTCTGCAGAAGGGTGGAGGGCCTACAGCCAGGCTTGATAAAAAGTAAACGGGGGATAGCTGCAAATATACTTTTTTTTACCAAATATACTAATTACCAAAATGTATCCAATGACATATAAAAAAAAGGTTAAAATAAAAAAAGGCAGACTTAGAAGGCAAATTAATAATTTTTTGGTTTTATATTAATAAAATAATTTCTAAATATAAAAAAAAACAAAAACTGTCTGGCAGTATGTGTATACCCTTTTTTTCAGTTTAAAGCGGTACAGGAAATATAAACAGATATAAATAGATGACAAAGTTTATATTTCCCTTTTGCCCCCCATCACCGGTAGCTTGGGGTTACCTATATTGGTAAATAGAATCTATCTCAAGCTAAACTCAGGGTTTAACTAGCTAACTGGCACTAATAATATTCATACCATATTCAGTTCGGAGATAAAAAGAAAAGGAGCTAGAAAACAATCACTCACTGTACTGTTGATGAATCTCATTTATCTCCTCCTCACTTTGCTCCTTCTTGAAAGTCATGGTCTGTCAAAAAAAAACAAAAAAAAAACAAAAAACAATAAATGAATACAGTTTAGTTGGAAACAGCAACATTAAGTAACCACTGAACAATGGGCATGAGCTAAGTTACTTTTCCTCTCTGTAGTAGAGATGGTTCCAAAATTTGGACTGCTGGCTGTGTGGGCAGGAAAGCCGGCGCTCCTCCATTAACTTGGAGGTCTATGCCAAAAAAAAACAGAAATGCTGCAGCGATGAAGACAATCGCTGCAGCTTTCCAGGTAGGTATCGGGTGTACCTGAACAGCGAACAAACAGGGTTCGTCTCAACCGCTAGGGAGGTTAATATGCACTAAAATGTGCATAAAAGTATTGGATTTTTCGGACTACTAGACACATTGTAAAGGACACACGCTATACAGAAGTGTCTGATGCCCAAAAAATACTTAGACTTACCTGTACTCTGCTGGCCGGAGCTCCATGCTTTGACCGGCAGAGTAGGAGTTAAAGATGTGGCAAGCAGCCTCTGACCGCTTTTACACCTCCAGTCCCGAAGGGCAGCTCCTGCATGTAAGCTGGGCAGCTTGAGCCCAACTCACACACAGTTCTCTTGAAAGAACCGGCAGCTTTCTTTTTTGCCTCTGTATGGGCGTTTTGGCTTTCCAGCTCACATACTAAAAGCAAAGATCAAAGTTGGACTGGCTGATTTACACAGTGCTCCAGCTCTCTGTGTGAGAGCTAGCAGCATGAGGTCAGCACACACGCAGAGCTATAAGCTCCTCTGCATTAATTGTCTTTGGAATACAACTCTTATTGGATTACAACTATTATGGGATGCAGAAACGAACATGCATCCCAAACAAAACTAATATCCATGGCCTACCTAAGGCCAACAGGGACTCTATCTCTGTAGCCCGTCAGGCTACATAAAGTCAAAGAGGCCATTGACTTTGTTGGGGATTCATATTAAACTGGCATATTACACAGAGGGCTCCCTTTTTCCTTGAGGCATGTAACCCTATCATTGGGGGTTTCCCTCTCAATCTCTGGGCACAATGAAACCAGAAGTCAGCTATCCAATCTAGCTATCCAATACTACACTGACGATCTTCCATCCTTCCTTGACACCCTGCAGATTCACTGGTAAACATTAAAATGTGGCCTAAACCAGCAATAAGCACATTACAAAAAGCTTACAGAAATTACATTAATGGTCATGTTGCTGCATTACCTTTATGCCAATAGTTGACGTTTATCAACTTTCATTACAGGGAACAGGTGGAAGGGAGCAAGAGCGTCTTAACAAGGGATCAAGCGGTGAGTTTAAAACACATATACTTACCTCTGAGCAAGCATGATGGCAGATGGCTACAAAAAAAAATTTTAAACACATCACCCAAGCGATGGGAAGGGACTTAAAGACCAGTGAAGGGAGTTAAAGTTCCATTGCAAAGCCTCCCTGAACCCAGCACAATTTGAATGCCGACTCCAAGGACCAGAGTCTATACAGGGGTGGAGCTATACAGGGGTGGAGCTATACAGGATAATAAAGAATAATTGATTACTGGTAAGGCTTTAAATATATATTTTTCTACATTTGTGTGTATAATGCATGTTTTGACTGCAAGACACATCGAGCAAACACTTTAAATTGCACACTCTGAAAATGTGATGTCCTTGTTATGAGGGTGGCATGCAGGAACAATCTAAGAAACTCTGTAGAGAATTCTAGGTAATGGTGAGGCAGATATATGTCAAATAAAACATATTTTAAGTAGCTTTATGGCGTAAAAATTACAGCACTACTTAGTGACAGAGAATGCAAGGTTGATTATTCAAGATGCATGGTACAAAGAACAATTATGCTGGAGATACAAAATAGCAAAACATGTGGTTCAGTTACTTCATTTTTATTCCTTTATTCCAGTGTTTATTTTAAAGCCTTGTTTGTTCTCCTAGTGCAGTTTTGAATAGAAACTGACCTTTCTACAAAATTTATATGAACATTCTAAATATAGAAATGGTTGTGGTTTTCAAATTAGTTCTAATCCATGACTCTCCACATTTGTGAAAAGTACCTCCAACAATCCAAAAACATGCATCACTAAGATTTTTTGTTTGTGAGACTGCAAGCTCCGTGATGCAACATTTTCTGTACATCGAATGTCAGAAATTTATCAATGGACATAGTATATGAGTTGACAGTTGGACAGTGTATGAGTTAAACAAGAAGGTAGGAACTCCTTTACTCACATTCTCCTGTTTACATTCCAGACTTGAACGGGCCTTCTCATTCTTCTCAATTTCTTTAATGATTTCAGCAGCTTTGAAAACAAACCAACAGTTTAATTGGCTGAAAAGTATGAGTCTGGTTAGAGCTAACATTTCCATATCAGACCAAATGTTGTTGGATATTAATCATAATTAACAAGTTTTCAGAAAACATCTGCAAGTATAGTGTAGTCTTATAAATAGAAGATTTATACAAAGGCAACACAATTTTTTTTTCATTTATTTCATTCATTTTTTTCATATGGGCATTTTTCATTTTTCTAGCACATCAAGTTTATGTTTTATCAGAAATTTTATATTTTGATGGCTTTACTAAAGCCTTGCTGTGTTCAGCGTATGGGGTGTTGTGAAATATAATGTATTGCGCAATGTCACTGGTGTTTTGCAAAATTGTGTGAGGGTATAAATAGCTGGTAATAGCCTCAGTCATAAGACTTCAGTGTACCATCGACAGCTGTAAATAGCAGCCTTTTAAAACTAAGAAACTGTGGTTTTTTGTTTTTTTTCTTTTAACTCTGACTTTCTCTTTATTCAGGTGGAATCATGCCTAGGCACTGCAGGAATAAACCTGATATTTTCACATACATTACATGTTACATAAATTACATGTTACATGGGTGGATGACATTGTCAGCACAACGTTGACCAATTACAATTGGCTGTCCATTGGATGACCAGGATTAGCACTCGGCTCCACATATCATATGCACCAGCTGTTCCAGCGGCCTACACAACTGGTTGAATTGATGAAGGACACCAATGCCTTTTGCCATCCCAATGGTGTGGAGGGAACTGCAAGACCATATTAACTCCCTGGGCGTTACAAGTCTTTCGCGCCATTTTTTATTATATGAAAAGCTGCTTCCCCAGCAATCATGGAGGAGTACACTGTAATTAACCAACATGGAAGTCTATGCACCCGTACTGGCTTCGGGCATAATGCTAAAGAGGTTAATGACTGCTACTTTTGTCAGGTTGGATTCAGCTAAAAACGAAGCACAACATTGTATATTTAGCAATAGATTTAGCCTAGATTTAGCAATCAAACCTGTTCTCCTTGACTATTCCTTGCCTGTTCCATTACCACCAGATGGTGGTCTTGCTTCAGTGAAGGGTGATCAGGAATGCGGCAAAGCCGCTAGCCATGTTCCAAAAACATCAGACCCAGACTACTTGTGGGATGATGACACAGAACCAAAGACTTTTACCCAAGCTGAACTGAATGATCTTGTACATGATTTACAGCTAACTAAAGATCAAGCTAAAATCCTTGCCTCCAGATGTACACAGAAGAACTTGCTCGGACATGGTGTGAAAATAACTAATTATAGGCAATCTTGATGGTTCATTGTGCTATTGCCATGATTTAAATGGTCTGTCACAAGTGCACTGCCCATCTAATTGGCAACTGTTCATCGATTCTTCACAAAAAAAGCTTGAAGGCAGTTTTACTGCACAATGGTAACTCCAATGTGTGCGTACCCGTTGCACACTCTGTCCATTTGAGTCATACGTGAACATGATTAAGTGTATTATTTTTAAGACACAGCAGTGGCATATATATGGCAATTTAAAAGTAAATGGCATGTTGATGGGGATGCAAGGGGGATTCACCAAATACTGCTGCTTCCTGTGCCTTTGGAACAGAGGATTTACTACAGAACATTATGTCAAGCGCAACTGGCAACCAAGAAACGCATATACACCCTGAATAAGTCTTTTCTACCTCTGGTTCATCCAAACAAAATGTATCTACTTCCTCTCCATATCATGTTAGGCTTGATTAAGAATCCTGTCAAGGCCATGGGTAAAGCAAACTCAAGAGGAGTACCTAGTGAAGAAATTTCCCAGCATCAGCGCTGGAAAACGAAAAGAAGGAATTTTCATAGGCCTGCAGCTTAAACCTGTTTTGCATGATGAAGAATTTAAACAATCTCTTTCAGCAGTTGGAAGCTTGGGAGATTTGTCAAAAAACTTTTGGGCAAACAAAAGTCTCCTGGGTACAAAGAGGGAGTTTAGAATCTTCTTCATTCATACCAGAAACTTGGTTGTCACATGCCATAAAAAATACACTTTTTGCACTCTGACAAAGATTTTTCCCCAGAACATCTTGGAATGGTGAGTGATAAACAAAGAGAACGGTTCCACAAGGACATTCAGTTAATGGGACGTTGATACCAAGGCTCCTAGGATGAAAGTTTGATGGCCGACTACTACTGGGTGATGTCACGTGATAATCTGCATGTTGCTTACACGAGAAAGTCCTATTCTAAGTGCCTCTGAAGAAGCTATTGCAGCTGTTTTATCACAGTTTTGCTATGTATATCAAAGAGTAGGCCTGTTTTTACTTTTGTTCAGAGATACTGAGAAATTTACTGCTGTGCGTACATGATTAAGAGTTACATTGTTCATAACTTTATTATTATGTTTATTATTAAACATTATTTGGAAAAAACATTTCGTCATGCAAAACTACTATACAAAAAAGTGTTTTTTTTCTCCGATACAGAATTTTTTTTTCATTTTGTTGCCTTGTGTAATTTACTTAACCTAAATCTTTATATAATAACAGTGATTGTCAAAAAGAGTAATTACAATAGATCAAATTAATTAACTAAATATTTTTTAAAAATTGTTCCTGTCTCAAAATAAGTCTGCTTACTTTTTCTGATGTAAAAAGAGTTTTTTACATAATAAAAGTTGTATATATCCGAGTATGCAGATACAGAAAGCAGACCCAAATGGAAGGTATATGGGCATAATGGTGGCACTTTATCTCGAAGAACAAGTAATGTTATTGTATACCAAGTTGAAATGAGAAGCAACACTATATGGTTGGTTTCATTCCTATGTTGATTAAACCTTTTTTTCTTCTTGAAAGACTGCTGATTATTGCCATCTTAATTTCCCAAGTAATTTTCAAATCAGACCCTGGCTTGTACAATTCAAGAAAATTTGCGTGGACAGTTACAATGATCAGCACATCATCAGTCCGGCTTTGTTTTTTTTAACTTCTTCACTTTTCTATTCCTCTTCTTCTATTTTAAACCTTGTTTTTGTATTTTTATATTAAAATAAAACTAAAATGATATAATAAAAAATCAATAAAGGACTTTATGCCCAGGGCGGGAAAAACACAGCAATTGTGCTTTTTGTTTTTGAGAGTCACTATTTCAACTAGCCTATTTGTGAATTAATTGGAATGGCTCTGAAGACAATATCATCACCAAAATTGCTGGAGTTGTAGAAAATGGTTGTGGGAAGAAAAAAGTATTGCTCTAGCTTATGAAGTTTTTACATAGGTTAAATTCAAAGTTAAGTCAACTTAAACATGATTTGAACACCCTTAACACCTTTAACTTGAAATTCACAAGTTTCATGCAAAAAAGATAGTCTTTTCGTAGAAATATATGTAGATAAACATCACTAATTAAATATGCCTTTGTATACTTTGTATAGAAAGCCTATGATTATTATGTCCTACTTCTGTAGCACCAACAGATTACGCAGCGCTTTACAGTATATATAATCATATCACTAAAGCCCAA
>CM070037.1:90782264-90805306 GCA_036250615.1 Ptychadena robeensis
ACACAGTTTGATTTTTTATAAAATTCCCAAACGATTGATTGCCGTGCGCATTCTCAGCAAACGAACGTTCAGAAAGCAAATGCAAAAAACCCTTGTTCAATCAATCCGACACAAAATGATAATCGAACAGGGAACCAACATGTTGGTAAATCCCTGTTCCATCACCATCACTTTGCCATTACAATTATTATGCGCTACACCGCATTACCATGCCACGATCGATCACAGGTGGATCAAACATGTATCAACCTGAGCTCACAATCTAATGTCCCTCCCACCGTCACATCAGTCTTTAGAGAAGAGCAGATCTGCAGTGAGTTCTCCTTGGAGATCTGCATCAACAAGGCCTACTCAGCCTGTGTGACCTGGGGAAATGCCTGGTTCCTGGGTAGACTCAGGTGGAAGCTCACCTGACTCTGATGATAAGCCACATGGCCCCATAGAGGATCTGTCTGCAGGTCCTCTATGGGGACATGACAGATTATTTTGTAGGGAAATTTGTGTAGCATTTGTACTACATTAAGACTGAGGATAGGAAGCTGGTGGCACTGCTAGCTTCTCTGAAAAGTAAGAGAGCTGTTTGTGTCCATGGCAGCAAGCGAAAAACGGTGAAAAGAGACAAGAAAAGCAAAACGTTTGGCAAAACCAGTGATGAGGTGGCCAGCCTCTTAAAGGATTTTTCCCGAAAATTATAAAGAGAAGGTCACAGTCACACTTAGTAAAAATGTCCAACAAATCTGGCCTTTAAAGGTAGATAGATCCATTGATGTTTTCTAGTAAGCTCAATGCATTTCTCCCAATAAATAAGCCAGGAAGTGGCAATGCATACAGTCCATATCCCTATGATGCAAGAGGGAAAAATGTCAACATTGCATCAAGACAATAATCAATATCAGACGTCATTTGTTAATAAAAGTCAGGTTATTCACAAAAGCTCCCAGGTGGAAGCATTATCTTGGTAGGGGGGGGGGGGGGGGGGGGGGGGATGGAATGGATAACGAATATTAAAATCTAATATAGCCAATAAGCATGACACTGTGAGACAAATATATATAGTGTAAGTTTAGAGTTGAACTATTTAAATGTAAATGTGTCATGAGTGCCATGTAAAGTACCTATGAATGTCTATTAGGTAACACCCCCAACAAGTGACAGTGACAAAACAACAAAATAAAACAAAGTAAAACCCAGCTAACAATATAGGGGGGCCCCAGTGTCCCTCCACCAGCAGGGGCAGAGGTGTTACAATGAAGACAAGGGACAGAACCCATGTTGGTAAATAGGGAGGCGCCCGCCCATATCCCATCTGTGAACTAACCCCTCCCCGATTCATTCCCAGGTCCACGTATATGGGTTGGCTGGATGTGACCTGGTGGTTGTCCTCTTCCTCCATCACCTCTCCCCCTGGAGACCGAAAAACTGGTCAAAAGGTAATCTCTTCCACCGTTAATCTAAAGTTGAATCAGGGGTCAATGTACTTTGTGTACCTTGAATGAACTCCCTCGTTCCTCCTCCTTTTTCCACCAGAACTAGAGGCTTTATTGGGGGGTGCAATAAAGTGGGTTATTTCAATGCTTTGAAGCATGGGACCTCGGCATTTACGACCCCCTATATGTTTATACAGGTGGGTGCACCAGGCATGGTAGACATTCCAGGATTTTCTACAGAATGGGGGAAGTTAACTATGAAGAGTCTGGGTAGATGTAATTGTGGCTTAGGTTACGATATATTTATATGTACAGGATTACATCGAGTATTCGTCACACCTAGGGAATGCATTTTGGTTTCTTCCCGAGGACGAGAAAATTGATCGTTTTAAGACGATTGACTGAAAATCTGACCTGTGTACGGCCTGCTTTAGGCTATGTCCCCACGTAGATACGGCACGTAGATAGCTATAGCTAGCAGTGGGGAGCAGTAGGAAGTCAGGGGGGGGGGGGGGGGGGGGGGGGACAAGGTAAAGGTCAGGAAGCAGCAGGCCCGATGTCAGTGTGAGGATTTGGCCACATGGGATGAGGATATTGCCTTT
The DNA here is from genome assembly GCA_036250615.1 of Ptychadena robeensis. Classification (NCBI taxonomy): domain Eukaryota; kingdom Metazoa; phylum Chordata; class Amphibia; order Anura; family Ptychadenidae; genus Ptychadena; species Ptychadena robeensis. Next base: position 90,784,294 of record CM070037.1, read on the forward strand.
TTTGAGCCCTATTATTTTTATAAGTTGTGTATATGGCCAATGAAGAGAGAAGAGCTCAAAACGCTACTCAAAAAGCATATATGAAAGTGAATGGTTAGACAAGGCAGGACCCTATATACAAGTCCCAGGTGAAAGATTATTTCTTGTAAATGTAATCCTTCCATTTTGATCATAAAACCGTTTTGGTACCCGTTACCAGGGTATCTGATTATTGCTAAATAAAGCTATACCAGAAATAGCATAAACAAAATGCACATGGATTACAGATGAATTGGTAAAGATGTTTAGATGTGTAAAGCTGGCCATACACCTTTAGATTTCTCTGTCAGATATCCTTTAGATCTACCAACAACTACTGTATGTAGTATAGGGTCCTCTGCAATTGAACACAGGTAGACTTGATTGTTTAGAAAGTCCCTCATATTACATGGTTTTGGCAAAACAAAAAGGAGATCTAAAGGAAATCTGACAGAGAAATCTAAAAGTGTATGGGGACCTTAAGATGTAAGCAATGCCAATTTACTCATGAATGCAGTAGTTATAGCTTACCAAATGGACAGATACATTGAGTGCAACAATGTAGACTGCTGTAGTAAGGGAGGGAGTTATGATAAAATATGATTGTATGATACCTGATAAAATATGATTGTAACGTGTCCCACGAGAAATAAGGAAAATTATATAAGAACATGTGTATAGGTGTGAAACAGTTTTTTCTTCAGGGAAAACTAAGGAAAAACGGGAGAAAAAACAACAAAAGAATCTGGTTAGGAGCGAGCCTTTATATTCTACCTGGGATGGTATATTTTGGTTATACCATGGAGAATCTTGGAATAAAAATACTTATGTGGCTGTTGGCATAGGTGAACCTGGAGAGTTACCCTTATGCCGAACAACCTTAAGGAGATAGTAGCATATAGGAGTATTTAGTGGATACACTGCCCCTTTTCAGTGTGATGAGACTTGTGGCAGTTGGCACTCTGGTGGCTTTTATTGGGTGACCGAGGGGTCTTTGGCACTGCTTGGACCTTCCCTCATGGTTACAATCATTTCTTGGTTTTGGGGGTACCTGAAAAATAGAAAATAAGTCACTTTATATTAACGTGTTTCGTGGCTGCACTTGCCACTTCCTTAGGATGCTGTATAATTTAATGATCTCCTTTAGTGACAGACACCAGCTTACAGGGAGCATTTAATTGAGACACCATTTAATCACACACCATCCTGAAGAAGTGGCAAGGCCAACCCCCAAACGTGTTGATGTAAATGGTGACTTATTATTAGAAATACCAATAAAAGAAGTGAATCCAGAATGTTTACCTCTACACAGATATTTTTTTTGTGTGCCCCACAACAAAGAAATTAACACATGTACGCAATTTCTAATGGGGCAACACCTATTGCCCAGCATGTTGCACGTGTATTTTCATTGAAAGTCAAGGAATGTGTCCACACATCTGTTGGTGTGATCCGTCAGCTTGCGCTGCGTTAAAATCATTAACGCAACGCAAGCCAACTTTAAAATTAGTCCATTGAAACACAATAGTATGTGTTGATCAATCTGTTCATGGAAAAAAACAAACACAAAAACGCATTCCTGATGCATAGGTTTTGTTTATTGGATCCGTTAACGCAGTGCATCCTTAACGCATAGTGGAGTCAAGGCCTTAGGGCCATTTTAAACTAGTACACAATATTGCAACGCAAACGCAGCTAGTGTGAAATGGCTCTCAATCTATGAATTGGGGGTGGGCCTCAACAATGTTCCTAGAAAAGGGGGGGACCTGCAGGGAAGGTTTGGGAACCACTGATTTAGCTGATGATTGCATAACCTATAAAAATATAAAATCTTGTGATTGGTAGACATTGTATTATACATGCATTGAGATTTGTTTTGGGAATAAATGATTTTTAGACATGCCACGAGTCCAGTGGGAAATCCACCAGATGAGTTCAGTTTGCTGGCTACAGTTCATTGTTGTCATCATGTGGCAAAAATTTATCCAATTAATATTTATGACCTCAATAATTTGATGATGCGTTCAATTAACACAATTTTTGTTCCTGGCTTCCAAGAGTTATTTTTCAACTGCTCAAACTATCCATAGTTATTTTTCAAACTATGGAGCTACAACTACATTGAGCACAAACTTTGATTTTATGACCACAGCCCAGAACATTTTGTATACTTATAGTGACAAAACAAGTGAATTTTTATCTTTTTGTTGATGCGGTCTGATAAAGAACAACACTTGCATGGTAAATAGACAAAACCATTTAAAAAGGTTCAGAAATTAGTAGGATTCATAGATTTGTGACTGTACTGCAAATCACTTTCTCAGAGAAGCCCCCAAATGTAGTCCCCCATCATGTTTTCGTTTTACTGTCCTTGATAACAACATTCAAAGCCCAGTATATCTTGATGACAGCACTCAACTTGCACCTCTGAGTAAGCTCCCATGTTCTCCTTGAATTTGTCAAGATGAGCATCAAAGATATGGACTTTGAGAGACATTCTGCATCCCATTTTGGCATGATTCTTTATGAGAGTCTGAAACAACTGCACATAGTTTTCAGCCTTGTGATCACTCAGGAAGCCGTTAACCACTACAACGAAACAGTTCCAAGCCCTTTTCTCTGTCCTGTTCAGCAGCATGGCAAATTTGTCACATTCTGTGATCTTCTGGATTATTATATATTATTATTATCTTGTATTTATATTGCACGGACAGAGGAAACCCACTGAGACACAGGGAGAACATACAAATTCCTTGCAGATAGTGCCCAGGCCTAGGACTCTAGAACTGCATGGTCAGAGTGCTAACCACTTGAGCCACCGTGCTGCCCACGATCTGCGGTGCGATGAAGATACCAGCCTTGACCTTTGCCTTGGACAGCTTTTAAAAGAGATCTTGGAGTTACTTGAAAGCTGCTGACTCCTTGTTATGGGCGCATAAGTGTCAAGGCTGTCCCAGAGGCAAAGGAAAGGGAATGACCATTTTGAAGTCTCCGATGACCTCCCATCCATAGTAGTCATACTTCAAGGCACTCCGCAACATCTTGACACTGGTGTAGTCCTCTTTGAGATGCATAGTGTGAGCCATAGGGAGAGTCTGTATTTTTTTTTTGTTTGTGAAGCAGCATGGCTTCTAGGCTCCGAGATGAGCTGTCTATGAATAGGCGCCATTCTGTCAGGTTACAGGCGATACCTTTAGCCTCAAATAGACCAGCCACATTTTGTCGACTGAAGCAGTTTGAAAATGTTTGATGAAGCTTTCTCTGATTTGTGACTTGCATGCTTTCATCTAACAAGTTCCACTGCTTGAGCCTGGATGTCAGAATCTCAGCATTGGACTTGGTAAGACCAAGGTCTTTGATCAGATCATTGATGTCTTTATGGTTAGGGGAGTATGACCTTCTCTTCTCAGCCGCATTTGTGAAACTGCAATTTGGATCTGCAATATCTTTCTCGCTGTCTGACTTGCTGCTGTCTCCTGAAGATGGCTGATCCCTCTGCAGTGTGATGGCAGCTCTGGGCAGTGAAAGAAGGAATGTCTGGATAAACCTTTTTACACTGCCTTTAAGAGATTTCTTGCAATATTCGCATGTGAAATGAGGTGCCCAGGGCTTGTGTTGATCCCTGACAGGCATGCCGAAGGCCTTGCACATCTTACCACTTGCTGTTATGGAATACTTTCTCACTCTTGTTTTTATAAATTGTCCACAGATGTAGCAAAATGCATCTGCTGGGTGCAAGCAACCTCTTGATGCCATCTAAATTAAATTAAAAAAAATACATAAAGCAAAATGTTGGTTTCAGTTACCTGTGCTTTTATACTTGTATGACTACTATTGGACAGTCTGAGAGCGTTCTAGAAAGTTCTAAAAGTTTCTTGAAAGTTCTAGATAATTCTAGAAACTTCTGGACAATTTTAACAGTTCAAAAATATTCTTGAAGACTACTCAGTAATGCGAATCAAGAATATTCTCTAAAACAGACAAATCTCAAAACATCATTGTCCTGATCACAAAAGCAAAGTATTTGTGGAACAACAGCTATTTTATGTTTTTTTTAGGCATAACGGGTTAGGAAAACACACTTTGTACCCAGGAACAAAATAAAAATGTGCAGATTTGTTACATGTTATCCCGGTCTTCCATTCTGGGTAATAACCCTGTAGGTCCTCCCTGAGCTTCCTTCTCATGTATATTTTCTCTCCCTATGCTTATTTTGCTTTTTGGATGACATACACCTTTAACTTAGGAGAACACAGAATAGAATGTTTTACCACAATTTTAGTGTATATATATTTAGATTATTTAACTTTCCAAAGGTCACCCCAAGTGTAGCTCAGAGTAAACTTGTTTATCAAACCAAACTAGCCCTGGTCTAGATTAGGAGTTATTTACCTGTTCTGGGAGAGCTGATCTACATCAGTGAACTCACAGATTGTACTGGGTTCCACCTCTTTAAAAAAGGTACAGGGGGGGGGGCTGGGATGCAAGAGCGGCCCAACGTGCTCCCTGCATCTCTGACCATCCACGACAATTATGCACCTGTTTTGTTCACCTCCTGGGAAATCGGAGAGTGGCACACCTATGCACTCTTCTGCGCACCCTTGGAGGATCCTCCAGTGCGATTTCTGAATGGCTGAATCAACACAGACCAAACGGACACTGCAGGTGTCGGCAGTCATCTTTTTGCAGAACATCCCCATCTCCAGCACACAGCCTCCAACTTGGCTGCCTGCTTTGGGCGAGTGCCACTCCTCCTGGCGCTGTCCTCCGGTGACTCTATGGACACTTCGATGCCCACGAAAATACACAACTCCCGCAGACCAGGTGGACATACAGCACAGCAGGGTGCCATTTTGGAATCACAGTGCACACACTGCACAGCCGGGCAACATGAATGTCTGCTATGCATACCAATCAGCGGCTCCACCCTCCTGGTCTTTATAAAGGAGCTTCACATGACAGGGCCTGATCTTTGGGTCTCTATGTGTTTGCTTCTAGCCTTCCTTTTTATCTGCCTGACTTCCTGGTTCCAGACCCCCTGCTTGTTTATCGGACTTCTTGATCCTCGGCACTTCATCCTGGTACCTCTTCTGACTCCCCGGCTTCTGACTCCTGGCTTGTTCCATGGGACTTCTCTTGCTCCCAAGCTTGGCACTACGTGTTGGTCATCCCTTCAGCCGCCATCTTGCACAGGTGCTTTCTAGGGACTGCAACCTGGGGATTACCTGCAGCCAAATCATACTCCCTTCGCAGGGAGCTCTGGTGAATACCAGGTAGTCCCTTAGACTCTGCACCCCGGATTGCACCCCCTGCCAACCGTGCAAGTTGGTCCAGTGGGTCCACAACCGTGAATCACCGGTGTCACCGCTGCTCTGGTGTCCCCTGCCGTGACAGAAGTGTCTCCCAAAAAGTCCTTAGGAGGACATAACATTAAGCAACTCTACAGTGTTGCCCTTTAGAGGGGAAGAGCAATACATATGTACTATAAAATAGCAATGGTGGTGGGGTCCGTTTGTCTTCACACTTGCTGCCCTGGGCATAAAAAGATTCCAAAGAAGGTGCAGGAAGCATTGCACAACAGCACACTGTGTACCAAAATAGGACCAGTCATGCGTCCCAATCAGGGCATCCCAGCTGATCAAGATAAAAAAAAACGCAAACTGCTAAGCATTGCTTGATGGTCTGAGATCATCCATTTCCCTCTAAATTTCATTCCACAGGTTGTCAATAGGGTTGAAATCTGGAGACTGGGCTGGCCAAAACAGACTTTTGATTTAGTTATCCAACATACAGATTTATACTAAAAAGTGGGAAGATTATCCCCACAATAAGAAGGAGTTCCCCCTGAACGAACATCGGGGCTGTACACAGGCAAAGAGCGAGGGGCAGACAGTACTGTGCACGAGGAAGCTGAAGTTATCCATTTCCCAATACTGCCTTACCTCCATACAAACTCCTAACTGACTTATTACTCTGTGATGGAGATTACCTATACTTACTACAACCTCAACAGGTCTTGGCGGTTATGGGGCTGCCTTTTTTTGGCCCCTCGTTCTTTGCCCGTGTACAGCCCCGATGAGGGCAGTTGGCTGACATGTTCCATTAACCCGGTTATATTTACACAAAACTTATTTGGATCAAGACACCCCCTGAAGAAGGACATACACGAAACGCGCCTTGGGGTGGGATGGACTCAGGTTGTTACAGGATCCCTTATCCTTGCATGATATTACATTGAGCATTCATTTAGGGGGAACTCCTACTTATTGTAGGGATAATCTTCCCACTTTTTAGTATAAATCTCTATATATATATATTCGGGATGTGGGCCAAAATACGCTGAAAAATGCAACTTTAGATTTATTAGTTATCCAACATGCAGACCTTAATTCCACTGGGTGTGGCATGGATCATTCTCTTGAGTTGATGAACATAGTCTAAGCAGAAGAAAGCAAATGTTTATCTAGAATAACCTCGTATCTGGACACATCTACAGAATTAAAGCCTTCCTGAAGCAGCCCCAAATCATCATTGACTATCCTCCCCATTTTACAGTTGGTGCAAGATACTCTGGGCCTTTGCTTAACCAGAATACAACCAGATGTTGGTCAAAGCTTACAATCTGCAGTAAAACTTATGTGGTCTTTAGAATAGCTCGGCCTGCCTCTACTGTTTCTTTGCTCTCTGTCTTACTTTTGCTGTCCCTCATACCTGTTGATTCTTAAGCCGGCCAAAGACTGTAGATTTGCGATAGATCCATAGACGCTCGAGTGGGGCTTGATGGGTTCAAGGCACTGCTTTTGATCGTTGGCAGCTTGAACTGTGAATCGCACACTACTGTGCACATCGATCCCCATCCAAAGTGATTGCGATCGATCACGGAAAAACTGACATGTCTGTTTCCTGTTCGATCGCCTTTTTAACGTTTGGGATAGATCGCTCCATGTGGGCAGCTTTGATTCCCGCAGGATTGATCGTCGCTTTATGTAGTGGCATAGTTAAAATGTTGATGCTTACAGTAAAACAAAAATATGGATACTTGACATGTCTTTTGACATGTGCTATCCCAATAATTCTTATGGAACACCAAAGCTGAAAACATTTTTATAAAATCTTGTCATTTAAGCTGTTGAATACATTTTTTAATAATGTACACATTTCTTAATGTAAAATGTTTCCATTCAGATGGAGAAAAAAGGATAAGTCTATACCTGATTTTGGATTTAATGAGTCACACTGTGCATTGTACATATGCAAAAATTCCCGGTGTCGTCGCACCATTTGTTGCCTAGTGCCACTAGTGGACAGGCCAGCCTCCTTCAGTCTCTTCCGTAGGTCTCGTTCAGACAGAAGGTTGTACACCAATTTAGCCATGGGCTTCTGCTTCTGTACAGAACTGTATGGGTTTGAAGAAACAAGAGTTTATTAGTTGCCAGAATTAGGTCTAGAACTCTACAATATACATTCTTTATAATGACAACGAATATGTTTGCTGTATTTTGCAAATTAATTAAGTTACACACATACAATCAACTTCTGCTTAATTGATCATGACGTGTGCAATTTAAATATAGGCTGTCAGTCCAACATCGTTCCATGATACTACCACACAGTGTGATGCAAAACCACTCAATTCCTTTCCTACGGCCTTTGCACATATGCATTATAGTATTAGAACACAATGAATTATTCCTGGGCGAATAACTTATGCCCTTCAAAACGTGGATGAAGGCTTCTGGCGGTAGCATGGCGTCCGCCCGGGGACACGGGCAATCTAGATAGGGACCTTGGCCTGGATGGCGGCAGATGATAACTATAGATGTCTGGCTTGCACAATCCAGGTACCGTACTTTTTGGAACATAAGACGCCCAAAATTGTGGGGAGGGGGTGCCTGCGTCTTATGGTCCGCATGCGCAACCCGCCAGCTCTCCCAGCATGGAGATTATAAGCAAAAGCATAAGCAAAGAAGAGAGGCATGGCTAAACTGCCATCTATCCCTCTCTTCCTCTGTGGAAACTGCAATCACTCTGCAGCTCCCACGGACACAGTAACAGCCAGCCGGAGAGGAGAGCACTTCTGATCAGTGAAGAGGTGACGTCATGTGCTGTGTATGTGTGTACTGCTGCTAGTGACATCTACTGGCTGAATTGAATATTATGAATTAATTGAATTCATTGCATTAACCCAAAATCTTTTTTTCTGGTTTTCTGCTCTAAAAAATGGGTGCGTCTTATAGTCCGAAAAAATGGTATTTAAGGGAAGTTTGAGGAATTGAGTTTACTTTTTTTTTCTAGATACAGGGTACTTCTATATAGCCGCAAAGAAAGTCCCCAAGGGGACCATATAGGTCTGCTTTAGATCCACTTGCTGGCATAAATGTTTTAAGTATTGGACCACCTATTTTTGGTCTTATTGATATATATGTGATCTTTTGGGGGCAATATTTATATTATATTATAGGGACTGGGGGGGCCTATGGACTTGATTGATCCAGTTCTCAGAGCAGGTTGCCTGATGATTGGAGGTCTGAGGTTTGAATGATCCAAAGAGATCATGCTTGGAGATTCCTCATATATAAGTTATTTGAGTTTATTTTATCTTACACTGCTCCTGACTGTGATAATCCCTCGGGATCTGTGGTAGCTTTCTGGGGCATGCGAGTTGAGTTTTGGAGGAGAGGACTGGGTATTTTCAACACTGTGTGGTCGTTCATCCTGAACTACTTTGGGACATCTTGCCTCCCTGAGAGTCTCTATTCCCCATAATTATCTACAGGGGCAATGGATACTTCTTTCTTATTGTGAGTTCTGAGTGAACGCCTAGTAGGAAGGTATCTTCTAAGATATTCAATTTAGTCACCATTGATACTGTTGATACAACATATTGGTCTCCATCTAGCTATTATGTAATAATCTGACCTTGGAATGTGTGTGGAATGATTTGTAATGTTTTTTGGTTGTTTTTAGTTAATTTAAAAATATTATTTTTTCCAACCAATGCTCTTCTGATTTCATGTTCAATTAATTTTGGTCGAACAATGCAGGTAAAAGCAATCAATTTTCGAATGATTGACTTGAAAGATAGATTTTTTAGGTTGATTAAACAGAAAATTCATAAACATTTGGACTTAACTTTGAACCTTACTTAGTCAATACTCATTAAGTCCTTTCACGACCATCTCTTATAATGACATTCCAAAACAAAAGAGCATTTGCTGTGTATTTCTGTGCTTTAGCTGCTGCCTTTCGCACCCAACCAAAGAAACACATTTTATGTCTGCATTTCTGGCTAGGAGTCTTCACCATTCCTAAGGCCAAGTTTCAACAGTGTTATATGCATACAGACTCCGATGGGAATAAAAAATAACAATAAACAAAGTCCAAATGTCCCAATTCACAAACAGTCATAATTAACTACTTGCTAAAAGAAAAAAGCTTAATGCATGCAGTGCATAACGTGACCGCAAAACGAACACATTGAGTTACCATGAAGCATGCTTTTCATTGACTGTATGCTTCACTAAATGGAATGTAATGCACAGGGTACAACACCGCTTTCCATTGTGTTGTGTTCCGCTGTTACAGGGAGTGCAATGGCCACTGTGAACCTAGCCCAACTCTCACTGATAAGTAAATGTTTCTTACAGGACTAGAGACACTTGTATAAGTGAAGGGAATGGATAGGCAATAGTTCAAGACTGAAGCTATAAAACATTTGAAAAACTGCTGTATTTAAGCTGAGGCTACAAATACTTAAATTGTTAGCTTAAACGTTACAATGGGATTCAAGAGAAATCATATTTAGGAGTAGGAGTATAGAAAGACAATTATATCAGTATATTATCAGTTCAGATGTGTTTGAAGTGGCTGCTTAGGGCAGGGGGTGTGTGCACATGTGTAGGAAAACTGCATGGTGCTGTCTGTATGAGGGAAGCTGTGTACGGATAAATGGCAAGCTGCCTTGTCTGTATGAGGAAGCGTGTAGATAAAACTCATGGCTGCTTGTCTGTATGAGGGAAGCTGTACGGATAAAACTCATGGCTGCTTGTCGTATGAGGGAAGGTTGGTACGGATAAAAACTCCAGCTGCTTGTCCGGTATGAGGGAGGCTGCGTACGGATAAAACTGCATGGTTGCTTGTCTGTATGAGGGAAGGCTGTGTGTGCATGCCTGGATAAAACTGCATGGCTGCAATCTCTTTGCTATAAGAGCTTAGTGGAACAGATTCTTGCAATTTCATTTAACTGTAAAGGTGCCCATACACGCATAGACATTGGGTTATGGCCACTATGAGTGCCGTGCTCTCTCACAGGCATCTGGCACATATCTAATGCTGTCATCCCTGTTTTTGAACGGGATCAATCAATACAGCTTGAAAACACGGTTATCGGACATTAGATGGCCAGCTAGGACGAAGAAGAGTCCTGTTGTTTTTTAACTTCTTCCATTTACAGATGATGGAAGCCACTTCAAACCAGCAGATTTTTTGGCAGTAACTCTGCTTATTTGTACAAAAGAAAAATCCCACAGAACCCAGAGGGATTGGCAGGAACGGCTGAAACATATTTTCCTAGTTTTAAAAAAGTGTAAATCACAGGTAGAGTGGTGACAAGGACAACATAAAACAAACTTTCAGATACGTTGAGTAACATGGAATTACTTCATTCTTGTGCTGATTAAAGTGAACTTCAATTTAAGTTTGCTAAATTATAGGCATTTGGGAAAATTTTTCCCAAAATTTTTATATAGTGACATTTATGTAAATAGCAACTTGCACTTTCAAAAAAGGGAAATATGGTCTGTCTAAATAGGAAAGTTTCAATGTAAACAGCATTAAAAGAAACAACTTTGGTTTAAGAGAATGGGTTAGTCCCTGGTGTACCTGTCTACTCTTCCATGTCCTGACCCCAAAGGTGAATTTCGTTCTGCTCTCCTGATACAACAAATTAGAGTTATCAGTCCATGACAGCACAGTCTCCAAGGTAAACAAAATTCTGAATGTGATGCTAACAGGGGAAAAACAGATGTTTTTCTTCTTACTAGTACCAAATTTGGAAGTTATTGCTCTGGTTTTCCTGGATGATTGGGGGAGACAAAAAGTCACATTGAAAAGTGGAAAGTTCAAGAAACTAAAACTGGAGCTCAATGAAGGGTTATGCACAAAGAATTGCTTCTACAATCCAATTCCCTGTGTGTTAATTTGTGAGATTTGCCACCCGGTGAATATGACATGAACCTTATTGCCAGTGGTACAGTTTAAATTAAGTAGTAGAGGCACATGATGTTCTTGTCCATGTTGAGAACCTATTTCACAGTTTTTAATTTCAGTTACTATTTGCATTCCAATTCCAGCTATTCTTTCTATGATTTTAGGATAACAGTCCCATCAGTACGATAATCTTGAGATCTTTTATGCTGTGGTCTTTGCTGCAGAAACGAGCCCCTACAGGGACATCTGTTTTCTTATCTTTGATTGATTACCTATGTCATTTTATCACAGGTGAAGGGTTTGACCCTCATCCACATAAAGTATACCACATTTGAGGATCTACAGGAAAAACTAAATACAGTATTTTGCAGACGACAAAAAGACTGCCATACACATGGCGCAAAGGACAATAAGACGCACCGGACCATAAGACGCACCCTGTTTTTAGAGCAGGAAAAACTGAAAAAAAATAAGAAATGTTCTCAGTTGGAAAAAAAATTCCTGCAGTACCTAATTTCAGCGACAACAATGGTGTCACTAGAAAGCAGACTTCAGGCAGAAGGGGAGGGACGCGGTGGATTCTTCACTCTTTTCTTCATTCTGGTCAGCTGTGAGCTGCACGGAGATCAAACCTGACAGGCAGACATGGAAGCGGCCAGCTCTGCTGATAGAAGCAGTACAGTGCAGATGAGGGATGTGGCTGTGGCCGCATCTCATCTGACAGCTCAGGAGAGCTGGCAGGAAGCCAAGGTGCGACCATTCAGACTATAAGATGCAGGCACTATTTTCCCCCAATTTTAGTTATGGTAAATAAAATGCCACGGCCAAGTGCCTGACATTTCCAATGGTTTCTTTTCCATTCTTCTAGCAAAGAGTTGCCTTTACATTTCAAAATCAAAAACATGTGTTCACCTGATTACTGAAAGGATTAGATATTACTGTGTTTTTCATCAGGCTAAGGAAAACGTTTTACTTAAGTTTTCTAAACCAGAGAATTTGCTTGTGGACGATTTTGCTGTCCAGAGACAGTTCCAGAACACTTGGTACTGTTAAATGGTTTTTCCTCTTCTTTTTTGATGAAGCAGGTTTATAAGTTAAACACAAAAAAATGTTTAGCTGGTAAAGCTTGGGTTAAATCAGCCAGAAGCATTTCTACCATTCCTATCCCAACAAATCACAAAAGGTGAAACAGTCCTTAGGACTTTATGAAAGTATTTGTGGAAGGCATTGAACCCTTTGTATGTATTTGTTGAAAAACAATGATAACTTTGGTCCTCGTTGTAAGGAACAACAAACTTTTGAATCACTTGAGGCCTTAACTACACTTACCACCCTGTGGAGGGGGACGTGGTCTGTTCCTTGCTATGGGCTCAGACATGCCTGTATACACAGGCACCTCATAGCCTGCAAATGCTGTGGCAGGTAGAACCCAAACCCTGTGTAGCAGTTGATACAATGTTGGATGTCATTGATGTGTTTAATCTTAATAGAATAAAGTGTACAAAAGGGTATGTTATCACAGTGCTAATTAGCGATACACAGGAGCAGTACGCACCTGTGGCCGGACATTGTGGATAGGTAATGCCGCCACGCCTATGAGGCCCATAACCTCCCTAGCACTCTTGCAAGGTCCAGATTTCTGTACCAAAAGCGCACCATAGACTCTAATGGAATTTTTTGTTTGTGTTGTAGGCCTGTAACTTCCAAAAATATGTCAGTGAAAGGGTCTTCTAGACATCCTGACTATAATAATGTTTGAAACACACAATTATTATAAAAAAGTACATCAAATTTTTTTATAAAATGTATCATTTGAATGATAAAATCTCTTGAATACTTATTTGGTATAAAATATTTCAAAACAGTATTTATTTTTGTTTATAATAACATTTTTATTACAATTGGAAATGTGTTTTGTTTTTGTTTTACTTTGAATTGTATTGGTTACAGTTATAACTGTATCCAATACAATGCCATTGGCACCCTCTGAAAGGGTTAACTTCAAAGAGCACATCTTGAAATAACACTGGGGGTGATTTTCCAGATGTGCTCTTTGAAGATAGCCCAATCTGCATATGAATGTCCCGCAAATTGGGCTGGGAGAGGGGTGACATCGGCCGGCTTTCTTCAGTAAGGAAGCCAGCTAAGATCATCAGATCCCCCAGACAGAACAGTGAGTATGTGCTGCCGGGGGATTTGAGCTTAGCTGGACGGCTCCATCTCCTCAAAAGCGCTCTCGCCTCGGTCGCCCCTCCACTTGTGGGGACGGCCGATTTCCTTACATTCTATGGCGGCGTGCCTTCCGGACACACGCAATACCATCCATTGGTGGTGGAGGCGGGGCCTGGTTTGCTCCCATGGATGTGGGAAATGCTAATCGCCCACACTGGACCCTCCCCCTCCAGACTGCCTGATTGGCTGACTCCCGGCTGCTTTGGCTTTTTCAGTCAGGCGGCCGTGGAGATCGGCTGCAGTCACTCCGGAGAGTGTCTGGCTACAACCAGACTTGGAGTGACCCTGGCGGGAATCCACCTTGCCGTGCTGGTTCACTTTCTTTTGTAACATAGTCTGCCCATAACCGTACCTCCCCGGCAAGACCCTTTATTGGTATTGTTTATGACCCCGTGAGTACTACATACTCCTTAGAACAGTATCTATGTCGGCAGATGGCCTAGACACTCTTACAATGTCACTGCACTTCCCAATTATATCCACTTCTACAGGTATTTTATGCTTTGGAACCCCTGCATCCCTTTACACCTAAAAGACCAAGTGTCAGGTATTGGGATAGCTCCATGCTTCCTTTAGCATCCCCTGCATCCCTTTACACCTAAAAGACCAGTTGTCAGGTATTGGGATAGCACCTAGCTACCTTTTTATATATATATCCAGAATGAAGTCTCAGACATATACGTTTGTTAAGATCCACCGAGTAAGTTTATTTGTATTTAATTTTTCTGCAATACAAGTTCTCAATACCTTTTAATTCTTTGTTGGGTCATCAGATTAATTACTATATTTGTTGTCTTATTTACCATATACTTACTGAGGGTTCTGCCCATTCTGACCAGCACTGTAGTGGTGGCCCCCGCTATGCAGGGGTGCCATATCCTGCGTTTTCTTCCCACATTAATCTCAGGTACGCTACTAAACTTTTCTAACACCCTACTGACAGTAGGCTGTTACCCTGTATATCCTTTTTTATGTTTATATTTATATGTGCCTCTTTCCTTCAAATAGATTCGCACATCTTCTGTGGGTGCACAGCCTGAGGAAGCCAAATTCGAATGGCGAAACATGTAGCTGCCTTATGCACCCCACAGTGTGGATGCTTTTATAGATAGATTGCAAATAGAGCATGTGTGCACATTTCATTTGATGTTGTACTATGTGGATTAGACCATATCGCCTGTATTTGGATTTGTATGTGCTTTTTGTAAAGCATCTACTGTGACATTGCTTATGAAACGTAATAAATGTAATATTTTTAAGATTATGACTATATTCTATATCAACAAGGGAGTCGGTGTTCCAGTTAAAGTCCCATGAGGGTATTTTTCTTAGTTCTTTTGCTTTGTTGGTACATATCTCACAGACAGCAATTTCAGCCATGATTCTGCAGTTGCAAAGAGGTGTTTAGCAAATTTTTGGATACTTGGTTGTGAGCCATTATACCTCCATCTGGCAGACGCCCGAAAAGTCCAAGGGGGTTTTAAAATCAAAGAATCACAGGTGTTTTAAATCAAAAGCATTTTTGCTTGACAAATTTTGGTTAAGGTGTTGGGGCACTTGGAAAGTTCTACAATTTACAGTTTTAAAGAGCTATGAAATATAAATTGATGGAAAAAGGCATTTGAAAAACCAATGGCTTACCTGCGTAAACTTTCTTTTTTCTCATCTCTGGCTAGACAGGTGTCTAAATGTTTGTTAATATATTGCTCCAGAATGCCAACACCACACACTGGACACTCTACTAAAAGACAAAACCAAAAAGATGAACTCAGTCAAATGCAACAAACAGCATTATAGGTACAAAATCCTCCCTGGAAACTATTACTTTTGGAGCATTTAGTACTTACTTTTGTCATGCTACTTTGTCATGATTGCATACTATACGGAGGCTGAAATTATTTTAATTTAGAGAACATATGCCCTTAATCTGTGGCCTTTATAAACAGCTCTCGGTTTTCATACCTGTTACAGCAGACCTCAAACAATAGAAACATATAATGTGGGATCTGTACATTTATAAACAACCTGTCACACGGCAGAAATCAATGTTGTCATACATATGATTTATTATCTAAAACATTACAGCTGTTACCCCAACAAATGTAGGTTTAGTACTTGTCTAGCTGCAGTTGTCTTTTTCCTTTTTAACGTCCCAGTGGGTACTCGAAGGGTTTAGGACAGAAGGAAAAAAAAAAAGAAAAAAGGAGGAATCCGTTCCTTATTCAAGTGAGTGGGAGCATCAAATGAGGACAAAAGGTTCAGTTAGGTTTAGTTTTTTTATTACACTTTCCTTGCTGGGACCCAAGCATAAACTTGTGTGCCAACAACCATGACATAGCATGTCACATCCCTATGCATGTTTGTCTTTGTTCACGAGTACGGGTGTTGTCCCCTGGGACTTTAAGGGCTTGTTTAAATTATACGTTGGGACCCCCTCTGCTAAGCGTATTGCCTGGCGGGGGTCCCGATGGAGCACATAGACTTACCTGTTCAGAGGATGCTGTGTCTTCACTGCGCCGAGCCACTCGGCCGATGCAAGGCTCAACGTAGTAGTGTACGTTGAGCCTCTGCATCGGCAGATGTGTAAACATAGCCTCTGCCGACCAGGAAAAATCTATGTGCTATGTCGGGACCCCTGCCAAGCAATATGCTTAGCGAAGGGGGTCCCAACGTATAAGGGAAACAAGCTCTAACCCTGGAAAGTGGTGAGGAGGGACTGCTTACGGCTCCAGCCCTGCAGCCTCTCCAAGTTGGAGGACCCATCGAGGGAGTCCTCTTTGGAGATTCCCATTCTGTCCCTAGTACTTATCTCTGGTAGTGGTCACCTATGGAACGGTACATTCAAGGGCCAGGTAGCATCAGCTACTTGGTCCACCCCTACCATGGTACCAAGTCCTTAGCTCCTTAAGATGTGGGACAAACAAAGACACTTGCGTTTTTGTGTGGTTCTGACGTGTGTGCTGTTCACTTTTTTCGCACTAGGTGCTATTGTTCACGTTTGTTTCTTACTATATTTGAAATAGAAATACATGAGGATGACTAACTTTGTTATATTGTGCTATTCACCTAAAAAGTAAAAAATGTAGAACCATATATATATATTTCAATAAAGCTTATATAAACTACCGTAATTTTTAGCATATAAGACGCACTTTTTAACAATTAAAATATTTTTTTTTGGTCCCAACTATTCTGGGAGCAATAGTTACGCATCCTAGGAGGCTGGAATATGTTTAACTCCCTAAAACCAAGCCAAGAAGCCCCTGTCAAGAAGTCAATCTTGGCTGCATCAGCACTAGCAGTACCCATCCTCTGAACACACTGACCAACTTATGGAGAGACATATTTTACAATTAGATAGCGTTGTGTAGATAGAGTTGTGTATTTACATTAACATTCTGCATTGCAATAAATACATTTTGTGACACAGACTCATATCTCCTCTCATATGTAAATATCTGCTTATGTGTAAGTTAGTTAGTTAGTGGCAGATTTTAAAATGTGTCGATAAGCATGTTCAGAGAATGGGTACTGCTAGTGTATAGACTCCGCTTGAAACAGTAGATCAAATTACAGCTTCCTGGAATACAGATCTATTGCTCTCAGGATGTTTGGAAAATACGATAAGCCTGATCCAGCACCTTAGAGAAAACGTCCTGACAATTTTAAGAATTACATGCATATGTTGGAGGATAATTTTCTACTTTTATTGGTGATGAGTCCAAAGCGAATAAATAGTGACACAAGTATGTAGAAAGCAGAGTACATTTTGATCGTCACTGTTTGATTAGGTAAATACAAATTTCACGATAATAAAATATATAACTTTTTAACATGACTATACCTCATTCAAACTGCAAGTGCAAATGTAATCAATATGTGCAATGGAATTGTTATAGTATAGTGTATATCGACATCCCAAAATTAGAAAAGGAAAGGATAGAAAAAGAAGGGGTGCAGCCTACATGGACAATGGGGATTAAAACACTGGTAATGCTTTAAAAATAAAAAAAATATATTTTATAAAATCAAACACACACATACAGTGAGGAATATAAGTATTTGAGTACTCTGCGATTTTGCAAGTTCTCCCAATTAGAAATGATAGAGGGGTCCGACATTCACATTGTAGGTGCATTACCACTGTGAGAGACAGCATTAAAAACAAACTAAAATCAGGAAATCACATTGTATGGTTTTTTTAAATACCGTATTTTCTGGCGTATAAAAGACTCCTGGGTGTATAAGATGACCCCCAACTTTTCCACTTAAAATATAGAGTTTGGGGTATACTCCCGGTATAAGACTACCCCTTCCAACACACACCAAATAAAAATTTAAAAAACATCAGATTTGCTTTCAATATGGTAATTTTAACACCATTTTTATGGCCAGCTCAGGGAAACAGCAGTGGACCCATGGCCTTACAACGGTCTACTCTTTTTTAGTAATTTACATTCCTAATTTCACACCCAAACTGCAACCTCTCATATTAAGGTTTAC
Organism: Ptychadena robeensis; assembly: GCA_036250615.1. Taxonomy (NCBI): domain Eukaryota; kingdom Metazoa; phylum Chordata; class Amphibia; order Anura; family Ptychadenidae; genus Ptychadena; species Ptychadena robeensis. The sequence goes on from CM070037.1 coordinate 90,802,255, forward strand.
CTGCGGTTATCCAAGTGACACAATTTGTATACATTTAATTGAAAGAATTTTGGCAATCAAAAATTTAACTGATATCATGTCACATGATACAGTGAAGGTGTTTTAATGTGTTTGAGCTGCAATACCAGTTTCAGCCACTGGAGCCACAGCCTTTAGTGAGCACGTCGGTTTAGTTTTACACGTGGAGGAGGGAGAGAGGGAAGGGGGATAATGGGGCGATTCCGATGTATGACAGGCAGACTCCTCCGGCTCAGAAGTTTCAGCACTTGGCGTACAAGACGACCCCCCGACTTTTGAGAAGATTTTTCTGGGTTTAAAAGTAGTCTTATATGCCAAAAAAACAGTAATCTATTTGTATTGCACTGCTGCTCAAGTATTTGAACACCTGAGAAAATCAGCAAGAATTCTGGCTCTCAAAGACGTGTTTGTCTTTGAAAAGTCCTACTCTATTCCACTCATTAATCTAAATTAGTAGCTCTTGTCTAAGCTCTTTAAAGATACCTGTCCACCCTACAGTCAGTCAACTACTACCATGGGCAAGGTCAAAGAGACAAAGTTGTGGCCCTCCACAAGGCTGGAAAGGGCTACGGGGTCATTTCCAACCAGCTTGGTGAAAATTGTTCCATTTGCACTGTAATTAAGTAATTAATAAGTGCCTCCTTATTGTGCATCTTAAACAATCACACCACAGAATTTCATATGAAGTTATTTATGGGGTTTTCCTTGCAACCCAAACTATTTTTCTGCCAGTTGTGGCTAAAATGTACCCTAGTCTGGTTCCAACTAAACCCCAACATTTATTTATAGTTTGAACACTGCTGATTGCCATTCTCAATTTCTTTAATATATTCTTATATCCCTTTCCGGTTTTACAGAATTCAACTACTTTTGCCAAAGGATCCTTTGAATCGTTTCCCTATGACTAAAGCTGGTCATACCTGGCTCGACTTTTGCATGATTTATTTTAGATTCGATTCAATCTTGTGCAATTTAATAATTGATTGTCAATCTAACATTGACTGATTGTAACACCGCACATTGTGATAGATTGAAAACGGTTTGATTCTATTACTTAGAATGATGCGCATGCTCCATAGTACATTGGATACAAATTGGAAGGTTTTTAGGTATTTTCATTAGATACATGTACGATCAACAAAAATCTATCATTGCTCGATCGATTTTAATGTTCGATTTTGGTAGACATTCCTGCAGTCAGCATGACAATTGCAAGCTCCCTCAAACGTTGCAACATCTGTAGCATTGTGCTGTGTGATCAAACTTCACATTTCAGAGTGCAGACTTTTATTGACCTAAATTCCTAGGCACACCTGTGCAATATTTTAGGCTATGTTTCCACATCCATCAGGACCACCTCCACTAAGCGTATTGCTTGGCGGGGATCCAGATGAAGCACATAGACTTTACCTGCTCGGCGGGTGCTGTGTTTAGACATGCGCCGATGCAGAGTCTCAACGTACTCCATTACGCTCAGCCTTGCATTGAAGGAACAGCTCGGCACAGTGAAGACACCGCATCCGCCGAGCAGGTAAATGAATATGCTCCGTTGGGACCTCCCGCCAAGCAATGCTTAGCGGAGGGGGTCCCGACACATGTGGAACCCCCCCACCTTGATATGCCACACCTTTGAGGTGGGATAGATTATCTTGGCAAAGGAAAAAACCTCACTAAAGGTGGGTATACAGTCCTGGCCAAAAGTTTTGAGAATGACACAAATGTTAGTTTTCACAAAGTTTACTGCTGCTAAACTGCTTTTAGATCTTTGTTGCAGTTGTTTCTGTGATGTACTGAAATATAATTATAAGCACTTCATACGTTTCAAAGGCTTTTATTGACAATTACATGAGATTTAAGCAAAGAGTCAGTATTTGCAGTTTTGGCCCTTCTTTTTCAGGACCTCTGCAATTCAACTGGGCATGCTCTCAATCAACTTTTGGGCCAAATCCTGACTGATATAGCAATCCATTCATAATCACTTCTTTGAGTTTGTCAGAATTAGTTGATTTTTGTTTGTCCACCCGCCGCTTCAGGAATGACCACAAGTTCTCAATGGGATTAGTTTCCAGGCCATGGACCCAAAATTTCAACGTTTTGGTCCCCGAGCCACTTCGTTATCAATTTTGCCTTATGGCACGGTGCTCCATCGTGCTGGAAAATGCATTGCTCTTCACCAAACTGTTGTTGGATTGTTGGAAGAAGTTGCTATTGGAAGTTGTTTTGGTACCATTCTTTATTCATGGCTGTGTTTTTGGGCAAAATTGTAAGTGAGCCCACTCCCTTGGATGAGAAGCAACCCCACACATGAATGGTCTCAGGATGTTTTACTGTTGGCATGACACAGAACTGATGGTAGCGATCACCTTTTCTTCTCCGGACAAGCCCTTTTCCAGATGCCTCAAACAATCGGAAAGGAGCTTTATCGGAGAATATGACTTTGCCCCAGTCCTCAGCAGTCCATTCACCATACTTTCTGCAAAAGATTAATCTGTCCCTGATGTTTTTTTGGGAGAGAAGTGGCTTCTTTGCTGCCCTTCTTGACACCAGGCCATCTTCCAAAAGTGAAGTGTTGCATTTATATTTATGTACAGTGTATTCAACCTATTCAAAGGAGATGGCAACAGTGTTAGAAATAGATCCTTGTGAAGTTACTGTGTTTAAAGCATTGCGGCTGATGCATTTCACTCAATAGCAGCTTCTTCAGGATGTAGCAATCAGTGAATCATTTATGAACCTAGTTTACTGCAGGTCCATAATGCCAGTACATCAATATATCCTTTTAAAAAAAAGACACATTTCTATTCGCATTGATAATAGTAAGAGATTCTCTAAGAAAACTTTACACTTAATACACCAGTCAGTGTTGTCAGGAGTATAGTTATTTGTCCATGTTCCCGCCTTTAATCAGCTTTTTGTTCTGTATTTACTGCACGGAAAGATGGCAATGAGACCGGGAGCCGGCGGCGGCGGGTGTGTATACACTTTCTAGGTTTATAATATATGGGGTGGTGATGGATGTGTCCTGGCTAGATTC
>CM070037.1:90812584-90823431 GCA_036250615.1 Ptychadena robeensis
CACAAACAGTGACCATGTCTGGAGGGTTCACATACTTTCAAGCAGCACTGTATATATTTAAGGGAGTGGCACTGACCCATGTTTAAATATTGGGAGAGATTTCTATTGTTCGGCCTAGGCCGATTGTACATTTACATACAATATTGACCAATCTCAAAACGATGTACATGCTGTACTTTGGCTATCCATTATGGGACCAGGATAAACCCTGGGCTCCACATATCATGTGCACCAGCTGTTCCAGTGGCCTACACAACTCGTTGAATCGACAAAGGACATCAATACCTTTTGCTATCCCGATGGTGTGGAAGGAACCACAAGAACATATTAATGACTGCTACTTTTGTCAGGTTAATACAACTGGATTCTCAGCTAAAACGAATCACACAATTGTATATCATAGCCTAGATTTAGCAATTAGTTCTCCATGATAATTCCTTGCCCATTCCATTACCACCAGATGGTCTTGCTTTGGTAGAATGTGATCAGAAATGCGGTGAAGCCACTGGCCACGTTCCAGAAATATCCCACCCAGACCACTTGTGGGATAATGACACAGAACCAAAAGACTTTGACACAAGCTGAATTAAATGATAAAGCTATCTAAAGATAAAGCGGAGCTTCTTGTCTCCAGATTTAAACAAAAGAACTTGCTCACACGTGGTGTGAAAATAACTCACTATAGGCAAAGAAATCATAACTTGTCTTCATTCTTTACTCTTGATGTCTCATTGCGTTAGTGCCATGATATCATTTGTCTCTTCAATAGTTTGTCACAACTGCACTGCCCAGCTGAATGGTGTCCGTTCATCGATTGTTAAAAAAAAAGCTTGAAGGCAGTTTTACTGCACAACGAGCATACAAGAGTCATACGAGAACATAAACACTTTGTTGGACGCCATTAGTTTTAAAAGACACCAGTAGAACATCTGTTATTGGCATATTGATGGGGATACACCAAATACTGCTGCTTCCTGTGGGACAGCTAGTCTACTGCAGAACATTATGTCAAGAGCGACTGGTGAGAGGGAGTTCAGAATATTCTTTGTCCATACCAGAAACGTGGCTTTCGCATGTCATTAAAAATACACCATTTCTGGTAAGAGGTGATAAACAAGAAGAATGGTTGCACAAGGACATTCAGTTAATGGGATGTCGATACCAAGGCTCCTGGAATGAAAGTATGATGGCCGACTACTACTTACTGCTGTAGCCGGATAATCCCAATGCTGCTTACACAAGAAAGTCCTATTCCAAGTGCTTCTGAAGAAGCCATTGCAGCTGTTCTAGTACTTTTACGCAATGTATTTCAAAGAGAAGGCCTGTTTTAAGTTTTGTTCTGAGATACTGAGAAAATTACTTGCTGCTGTGCCTACATGGTTAAGAGTTACGATTAAGAGTAACATTGTCCATAACTTTAAAACCTGACCTTCTGAATTCAGCATGAAAAATTTCTTTATGGATGGTCATCTAGTATGTGTGTCCTGGGCAACATGTGGCAGTGATGCACTGGGATCGGGGGGGGGGGGGGGGGGGGGGGGGGGGGGGGGGGGGGGGGGGGGGGGGGGGGGGCGAGGTAGGGGTGTTGAGTGACCTTTAAACAGCGGAATTTAAACAGATGACATTGCAAGGGACTTATTTTGCACTTTGGGAGCCATCCTTTTTGATCTTTTCCTTTCATTAGAAAAACTAGGATATATACTGGCCCTGGCTAGATCCATACATATTTGGACAGATAACTTTCTTCTTAGACTAAAGGTAGCCATACACAGGGAGATTCCGATCTTGTTTGGTCGATAGCTCAGGGTGGGCAGAACGCGATTGATCGCCGATCTTGTGAACGCGTGCAGCGATCGATCGGTCAAAAATCGAGTGGAAAATCGACCTGTGTATGGCTACCTTTAGACTCCACGGCCAAAACACACTAAAACCACGACTGTTGTGTCTTTGGCATGCCACTATTCATGGTCAATGGGCACATTACCACGCTATGCAAGCAACCCGTTGAAGTTTTTCTAGGGAAATGTAGGAGTTTAAATGCATCAGAAAACCTAGAGTTAGACTTAAGGTCCCAACACACGTAGCGAGTGGGGACCGAAAAATTAGCTGTAGAAAGCAATGTGATGACGTCATCACGCTGCTCTCCGTCACTCAGAGTATCGGCGGTCACCCTTTGTGTGCCAGCCGTTAGTTTGGACGGGGACGCCAGTCCCCATTCAAGCTAATGGCATCGGCCAGAGATTTACGGACATGTTGAACGAAAAGAGCTCGATAGTTGCACCAGATTGCCTTGTGTGCTGACCCAACTTTTGGTGGGGTCACAGGCAATGGGGACTTTTAGGCAGGCATTGCTGTAAATAAAGTATCAATGAATAGCAGAGATGAATAAAAGAAATAAAAAGTTCACTCTGCGAGATTTTAGCAGTCCAATTGTAATTAGGTAGAAACAAAAAGCACCAACGAAGTATTCATGCACGGCATTGTCTACGTGTTTCACAACATCACTGTTGCTTCATCAAATAGCTGCCATTGACGCTGCAAGGGAACATAATACTAGTATGAGTGTAGGAAAGGGGGGGGGGACGACGACATAATTCCCTGATGGTGCTAGGTTAAGAAAGTACATTAAGAATTTTGTATTGGTTCTTACCTGAGCGGGAATCGGGGAGCTCCAAGCAGGCGGACACGTCCAAAAGTGTCAAGAGAGACTAAGGTCCCTGTCGACGTGGGGTGCTGATCCCAGCTAAATGAGGACCAAGGTTAACCTAGGTAAGTATGGATATCAAGGAAACGTTCGTAAGCTAAAAGGAACGTTGGTGTTTGCCAAGAAGTATTTAACCAATGTGGCCAGTGGTAAGGGAATAAAAGTCACCGCACCGAAAAAAAAATTTTATGCCCCATATGGGCCACCACGGCCGATTTTGCTGCCCAATTGGCAGCCGCTTGTTACGTGTGTCAGGACCCTTACCGGTAACTCTTTTTGCATGAGTATTCTTCTAGGACAGCACATAAGATACTTCAACCACCGGAGGGAGATAACACAAAAACCCCAGATCTTTAAAAGGTCCCCTCCCATGTTCATCTGGCAGGCCGTCCCAAGAACTCCATAATGGAGCCGTCAACCCACTGAAAGACACAAATAGAATCATTAGTACATAAAAGAGGGAAGCCTGCTGTCCTGGAAGAATACTCATGGAAAAAGATTTACCGGTAAGTCTTACTCTAGGTTTTCCCATAGCATATATTCCAGGACAGCACATGAGAGGATAAGCAAGCACCTATCACATAAGGGGGGGGGGCACAACTTGGAGGACCTTTCTGCTGAATGTCTGATCCTGGAATGACAACATATCCAGGTAGTAGTGATGGCAGAAGGAAGACCAAGTGGCAGCTTTACAGATCTGGTCCGGTATAGTTGATAGAATTCCTTCTCCTGATCAGTAGAGGGATTGACACAAAAAGGAAGGTAGTACTATTTCCTGCGATCTTTCAAATTGAGTGGCCACCTTTGGCAAAAAAACCCATATCAGTTCTGAGACAAATCCAGTCTGGAAATACCTGTAAATAAGGTTCCTTTAGTGACAAGGCTCACTCTCCTGGCCGACGTACCTGCTATCAAAAATACTGTTTTTAAGGGTGAGATCTCGTAGAGTGGGCACTGGTTTAACTGTAGATCTGGTGAAAAATTCAGAACCACTGTTCAGATCCCACTGTGGCACTGGCTGGATCCTTGGAGGTTTCGACCGAGAGACCCCTTTCAAGAAACGACCCACTAATGGATCAGTTGACAATCATGACTCCCAAAAAACACTAAGGGCCACTACCTGACTACCTGTCAACTTCCCATGTCTACCCCTTTCTGAAGAAATTCCAGAATGGTGGGAACGTTAGCCAGGAGATCCAGAGAGTCTCGAAAGGAAGAAAACTGTCGACACAAGTTGGCATACGGCATACGAATCTAAAGCTGGCCACACACGGGTAGATTCCCGTGCAATCGACCGGCGATCAATTAGAGCGTGGTGGCAACACAGGACGAGGCCAAGGTTGGTTTCATGCCAAATAAGGAACTCCCATCACCTTTTTAGAAAGACGACCACCCTTTTGTCCATATAAACTCGCAAAAATGCAGCATCCAGTCTAGGATTCTTATTCCACGGGGACTCCCTGAAACCCTGCCTTCCTCCTCACTTTCCTTATAAGGAACGGAAGTCAAGGTGGAAGTAGATGGGATTACTGGGGCCTGATAGCTGTGTTTTTACATCTCCTCCCTAAAGGCAATAAACAAAACCTGAGAAGCGCCAGCTGCAGGGGAGACAAAGGAAACACAAAAACTCCCAGATGACCTTTTAAAGAGCTGGAGTGTTTGTGTTTCCTCTCTCCAGTGGATGGAGTATCTCTCATGTACTGTCCTGGAGAATGGTGCAGAATAAGGCATTAACTACTTTTTGTCAAGTCGAGTCATCCTCCACTAAAGTCGAGGTCGACTAGTCGTTTGAGAAGTCATCACACAGATGCAGCTTTCATCCAACAATGAACTACTTTTAGATATTTTCTATAACATTAACAATCAACAGGACAATAAAACAAAACTAAAGCTAGTAACTTACATTTATTTGGTAAATTTAAGAGCAAAACATTAAGTAGGAACAGCTTAAAGCGTGGCAGCAAAGACACACAGAATGAGTCAACACTATAAGACTGTGGTTCACAAATAAAACATTGCCATTAGAAAATCAATATAACTGTAAAGCTATGTTCTATGTTCTCTTGACTTGACAACTCAGGGTAGTGTTAGCATCACCCATGATGGCTTACAGATGCAGTTTTAGATTGTACTTCAACACAAACTTGGTCACCGTGCGGATTGTGTGGTCTAGAGTGATGTGTGTATGTCACCTACTCCCTTTGTTGCCATGTTTCTCTTCTTGTATATATATTCCCACTCTTTTTATAAAGTGACTATAATAACTGATAAAATCGAGGAATGTGCGTTAGCATAACCCAAAGACAGATTTAGAGACTGCATTGAGTATACAAGCGTGCACAGAGCAAGGCAAAAAACACATGATTTGTTGACTTCTCTCAGGAGTCATCGGCTTGAGCCTCTGAAGTTGATTTGACTTTTCTGTTATTGACCAAGTGCAGAGCACATATGAGAGTCAGCATTGGTTCGCAACATGTTTTGTCAATATCAACATGGTTTGCAAAGTTAGCATGTGTTATTATGTGTTTTTGATTTTTCTTTGATGTGTTTCTTGATCTTCAATATAACAATTTTTCTGTCTTTTCCACCTGTTTACTTAATTAAAGAATCTTACAAGAGAGGGAACAAGGAGCTTGAGCTCTGGCTGTCTGCATTCTGCAAAATTGGTGGTAAGAAGTAGAAGTAGAATTTTAGGCCTTAACAACATACTGGGAGAAAATTATTCATAACATGGTGAATTCTGTGCAGGGACAATGTGGGGGCAGGGTGGCAAAGCTTAGAAATATCTTAGAGGGATAAATAAAGCGCAATCAAATTACACACTTACCCTTTATAGATACAGATGTAGATGGTTTCTGTGAAAAAGAAGACTCAAAAACAGGTTCCTCTGGCTCCTGCTTGATTTTATTTGCAGTGGTTTGCTCATAAGACACACTTGATTCTGTAGATTTGTTGATTGAGGTGTCTAAACATTTTTTCAAAGTCTTAGCATTTTTCTTTAGAAACTTATCCATTGATGTTCTCTCCTGCCTTATCTTCTTTGTAGTGGATTCTTTTAAACAGGCAGCAACTCTCTTTCCTTTCAAAGTATTCTGTGAAGATGACGGAGGAGATTCCAAATGTTTCCTGAAACCAGTGACAGATAGGTTTACTTCATGAATGAACATATTAAAGCCTAAATCTGCAAAACTAAGCTGGGGGGGCTCTCCCGGATACTAACGTTTAAAAAAAAAAACTGGTTTTTGGCTCCAGCTTCTAGCATGTTTTGGAAATCTAGAAAAAATTTCCCTGCCCTTTAATTTTAGTATTATATTCCCTGTAATCTCACAATTAAGACTTGCATTGTATGACAACACATGTTAATATTAGTGCATTGAAAAGTGTTTCAGATCAGTCACAGGCAGTAGAGTAGTACTGACAAATAAAGCATGTGGAATGCAATGCCATTACCAGTAATTTTCAGAAATTTTCATTATGAACTGTGCATGTTTAATGTTTTTGTTCCCCTTTCAGCTGTTCATCCAAAATTATTTTTTTGCTGGATTGTTGGAGCCCCATGACAAGAGATTTTAAAATTGCCTGGGATTCACAACTAGAAATCATTACAAACAGTGATACCAACAAGATGATATCAGTATTATAACAAATATGTTTGCCTAAAGCGTAGAGATATGGTCCAGAAAGCTCCCAACCTGATAAACATCCATTGCTTTTTGTTAACCTGTACATTTATCAGCTATATTTGTAATCCTAAAACGGATATGGTTTAAGATCCAGTAGGGATTAGGTTTACTTAACCATAGCACTTTCTACAGATATTATTAACCCTCTGGGCGTTACGAGCTTTTCGCACCATTTTTAATGGCACAAAAAGCCGTTTTCCCCACAATCGCGGCAGAGTACACTGTACTCCGCTGTGATTGCCGGCTCTCCGCCCAGCCCTCTACACACTGCCAAAATGTGGAAAAAGTAACGGGCTGTGAATACTTTCCAGATGCACTGTAGAAACACTATCTTAATTCTTGTCTTTAGGTTTTCATTCCAGCATCAGCTTAAAATAATTTCTCAATCATTGGACAATTTTCCAGACAGAAGGAGAATACGCCTCAAAAATGAAATGTAAAGGCACTTGCACTCAACACCAAATGAACAATTCCAGTTGAACAAAAAGACAAGGACAGAATGCTGCTTCTATATGACATAAAACAAAGAGCTTCATGGCAAAATATTCAGGTATGATGTTAAGAATGCAAACCTTTAAAAAATGAAATATTAAAGCTTAAATGAGATTACAGTAATTGTGTTTACAATTTATTATGCTGTTTTGTTGCCAGCAGTAAATCTAATTGATCTGATAGCAAATTGATAGTAAATGAATCACCGCCTCAGTGTTCGTATCATTTAGCTTTAACCACACAATTCTTTGTAAACCTCTGCCAAGACAGTGATATAGCCACAGCTGTCACCATCTTTTAAAAATAGAAAGACTTCATTATTTATTAAATTAGATATTATAACAGATATATATATTTCCTCCTCACATTTGGTTATAATGCCAAGATCCCAATACTATTGGATGTCAAACAATTCTGCGCCCTAAGAATGTTGGAATACTTCTTGGCTTTTAAAAAAAGGAAATTAGAAATACAGATCATAATTTATGCTGCAGTTTTCATGTTCAAGCTGAAAGAGGAAATAAAAAAACAACAACCTCTACCTTCTTTTTCCTGATATGGATATGAAAATATTTAAACATTCCAAATCTTGGCAAGTTAAGTACTGTATTTTCCGGCATATACGACGACTGGGCGTATAAGACAACCCCCAACTTTTACAGTTAAAATAAAGAGGTTGGGATATACTCGCCTTATAAGACTCCCCTCTTCAAACGCACACCAAATAAAAGTTAAAAAAACCCATCAGATTTCAATATGGTAAGTTTTACTGAAATGCTTATAACATGCAAGTACTTAGCACGAATACTGTCACTGAAGCTGTGCTCAGGGTTTGCTGGCAGCGGACACAGAAATAGAAACACAGCCCATTGCTAGCTGCTTTCCGCTCCCTGGTCAGCCTATACTCCTGCCAGCCTGAGGTCAGTTTCACCACAGCTTTAAGGGTTCTGGAAATTTGAGGTTTTTCATTATGGTTTTTCACCTTCAGTTCAGATTCCTACCTGTTGAGCTACACCTCAAAGGTGTCTTCACCAATAGAGTTTTTTGTTGAGCTTCGAAAAAGGGGGTACAGATTGTTCCTAGTTCTTTTTATTCTCATTAATGTAAACACAGCACCCCATATTGTCAGAAAAACTAAGAATTGTAGACATTTTTGCAGATTTATAAAAAAAAAAAAAACTGAAATATCACATGGTCCTAGGTATTCAGACCCTTTGCTGTGAAAACCAGGCACTGCTCATCCCCTGTCCAATACAGTCCCAACAGTGAAGCATGGTGGTGGCAGCATCATGCTGTGCAGGTGTTTTTCAGCTGCAGGGAAAGGACGACTGGTTGCAATCAAGGGAAAGATGAATGCAGTCAAGTACAGGGATATCCTGGACGAAAACCTTCACCAGCGTGCTCAGGACCTCAGACTGGGCCGAAGGTTTACCTAACAAAAAAAACAATGACCCTAAGCACACAGCTAAAATAACGTAGGAGCGGCTTCACAACAATTCCGTGACTGTTCTTGAATGGCCCAGCCAGAGCCCTAAACCCAATTGAGCATCACTGGAGAGACCTAAAAAATGTCTGTCCACCAACGTTTACCATCCAACATGACAGAACTGGAGAGGATCTGCAAGGAGGAATGGCAAAGGATCCCCAAATCCAGGTGTGAAACTCTTTGCTTTTTTCCCCCAAAAGACTCATGGCTGTATTAGATCAAAGGGGTGCTTCTACTAAATACTGAGTAAGGGGGTCTAAATACTTAGGGCCATGTGACATTTCAGTTTTTCTTTTTTTCAAATCTGCAGAAATGTCTACAAATACAAGTGTTTTTCTTTCAAAATGGGGTGCTGTGTGTACACTAATGAGGAAAAAAAGAACTTAAAAGATTTTAGCAAATAGAATACTGCAATATAACAAAGAGTGAAAAATTTAGGGGGTCTGAATACTTTCCATACCCACTGTAGATGAATAAAAGCCTTGAATTTTTCATAGGCGGCCAGGAATGGCCTAATTTTTTCTGTATTTGAATGTGTACACTGAATGTGTACCTAAAAAAGGGCTCAAAGTAAGAGAGGGATAAGCAGTACGCAGAGTCAAGCAAGTAGTAGGGTGTTCTGCATGACAACCATATGATGTACCATTTGATGGTAAATAAAAAAATTCTCCCCTACAATAAACAAAACTGAACTGTCCCATCTAAAAAAACACACATATTAGGAGCCAAACACGAGGGACAAGAACAAAGTGTAAACAGAGCCTTACCCTTTACATGTCATAAAGGAATTAGTTGAGTTGGATTACGGTCGGAAACATTTTATTTCTTGGTAAATGCTCAAAGGTTAAACTCCTAACCTACCTGGTGTTACAGGGATGTGTCAGTTTCTACACTGAAAGAGGTACATAGGAACTTTTTGTTTTAAATTTCCACCCCTCCCTGTGACATCACCTGAATTGGGAAGAAGAGTAACAAGTAGCAGGGGGATAGCTAATGCTGAACAAAGTCAAGTAAACCTTTTCATATTGTGGCCTGACTGCATCACACATCAAGAACATGGTTATTGTTAAAGAAAAAAAGTTCCAACAGGACCCAATAGCATTTCATTTGGGCCGGTCTTATCATTGGCCAGTGCCTAACATCCCTCCTCCACCTACTGAAGAGCCTAAAAAAAAAAACAATAAACCATCCAAACAAACAACCAGGATTGCCCGATTATTGCCATTTTTGGGGAGGAAATCTTCACTTACATGAATACTATTACAGGCTATTACCAACACCCTATGGTGTGGACGCATGTACTTCATGTGCCCTATGATCCTGAATCTGACGAGGTTCCACCTTTTACTAGATGGGAGCATGTATGCTTGATGGGGGCAAAGGGGACTATAATGCAAAATTGGCTAACACCCACCCCACCCTCTGTTGATATGTTGAAACAGCTCCTCAATCAATATAGGTTTTATGATAAGTTCTTTGCAGCACAGGATAAGGATTTCCGCACCAAAATATTCTTCAATGTATGGAAGAAATACCTACTTTCATATTTCCAATTGCACGACATATACTTGTCCCATTTCCCTTCACACTCCCCCAAAGTTGTCTTTTGTTCCATAATCTCCTTTCTGGTTTACAAACAGCAATGCGACACACACCTATTAATATTGATATTCTATGGAGAATACAGTTGAGTTTGAATGGTTCCTATTGAGGAAGAAGATGCACGATAGAAACATCTAGGAATCAAATAGATTTTATTGTGGTATTTTGGTTTCTTTCTTGCACACTATTTCTACAATTACAATTTAAGGCACATTAAATATGATAAAAATTTGTTGGAAGAAACATACCAGCAAAAACATTACCTTAAAAAATCCCCTACAGGCCCACCTAAAGAGGTGATCACCAAAGGGGATCTCAAATAGCAGATGTTTTTTTCAAATAACGAAAACAGATCAGGTGAAAAATCGGGCGCTTATTGGCATGTGTATGCCAGGCATTAGTTTGTAACAAATATGTTACAAGCTGGTTAGTTTTTAAAAATCGGCTGGAAAAAATCGGCCGCTTATCGGCATGTGCCCACATGGGGTGACAGATCCCTTTCGCCCCACAGCTTGGCCGGCCAGAGAACGGACATGTCCGATATTCTCTGGCCGATGCAAGCCAATGCCATTAGCTTCAATGAAGACCGGCGTCTTCATTGAAGCTAATGGCCGGCACACAAAGGGTGCCGGCCGACTGAAGCAGCCCCATAATGCACCAGGATGCAAACGTGATGACGTCATCACGTTTGCATTCCGGTGCATATCGGAGCATGTCTGTCGGCACCAATCTGTGGGTGTATGGCAGGCATAAGTGCACTTTAAATAAGGTTCCACACTACACAAAGTACTAACAAACTAAGTAATATTGTCAGGGAATGGCTAGTACAGGGAGTGCAGAATTATTAGGCAAGTGGTATTTTTGAGGAATAATTTTATTA
>CM070037.1:90833860-90860246 GCA_036250615.1 Ptychadena robeensis
TGCACAAACAGTGACCATGTCTGGAGGGTTCACATACTTTCAAGCAGCACTGTATAGCACCCCGTCAGCCAGGATTCGGGCGGCGGGGGCCCTGTCGGAGGCCTTCCCCATCTCCAACGGCACGAGGCAGGGGTGCCCCGTCTCCCACGATTTTCATCCTTACCCTCGAGCCATTTTTACGACAGATACAGGATAATGCGGCGGTGGAGGGCCTGAGGTTTGGGAAAAGACAGGTGACGCCGATGATATGCTGTTTTTCCTTACTAAGCCTGTCTCATCTATGCAGGTACTGCTGGAAATGTTCGACACGTACAGCCGCATTTCGAACCTGCGGATTAATTTCTCGAAATCAACGGCCCTCCCCGTCAACCTGAGTCCCGATCAAGTTTCGATCCTTGTCGCCCGATTTCCCTTCCAGTGGGAGGAGACACATTTTAAGTACCTGGGTGTTCACCTGACATGGGACTTGACTAGACTGTATGAGCTTAACTTTGATCCACTACTGCAGACGTTACTTCAAGACATGAGACAGTGGACGAAGGGGGCGTTCTCCTGGATGGGCAGGATTGCGGTGCTGAAAATGAATATTCTGCCCAGGCTGCTATATGCTCTACCGATCCTGCTCCCCCCTTCCTTTTTTGACACCATAGATTCTGCCTTTACGATGTTTATTTGGCAGGGCAAGAGACCGAGACTGAGGAAAGCCCTTTTGACGGCCCCAAAGGCGAAGGGGGGATTGGGAGTTCCTAGTGTTCGAGCTTACTATCAAGCCTCGCGTCTGATGCGAGTGATGGACTGGCACATACACGCTGATGACAAACCGTGGGTGCCACTAGAATCCCTGGGGCTTCCGACGCCTCTTATTGCCCTGGCGTGGCTCAGGCGACCTCCACTACTGCGACTTAGGGAATGGCACCCCCTGGTGGGGGCTACGCTTAGTATCCTACATGACATGCGGAGACATGCCAACATTGTGACGTTCCCTGGACCCCTGACAGCGACCACCAACAATCCCGACTTCCCACCGGGGGCGGAGGGGAGTTTTCTGGCCCTTTGGGAGGAAGACGATCGGCTACCGGCAGGTAAACTTTTTCAGAACACTGTCTTTAAATCCCGTACGGAGCTTGCAGCTCTCACTCGGACAGGAAAGATGCCGTGGTGGGTATACCTCCAATTGCGTCATTTCTTGATTGATCGGAAGGTAGCTCACCTGTACAGCCGAGACCCCACGCCATTTGAGAAAGCGTGCCAGGGTAGGGGGCCATCCAGACATTTGATCTCGTGGCTATACACGCTGATTATTGACACAGCCGAACTCATTTCGCAAAATCTGAAGTCCAAATGGGAGAACGCACTGGCCATCCAGTTCTCGGAGGTGGAATGGGAGAACATATGCCTGTTGGCACACAAATCCTCAGTCAGTTGCTCCACACAGGAGACGAATTATAAAATTCTAGCGCATTGGTACAGGACGCCCGCTTGCTTGCATCACTTTGTGAAAGATACTGGGAAGGAGTGCTGGAGGTGTGGGGAGGATGTGGGCTCCTTGGAGCAAATTTTTGGGTATTGCCCGTTGATACAGAGTTTCTGGGAGGACATCCACAGGGTCCTAACGCAGGACCTGAGGTTAAGAATAGAATTCGCCCCGGAGGTATACTTACTGCATTACGGCTGCTACCAAGGGAAGGCCAAGTACAAATCTTTAAAGCGACACCTGATTAATGCGGCCCGGATTCTCATACCGCGGCACTGGAAAAGCACTACAGTACCGACTTTACAGGATTGGAAGGCCCAGGTAGCCTATGTTAGCGAAATGGAGCAGCTCCTCCATGTGAAACAAGATTAGCTTGCCAGATATAACAAGTTGTGGAGGCCTTGGGCAATGTACACAACCTAGGCATACTGGATAGGCACAGCTAGGGACAGTGGAGACTGGAGGAGACAGTGAGCACAGGGGATGATCGCGGTGTCGCATAGGGCACCTGGCATCCCTCTACAGGAGATAAGAATAAAGGGAGATGTGATGAGTTGGAGGGTATCAGATGAAGACAAAGATCGTGAGCATTCGGACAACCCTAGTGTTCTTCAGACATGTCATTCGAAGCAGGGTAGGGGTACAGGTGAGGGGAGGGGTAGTGGGCCCGAAAGCTGGATATGTATGCGCACGGGGGAAGGGGGGGACTGGGGTTGGTTTTCTATGTATGTTTAATTTGATGTGATTTTTTTGTTTAGGGGGGGTGGGGGGCGCCATTTGGGCGCGGGAGGGATGTTTCTTTTGGGTTTTTGAGTATCTGAAGGTATTGTATTACGATGTGCCTTTTGGATGCTTTTCTTTTCTGTAAAACTTTTGAATGAAAATAATAAAAATTTATTGGAAAAAAAATAATAATGGTGCTATAGAAATAGATATAGTGATAAAAATAAGTGTGTTCAGAGTAAGAATCATTGGGTGACAATACTATAACTGTATTAAAGAAAATAAGATATAACAAGTTCCAAGGTAAGGTTATCCATAGAAGTGTGTGTAGTGTTGGCAATTGTGTTAGTGCGATAATGATATGATGGTGGGTATAGAACATCATATAACAATAAAATTACCATATTTTTGGCGTATAAGAAGACCCACAACTTTTCCAGTGAAAACATAGAGTTTAGGATATACTTGCCATATAAGACTATCCCTCTTCCAAAGCACACCAAATAAAAAGGAAAAACAAACATGAATTTGATTTCAATTTGCTAATTTTAATTCAAATGCTGATGACATGGGGAAACTGCCTGCAAGTCCAAGGAAATCAACTGGCAAATATGCAGGCACACGTCTTTTTTTCGGCCAGCTCAAGGAAATAGCAGTGTACACATGGCCTTACAAATGCCTACTCTGATTTTCAACCCCTAGATCTCTAACAATCTTAAAAGTTTACATCCCCAATTTCACACCCCTTACTGCAACCTTACATAGTTATTTATGTTTTCCTTTGGTTATCCAAGTGACAAAAAATTGTATACATTTAACAATAGAAACTGAAAGAATTTTGGCAATGTCAAAATTACTGTATGTTGAAATTATAAAAAAAAAAATGTAAACAGGGGATTGTACAATGTCACATTGAGGACACTAGATGCGAGTCTCCTTATGGGGGTTTTTCTCCGCATCTTTGAGCAGCACACCACACACGTGGTATCTTGTGAGTGCTCGCTTTTTAGGTGCTGGAGATATATATTAGATTTATTATATTAGATTATATTAGATTATATTTCGGAACATGATCAGTCGTCAAGTGCAGTGGGATCGCCGTGTAGGAGGAGCATCATCCAGGTTGATCCTGTTCAGGTTCCTGTTTGGCAAATATTCTGCGTTTTGAACAGAATCAAAGCACTCCACAGGCAGGTTCTAGGAGATGGCAGAACATTTTTTTTTTATAACATTTGTGCCATTTCCTTACAGTGCATAAGAAGTTATGGCATGATCTACATCCCTAATGTTGAGCTTGGAGGCGCAGAAATTAGATAGCAAATTGCGCTTGTTAGCCCTAGTATGCATCTGTCCCGTTCTGAATTCTGTAGTCACACAGTACTTAATCAGACAGAGCAGCAGAGTCAGAGCAGCAGTGGCTTTTTCAAAAATTCTGGATTAAACTGGGATCCTTTTCTTGTGTATATCATTCACAAAACTCGCACAAAAAAGAAATTATTAAATCCCAAACCGGGCTAGTTTAGAAGTGATGAACTGGACCCAGCTCAGCCCTTTATATGCCATGTGCCTGTCTGGCATATAAATGGTCCTGAAGTTCTCCACTATAATTTTAATAAACCTCACAGATTGTTTTTCAGCTGGCGGGCAGGGTGGGTGGCCTCTTCAAAATTCTCATTATTAGTAAAGTGTTAAAACTTCTTAAGACTGAGACAGCATTCAGACATTACAGTCCCAGGAAGGGGTGGCGATCTGAGGCGACCACTCACTGAAGAATCTAAAGGCCCAGAAATAGCCAAACGTTAGCTTGGGTCTCCACCTCCTGCTTCTTATTTTCAAGTGGAGGAGACCATTGCTGTGCTGCATAGCAGTTTGTTTCCTCCACCATCTTCTGAATGCGTCATCTAACCCCATGCCAGGTATTAACGGCATGGGGTTAGGTTACAACCATAGTGAAAGATAATAAAAAGTAAAGTGTGTTCCACATGAAGTGTGCACTACGACAACCTCCAGCTGGTGGACCAGCTCAACGCCGTGGAAAAAACGGTGCGGTAGGCATGTAATATGGATGGGTGTCGGAGCCCATAACGCTGTAGAAACATACCCTTAGGTTGCTATTGGTTGTTGATTCCTATGGGAAAATGTGGCCAACTTTGGGGCAGTAACATTCCACTTTTGCCCATTTGATAGCAGGAATTCTTTGCCATGTGAAATATACTTGCATTTGGTGCATTTACCACATATTC
The DNA here is from genome assembly GCA_036250615.1 of Ptychadena robeensis. NCBI lineage: Eukaryota > Metazoa > Chordata > Amphibia > Anura > Ptychadenidae > Ptychadena > Ptychadena robeensis. The sequence goes on from CM070037.1 coordinate 90,838,301, forward strand.
ATAATCCTAGCTCTTAACCAATCTATCTCTTGAGCTGGCCATAGACTGTTCGATTTGCGGCCAACTTTGCCGCAGAATAAACACCGTGCATGCTCACGGCTGTTGATCCGGCATGAAACCAGCCATAAATTAGCGCACAAAGCTTACATTTGTCCATTAATCGGCCGGGAAATCGATCTAACAAATTACGGACAATTTCAAAATTTTTAGAACGATCCCTTTACTTTGTATTGGGACCAACATTCCCATCCAAAGTAAATGCCGGTGCACAAAGATCTGGCTTTAGAGATGTACATTTTTTAAAAGTAATTGATGGCTAAAGCAGGGACATCGGCCATATTTACGGTCATGTCCGATATGGCTGTTTTTGAGTGGGATTGATTGGTCTCACTCGAAAACAGCGATGGACACATATTATATGAGCCAGATAGATGGCACACAAAGCGGCCATCCATCTGTCCCATATCTGCAGGTCTGTACCCTGTTTTAGAGCTAAGAAAAAATTTTTAACGTAATTTTGCCCATTGTATGTGATGCAATTGTGATGAAATGTAATTTATGAAAACAGAAAAATGTGTTATTGTGAATTTTTGAGAATTTCTGTGATTTAGGTTTGAACTGATGTATGGTTGGATGGGGTGGGGAGCTGACTCAACTGGGTGGTCATGTTCTGGGTGAGTGTAAGGGACTATATCTTCCTCCTCTAGTTCTGTTTATTCGTCCAATAACTCTAGGTGCTTTGAAAGTTCTGAAATCTGGAATGTTCGATTTCTTAAGCCCCCAGATCGGTCGCGCGACTTCATCACACACAGGGGGGTCGTGCCGAGAATCGGCTGCGCACGATTTGTGTTCCAGCATTTACTTTGGATGGTACTACATCCTGATGTTGTGCAGAAATTAGGCTCAACCCCAATATCAGTCCTGACAGCCATTTGTTTTGAGAGGAAGGCACCACATCAACACTTATGTAAGCTCCAATAACAAAAGGACGATTTTGATTTAATTTTGAAGAACAAGATCTACTTTCCTGCAGATTTAAGACAATAATTTTTTTCTTCCTACATAAAAGGGATATATTATATAGCTGTGTAAATTTTTAGGGTACATGATAGGACTGTCATAGAACAGGAAATTCTGTAGAACCTAATTGTAGGTGGGTCTATACATCAGAAAGGTCAGTGCTGGAATTTACATATGGTTTTAAACACAAGGTTTGTTAAATAACCAATGTAACACTAGGGATGTATTATCTTGTTTTCCTCCAATTTCATTGAATAGGTTCGATTGTGACTAAACCTTGTTTCTCAGTTTTTTTATTTTTCTATTTTTTCTTTTTGTACTTTGCCTTCAAAATTTTGTACCGTTTTGAAAGGTGGAATCATATGTGCAAATTAAAAATGCAGAAAGCTATTGCAGACCAAATATATGTGTACATGCATGGAGATGTTCATAGATTTAAAAGAGTCACGATTATATAGGGTTTCTTCCTGGTTGTATTTGGGAATCTAAGCTTTGAATAGATTAAAATGGGTGACAAGTTATTTAAAGTATAATTTTAATTTTGTTTGTTGTAAATAATAAAAATTTATTGAAATGTAAATGTGTTGTGTTTATTACTTTAAAAATTGTACTGGATACAGTAATCACTGTGCCCAGTACAATTCCCTTTTTTGAACTTTAAAATTTCCCGCCACCCACCAGTGTGACATCATCGTGTCACACCGGAGGGGTGGAGGGATCACCGAGCAGCCGGGATTACATGAACAAGCCTCGGAGCCGCCGACACACAAGACGGTAAGTGAAAACAGGCGATCTACACCTAAAGCCCGGAGCCCCGCAGCGCTCACTTACCGTCTTGTGTGTCGGCGGCGGCGGCTCCGAGGCTTGTCTGTATGCAATCCCGGCTGCTCAGTGACCTGTCATCTACATGGCAGGCATTTGAATTTCCCGCCGCCCACCGATGTGACGTCATCGCGTCACACCGGAGGGGCGGAATGATCAGTGAGCAGCCGGGATAGCATGAAGAAGCCTCGGAGCCGCCGCCGCCGACACACAAGACGGTAAGTGAGCGCTGCGGGGCTCCGGGCTTTAGATCGCCTTGAAAACAGCCGATCTACACCTAAAAATTATAAATTATAGGAAGCGTGTGATTGCTGTAATAACCAATAAAGGCTTCTCTATTGATTGTTGAGAAGGGTATCAATAATTTTGGACATGACACTTTTTGCTCAAATGTAAATAAAAGCTGACACCCGCGGTCTCCATGCAAAGCAACGGACATAGACCGTGGTTTACAGTCATGTCTGATATCCCTGTTTTTGAGCGGGATTGATTGGTGCCGCTCGAGGAGTGGATTGTCCTAACCAAGTCTATGCTGACAGGATAGCAATCTTCCATTTTCTGTCTTAGAACAATGGCGACACCCTGTACTTTATCTATGGAGAAGTGTTGTTGCAGAAGGTTTATCTCCAAACCAATCCAAAGAACACATCCATAAATTAGTATAAAAGAGTTCTGTAGAATGAGAGATCACCAAGTTTATCCCATTTCACTTATTGACTGCATTTTTTTAATAAAGTAAGTCGAAATTTTACATCGATTTTCATGTACACAGTTGTATGTTTCGGTTTTGTGTTTCATAAAGATAGGAGATATTGGTCTTATACTTACTGTCCACTAAAGCCAATGTGGTTTTACAAAAAATCTATTAAATCTATGGGAAGAAATAGGAAGCATACTCATTTGAAACTATAAATAATACATTTACTATATTTTAAAACTTAAAAACATTATTAGTATCTGCTCTCTGAAGGAAACAAAATATTGCAAAAATATTCCAAATATGGACCAACATTACACAAAACTGAATTCAGTAACATACCACTAAACAGGTGGGACACTGTGTCTTGTATGACAGGAACCTCCGTATACACAGAGAGCAGTCTGCGGGGAGAAAATTAAATCTTTTAGGGTAGAGTCAAGACTGCATAAAAAAAACACACCAATCACTAGGAATCTGCAACATAAACAGAATAACAGGCTAAAGTGTTGTCTCTTGCCCAGTTTGTTCATAAAAGCCTTCCCATGGGCCTAGCATCAAACTAATTATTGAAATAAGTTTATATCAACAATAATGAAGGTCTTGCTTGATTAATAAACTAAGGTTTGTTAAAGATCACATATGCTAGTGTCATTATTCATTATGAAAGCATAAACAAATTCATCAGTAAGATTTTGTTTTGTGGTGGAACATTGCCCGAAACCCTCACTGCCCCAAAGATTTATATTACTTCCACCCTCTAGTTCCTATTCTGTCATTGACAAATAAGAACAAGGACAGAGGCGCACAACCTAGTACAACAAATGGTTAAATAATGTGGAATTGGATAAGATAAAGCATAATGAAACAAAACAACAGACAAGATACTCACATTGAGAGAGGTTTACAAGGGTGGATCTCTCAGGGCCATGTGTTTTCCAGGAGGACCTCACTTCCTGGTTGGGGATGAGATCACTTCCTGCTTACAGATGCTGGAGGGCTCAACAGGAACAATGGGGCGCGTTTCGAGCAGAGGCTCTTCTTCAACCATAGGGTAGAGAGATCCATCCTTGTGAACTTCTTTTAATGGGTGTATCTTGTCTGTTGTTTTGTTTCATTTTGTTTTATCTTATCCTATTCCACATTATTTAATCATTTGTTGTACTAGGTTGTGCGCCTCTGTCCTTGTTCTTATTTGTCTGTTACAGGGGGCCACACTCCTCCATTTTGAGAGCTGCACACCTTACACAACTTAAACACCCATCCTTCATGCTGACTCCATTTTACTCTGCAATCTTTGCTCAGGCCCCATACACCCACTGAGGGCCTTTCTGGCCACTGATATCACTATAGCTGTGTAATCACTGCTGAAGGTTTATTATCTTTCCCAATTCTGTCATTGCCCATCTTTCCTTAAATCATTTAACCCCTATTCCTCTATTATACTCCTCCTTTAAACATAAGGATCCATTCAGCTTCAATTTTTTTTGCCGCACCACAAGCATCTACAATACAATAATATGGGAGGTGTAGCATGGCTGAATGCATTAACCTGTGGGTTTCTTTACCGCTAACAGATTAAATGTATTGAGCTGATACTTAGAGCAAGTAAAATTCCGGTTTCTAGCTGTTAAACTTTTTCTTATGGCTTTTATATAAAAGTGTTGATTGCGAGTACCCATTAGCTCCCCTATAGCATGCAGAACGTAAATTTTTACTAGTACGATGTACCAGAGATCCTCATGACAGAGACCCCCATACACGTTCTTACGAATTTTGCCCCATCGACCTGGAGAATAATGGAATGTGGAGTTATGTACCTGAAAAAATCGGTCGGGACTGCTTTGGGCCTGTCCGCAAATTTTGCACGATCTGTTGTTAATAAAATAGTGTTGGGCCTATCAATCGGTGATAATTTGAATTCCAATTTTCGTGCCAGCCGACCGATTGACCATAACATTTTAAGTGAAAATCGGGTGACCTGATCTGACGAAAAATCGGAACATGTATGGGGGGCTTTAAACGTGTTAATAGTGTGACACCTGTCATACCTGTGTACAATTGTGTGAACAAGAAGGGTTTTTCTGTTTAGAGTCCAAAATAAACTGGTATGACAAAAGAGAAAATAACAAAACAAACAGGCTTTGTCAATGGAGAGTAGAAAAAAAACATGGTGAGATAATGGGAAGGACAGCAAGAAGGGGCTGTGTTAATTTCCAGGAGGCTGCACCTGCACAGATGGCCCAAAAAATGCTTGCGTTCCATTGCCACAATGCTAGTACCCCTTTGGACTTACCGGAGAAAGGAGCAGAGCTACACCCAGATTAAGATCAAGGCTCGAAACTCCTGGGACTTATTCACATTTCCTCTCTAAGCATTAGTGATGGGCGAAAAGTTTGCAGCGAATAGCATGTTCGCAGTTCGCAATGCCGGCGAACATTATGGGTGTTCAACCCGCCTAGTCAGGTGGGACATTACAGCCAATAACACCCCCCCCCTCATGAAAGAAGCAGCCCAGCAGCCATTTTACATTTATCATGCGTCTCCAGTACTAGATAGAGAGGGAGAGCTGCTGCTCATTGAGGGATGGCTTAACTACTTTTTTTTATTATACTCCATCCAGTGATCTGTAACTATAGCTTAAGCCCCCCATACACCTTAAGATCGATCCATACAATCTCCATTAGATCTACCAACAACTGTGTAGTATAGTGGCCTCCCTGATAGAATACATAGTGATTGGAAGGATTAGAAAGGTTCTCATATTACATGGCTTTGGTAGAACAAAATTTCATTGTACAGAAATTGTATGGAAAGATTGTAAGGTGTATTGGGGCCTTAAGGTGTTTGGTTACATGCAGTTCATCAATACTGAGCCCCTGAGTCATTCTCTGGGTGTTAGATATGCTGTATTATGCATTGCAGACAGATCTGACTAAATGTGATGCACTGCATGAGGTACTGTAAAGTAACTTTTGGCAAAATCTGTAATCTAGATGTGATTTTCGGCCATTAAACCTGAAAAAAAATCCATATTTCAGAGAAGTTTAGCCATTGATGCCAATTTGGCATGACACTGTCCAGGTGGTCGCACCCTTTTGACTTTTTTATTGGTATTTTTGGCTACAAATATGACCTGAAGGTTTGAAAAGTTCACCCTCCGTTAAAGTCAATGGAGATTCGCCACGAACATGCGAACGTTGGGTATTCGCAGAAGTTTGATTCGCCTGTCCTCGAACAGTCGCAGCTGCTGTTCATCCATCATTACTGAGCATTGTCAGTTTGCACAACCCATTGCATTATGACTGCAAAGGGACAGCGGTCTGAAATTCACATTGTAGGAACATTCCCACTGTGAGAGACATCCCACTGTGAGAGACAACTTGCACTGCTGCACATAAGTATTTGACCACCTGAGAAAAATCACTGTTAACATTTGGCACAGAAGCCTTGTTTGCAATTACAGGTCAAACATTTCCTGTACTTCTTGATCAGGTTGCACACACTGCAACAGGGGTTTTTGCCCACTCCTCCACAAAGATTTCTTGATCTTTCAGGTTTGTGGGCTGTCGCTGAGCAACATGCAGTTTCAGCTCCCTCCAAAGATTTTCTATTGGATTTAGGCCACTCCAGAACCTTGATATGCTTCTTAGAAAGCCACTTCTTGGTTATCCTGGCTCTGTGCTTCAGGTCATTGTCATGTTGGAAGACCCGGCCACAACCCATTTTTAACGTGTGTGTGTGTGTGTGTACACGTTTGTGTGTGTGTACGTGCGCGTGTGTCGTATTTCTTGGTCACAATACGCAGGGTGGACACTGTCCCATTCAGCAGAATGGGAAGTGTCCTCTCTGTGTCTTTTTCCACACGTGCCTGTAACAGGGAAAAACATGCAGTGGACACAAGCTCTTACACTGCCCACGATAGGCCACTCTGAAATCTGGTTGACTGTACCTCATCAATTAGTTGCTGCCATTGTGGCTTGTCCTAAATTTTGACACATTAACTCATATTGTTCTTTATTCATTAAGACCATGTTACTGCCCTTATCACATGGTTAGATGACCAAGTTATGGTCTTTCTTTAAGGTTGTAATGGCTGCACATTGTCCAGATAAATTGTTGTCATCTAGCTTATTGTGTCAGGATGTTGGGAAATGGAGGCGGTGACCTGTTGTACAAATGCAAGTATTGAAGGACTCCGGAGTAAGGGTGGGAATTTTTTTAATTTGTTTCAAACTTTGGGTTTATAATATGTACACCTTCACATAAAGTTGCATGAAAAAAAATTTGAACCCTTTAGAATTATATGGAGTTTTGCATGAATTGGTCATAAAATGTACTCTGATCTTCAACCAAGTCACACCAATAGAAAAACACAGTCTGCTTCAAATAATACTGCACAAACATTCCTGTTTAACATTTTAGACTTTACCAAATACTAAAATGTTTCCGACTGTGACTCCAACTCAACTAATACCTTTATGACATGTAAAGAATGGCCGCTCCCTGGACTTCCATGTAAGGCCCACATTTAGTTCTTGTCCCCCATGTTTTGCTCCTAATAGGTGTGTAATTGTAGGGTAGAATCTTTACATCAAATGCGATACTGAGACTTCATATGGTTGTCATGCAGAACACCCTACTTGTTGGCTCCGCGTACTACTTTTATCTCTCTTTGGGTCCCCATACACCTTTAGATTTTTCTGTCAGATTTCCTACAACTATGTTAGATCTACCAACAACTATGTAGTGCCGGGTCCTCTGCGATTGAACACAGATAGACTTGATGGTTTAGAAAGTCCCTCATATTACATGGTTTTGGTAAAAGAAAAGGAGATCTAAAGGAAATCTGACAGAGGAATCTAAAGGTGTAGATTTAAAGGTCCCCACCCTTAGATTGATGCCTTCGCAAAAGTATATTTCATGTACTTGTGAATACAGAGCTGAATTGTCTTTTATATTTACTTTTAAAAGAAAATGTTTAGACCATTTATGGCCTGAAAAATGCAAGCTGCTATTACTGGCTTTTATTCATCTATGGCATATCTCTTGCTAAGAATAAGCATTAAGTAATTCTAGAACAGCCATTTCTGTGGATACAGTATTAACTGAATGAGTATAAAAGATATAAGCCACAGCAAAGCAATGCCCTAAAGTATCTGTGTTTAAGTTGGGCATACAACTTTAATCAACTACAATCGATATAGTCCATGATAGTCAATGGGAACTTGTGTGTCTTGCTTGCTTTATGGTGCACTGTGTTTTTTTTTTTTTGTTTAAGTCCAAACACCTTAACTTCTTTGTCTTTGCTATGCCAATGTAACTAAATGCATTATTAATAATTATTTTAGAATCAATTATACTGAATTCAACAGCAAATGGTGGGAGATCTACTATAATAAGGATTACATCATTTTTTTTATTTTTTGTTAAATCATCTTATTAGCAGATTCCTGAATTTCTGGTTAACCTCCTGGGCGTTTAAGGTCTGTATTTTAGAATTAAATGCTGTACAGTTTTTCATGAACAGTAGTGTACTGCTTTTGTTACAGGAATCCAAACATAGTTGAAATGCCCTTGTGCCACTGGTGACCTCCAGTGTGCAGTCATCAGATCACACACTGGAGATCCACCAGTGGCACAAGGGCATTTCAGCAGGAAATTAAAAAATTTGTATAGGATCCCATAAATATCCTGTTTCTTATCCATACACAGTTATCCAATATTCATGGCTTCCAGGTTATCCACAGCTAACTTGAGTCATTCCTATTCCACATACCGCTCCCCAGCTGTCATTCCTGGAAACTTTTATTACCGTCAGACACATACTCAAATAGAGTGAGGCTAGCCAAGGTTTTTTCTGTTTAACCACCAGAGGAGACTTAATCACCGTGGAAAAAATGGTAAACACTCAGAAAACCTGCATAACACCTTCAGAAAGATCCTTGAGTGCCATTGTGCCCATTGAATAATGTGGTATGTAGCCAGCATGAAGCCCATAAGAATATACAGTGGGGTGCGTAAATTTGGGCAACCTTGTCAATGTTCATGATTTTCCTGTATGAATCGTTGGTTGTTACGATGACAAATTTTAATTACAGTAGGAAGTAGGAGCATGCTCTCTGCCACAAAGGGGAGATGGATGGTCGGAGGGGCGAGCAGCAGAAACAGGAGGAGTGACACTGGACTCAGGAACCACTGCTATTTTCTGTGTACATTGTGCCAGGGGAAACGTTTTGATCCAGCTCCAGATAGACCCTGACACATCCCTGAGGACCTTTGGGTACCCTAAAAACGTTCTTTGGTGGGGAGTATTGACCTTCTTAAGGTATGCAATAATTATAGATGTATAGGCTGAAGGCTATACCTTCTAGAGACATTTGGGTAATTGAAACACATGGATGTGCATATGGACTAAGGGTGATTAGATACACTATTAGGTATTGAGTAAATGTTAGTGGAAGTAAAGCGAATACAAGTCTGTCATTGAGCATTTGGGTTTTTTTGGGGGGGAGGGGGGTATAGAGAATTATAATGGCAATCACAATAGATATTGGGAACTTCAGAAGAATCATGGAAAATGTATTGATATAATGGAATGATCTTAATAGAGATGTTTTGGATATGAAATAGTGAGTTGGCAATATTTTTGGAACACAATATATAGCTTGAACAAGCAACACTTCCCGGGATGGTAAATATTAAGGGTGTTAGGTATGGCAGCCAGTTGTTTAACTTAGGTCTTTTTTGGAACAAATTAATAAAATATAATTGAGAATGGCAGATAAGGCATAGGTTGGCTGAAGTAGCAGTGGTTTATAATCTATAATTTTCTTGATGTTTAAGGAACCCAGGTATGACAATACCGATAAAAACGTTTGTAAAGAACAGGCCTTTACTGAGCCACAATTTTCAAGCAAGTAAAATGAGCCTTCTTTCAATCAATAAGCAACACAAGACCGGGTAAAAAAGATGATACATTATTGATGGAGTGTATTTATGTTGTCTTTTCTAAATGTAGATTGTGGGTCTTCTTGAAAAAGTCTACTTTGAGAGACGAAATGTGTAGAAGGTTAACCCAACCTACAGTCAAGAACGACTGCCACCTATGAACAATATGCACAAACAGGGTTCACTGAGCTGTGGTTAACCCCTTTTTCTCCTAGTGAAAATGCTTTTAATCATTGTATGACCTGGTATATGTTGATGTATGGTACATGTTTTAAAGCTATTTAAAATAAAGGTGAATTTGTTTCTTACAAAGTTGGTTTGTTGATTACTGTAAAGGAGGCAAATCTTAAACCGCCAATTTATATATCATTTGATATGTGAGTCAAGGTTTTCTCTCTGCATACATAATTGAATAGCGGATTTCCTGATAACAATATTTTTCCTAAAATAGGTATCTCCCTAGAGGACAATAAATGTTGGATGCTTCCAGTTTTTGTTTTCCCATTTTTTCCCATTAACTATAGTACAAAAGGTCGCAACAAGTATCAGATAAGAGTCATAAGACAGATGCCAAAACAGGTCATTATTAGTATACACACACCATTGGGATCAGTGTTTAAGTTTTTACATTCCTACATCTTCTCACATACCACAAACAAATGCTGGAAACAAGAAAGCACCACCAACTACACCCAGCAATGTACACAGAACAGTCAATCAACTGACAGGACCAAAAAGAATGCACACTTCCGTGACAAAAAAAACACAAAACTACCTAAAACAAAATAAAGAGAAAAGCATTGTAGAGGGCAAACAAAGGTAAAGAAATAATAAATATTTAGTCACCCCAGACTCCAGAGAACCCCTCCAATAACTAGCAAGCATCAAGCAAAAGCAGACAGACTCTACAATGTTTATAGGACTGAAGAGTAATCTTATTTAGGCTAAATTTACACAGACAGCAGCCAAGAAAGCAACTGGGCACTCCTATTTCCTCCTAAGTGCTATCACACTTGTACCCTGGCAGTGTTTATGATTTTTTTAACCATTTTTTTCAGAATATGAATGAGAACACAAGCCTTTTTAATTCATGGTTAGTGGTTGACCGAAGCCATTTATGGACAAACTGTGTTTACCCTTTAAAATTAAAATCACTACACAAACTAACCAAATTACTGTCATCAAAAGTTTACATACTTCAGTTCTTAATACAGTGTATTGTCCCCTTTAACATCAATGACAGTTTTAAGTAACATATTTTTCGGACCATAAGACGCACTTTTTCATCGGTGGTCGCACCGGGAGGAGAGCTGAGGAGGAGAGCTGCGGCAGCTCTCATTTCCGATGTTCGGCTCTTCGGCTCCAAATGCTGCATCCCCTGCATCCCCACCAACGAGAACACAGAGGAGAGCTGTGCGCTGTGTTCAGTTCGGCTATGGATGGCTCGGCCGGGGTGCAGGGGATGCAGAAATCAGTGTAGTGTGACGTGTTGTGCTGAGAGTGTACTGCTGCTAGTGACACCTGTGGCTGAATTGAATATTGCATCCATTAAATTCATTGCATTATCCCAATTGATGTGAAAACGTATTAAATCTTTTTTTTCTGGATTTTCTGCCCTAAAAACTGGGTGCGTCTTATAGTCTGAAAAATACGGTATTTTGTGGTAGTTGTGCGTGAGGCTCTTTATCTGCTCAGACGGTAAAGCCAAGGTCAGGAGACCGAGATGGCCACTCCAGAACATTAACTTTATTTTGCTGCAGCCAATAACAGGTCGACTTGGCCTTGTGTTTTGGATCATTGTCATGTCTGAATGTCAAAGTACACTTCCCATTTGCAGCTTCCGGTCTGACCGGTCTGTTCCTCCAGTATTTTTTGATAAATTACTGTATTTATATCACCATCAATTCTGACTGTGCCCTTGTAGCTCCTATATCCCCAAAACATTAGTAATTCACCATTTTTCCCAGTAGGAATGGTGTACCTTTCACCATAGGCCTTGTTGACTGCTCTCCAAATGTAGTGTTCATGGTTGTGACCAAGAAGTTAAATTTTAGTCTCATCACTCCAAATGACTGTGTGTCACAAGATTTGAACATTCTCTCTTTGCTGTTTGGCATATTGTATCAGGATACTTGTTTGGCATTAGTAAAGGTTTTCTTCTGGCAAGTCAACCATGTAGCCAATCTTTCTTCAAGTGCCTCCTTATGGTGCATATTGAAGCAGCCACACCTCATATTTTCAGGGATTCATGTTTTACACCTAAATTTATTTGCGTGTTTACCCATTTTTCTGGCAGTTGTAGCTGAAATTTTAGTTGGTCTACCTTACCATGGTTTTGTTTCAACAGAAAACCTAAGAGTTTGAACACTCATCAGTGCAGCACTAGATGAACAATGAAAGAGTCTGTCAGGATTTCAGGAAGGCATATATACATAACAGGGTCATTTGGAAAGTTTGTGTTGTGATTCACCATAAGTAAAAGAAAACTTATTGTGTTATTAATATTCTCCGAAAAATAGAGAAAAAGAAATCACAAATTCTTTGAATTCTTCCTCTCTCTCTCATTCAGGAAGGTTTCTAAAAACAACATAGTAACATGTCTAGAGTGTTTTAATGATAAAAAAAAAGTGTACTGAGCATGTAAGCATAAAAAAAACAAACACTCTAACAATCCTCTCTTGGTCAAATTGAAAAACCCATTGTGGCCCACAAGTCAAAAATTTTGCCCACCCCTGGTATAGGAGGCAGATGAGAATGAAAAGTATAGTACTATGATAAAAAAAAAAAAAAAACCCGGTATGGGCTGACCACTAATGGGGGTTATTGCATAAATCCAGTATCCTGGGTACACATTTTGAATAATCACTCAAGGTCCATGGTTTTTATAAGTTGCCTTGGAGGGAACCTTTGATTTGCGATAGGGTGCCTTTCTGAAGATCACGCTAGGGTAGTAGGCAAGACATGCCCTAGTTTATGATCTTGTTGTGATGTTTTCCAGCTTTGTTTTAAAATGTTTTGGATGCTCCTGTATTAAGGTTTGTATTGTTTGAAGATTTTATGTTTATTTCCACTGTATTGTTCACACTTTGGAAAGAAGTACTAAGTTTATGAAAGGACATTAACACATGATCTAGGACTTCTAGGTCATATCCCTTTTCTGCAAATTGTACCTTGAAAAGTGTTCCCTGCTTTATTTTACTACATAACAACACCTAAGGAGCTGGAAGGAGAGCAGTGCAGAACTACAAGGAGGTATTAAAAATGTAATAAGACTAAAAGGTTTGCTATACAAAATGCTTTATATATCAATTACACTTGAGGTCAATTATATTTTAGAACTTCCACAGATTTTTTGCCGTTGGGGTTTTTCTTGAGCTTTTGGTAAGAGTAAAAGGAGTCTCAAGTCGTTAATGATGTCTAAAAGTGTAGTGTTGTGGAGGGCATTTCTTGCTCCAAACGACCAGATTCTTTGAATGTTCCAACACACCAATAAAGGAGTCACAGTATATACAATACACAAATATATACACAAATGTGGTGCAACCCTGGTCATTGCAAAAGTATAACTACACCCCCTTTATCCTCTGTTGCCATGTTTAAGGATTAGATCATAATTGTTGGATTAGATTGTTTTTCTTTATACCAGTTTTACAAAAGGGACATTAATCCAAAGTATGTTACTTAAAAAAAAGACTGATAGAGGCCTCCTTAGCATCTTACGGATAGAATATGCTTTGGGTTTAACACCTGTGTTGAATTTCAGGATTGTATAGGAAATCAAAAGTTACATAGGTCTGTGTTCTCCCCAGATTTTTTTTTCAGCCGGGCGGCGCGATGACGTCATGACGCAATGACGTCATTGCGCCGTCTGCACCGGTCCGGCGGCACACAAGTCCTCTGACAGGCGGCGCCTCCCCATTCTTCAGGAGCGCGCCGCAGCCACTGAAAGACTCCGGCCCGCGGCCCCGGTAGTATGCCGCGGGCCGGAGTCTTTCAGTGGCTGTGGCGCGCTCCTGAAGAATGGGAGGCGCCGCCTGTCAGGCTGCTCGCTGTGTGCCGGGCGGGGACCAAAATCTCCCGGGCGGGCCGCCCGGCCAATCTGCTTTGGGGAGAACACTGTAGGTAATGTTTGTGGTATTTATGGAGAGTAGGACATCTAGTAACTGGACCACTGGAAACTCAATGTGAAGGGTGTACTCTTTTATGTGAAATACTGTATATACTAAAACGCAGCTGCACAAAACGCAATTCAGCTGGAAAAGCTTGTTCAAGGAGAAAGGGAATGCCGATTCCTATTGTTCTTAACCCCCCTAGCGTTCTGCACCGTGGCGTTCATGGGAGCCTAGCTGGTACAGAGTTTGTCTTTCAAACTCCTGACGAGCTGGGCTCATCATGAACGCTAGGGAGGTTAAAGAGACATCACACCTAAATAAAACTAATTTAATTAAAACAGCTCAAGTGAAAAAATATAAAAGAACAAAAGGTGGCAAAGTCATATTCTCATATGCATGAAGTACGTTCTCTTCTTTACTTCTCTACGCATTAAACTAAATCAACTAAAGCCCCCCATACACGTTCCGATTATTCTCCCGACCGATTTTTCGTCCGATCGGGTCACCCGATTTCCACCAAAAATGTTATGGTCGGTCGGTCGGCTGGCACGAAAAATCGGAATTCTAATAATCACCGACCAATCGGCCCAACACTATTTATTAACAGCAGATCGACCAAAATTTACAGGTCCGAAGCAGTCCCGACCGATTTTTTGGCCGATTTTGAGAAATCTGGATCGGTCGGGTACATAATTCCGAATCCGATCTCCCGATCGATTAATCTCCCGACCACATTGGTTGGTCGGGCAAAATTCGTACGAAAAATCGGAACGTGTATGGGGGGCTTAAGACATAAGGACAAGTCCCATGACAGGCACACCATAGAAAACAAGCACTTAACACTTTAATCACTAATATGTCTTTCTCAACAAAAAATGTTAAAATCTATTAAAATCTAAGAGTTAAAATCTATTATGGCTCTGACACAAATGAACCAATGTTTTTACTTCCAACGGGAACATATAAAAGGAGTATGTTATTCGGGAACAGGCAATATATTCATTATATTCATAAATATATTACATTATATTCTAAAGTGGAAGGTGGTTGGCTAACAACATCATGTGTGCCACACAGGTTTGCCCTGGAAGGGACCTCAGACCCTAAAATATACTAAAGGAGCTAGGCTGTAATATTCTAGAAAATCATACATTTGAATTAAATAGCATTTATTGAAATTCATTACCTTATTACAATATATCAATATTTAAAATACATCCACAAATATCCAAAATACAAAATATGTATACATATGCAATATTTAGGCTTTGTTTCCATTAAGTTGGGACCCCTCCACTAAGCGTACACGCTTAGCGGGAGGTCCCAACGTAACAGATGACTTACCTGATTGGTGGGAGACTGCTTCATTGTGCCAAGCCGATCCGCGGTGTAAGGCTGAACGTAGTCGAGTAAATATTCAGCATTTACAAAGGCGGATGTGTAAACAGACACATCCGCCAGGAGCAATGTCTGTGGGATACGTCGGGACCCATGCTAAGCGTATACGATTAGCGTAGCGGTCCCGACGTATATGGAAACAAGCCCTAAAGCCCAAAACATATTAGTTAGATGTAATTGTCAGGAATGTGTATAATATATATATATATATATACACACACACACACAACACACACACACATCTCCAAACATCTCCAAAATCCGCCCTTCTCTCCCAGAGACCACCAAAGTCCTGGTACACGCTCTCATCATCTCTCGCCTGGACTACTGTAAATCACCCTCTTGGTCTCCTCTCACTAGACTTCACCTTCAGTCCATCATGAATGCTGCTGCTAGACTCATCTACTCCTCTAACCGCTCCTCATCTGACCGCTCCTCTCTGCAAAATCTCTACACTGGCTACCCATTGTCCAGAGAATTAAATTTAAAGTCCTGTGCCTTGCTTTTAAATCACTCACACACCTCCTGTCCTCCTACATCTCCAACCTGGTACACAAATACACCCCTAACCGCCCCCCTCGCTCCTCCAGTGACCTACTAATGACATCCACACTATACCTCATTCACATGCACGGCTCCAAGACTTCTCTAGGGCCGCTCCTACTCTCTGGAACTCCTCCCTCGCCCCATCAGACTTGCCCTACTTTGCCACCTTCAAAAAAGGCTATAAAACCCCCTCTTCAGACTCTTCTACCCATTTACTATCCTAAACATCACCACCATGCCAGTCCATCCCCCCACATATGTATACTTGTTCCCCAACCTATTAGATTGTAAGCCCGTCCGGGCAGGGTCTCTTATTCCTCCAGTGTCATTACCGGTACCTGGTTGCTGTATTTTACTAATGTGTTGTATCTCCACTCTATTGTACAGCGCTGCGTAATGTGCTGGCACTATATAAATAAATGTTAATAATAATAATATATATACACATCCTGATAAAATTTCAAATATCAGGTTCCTGTACAAAAATGAGACAAACATAAATCTGACCTATAAACTTTACCACTCAAATGAAAAACAAAACTGAAATATTTTGGGTGGAGGAAAGAAAACCAAGGCATTACTTAAAACTGGTCAGGGAGGCTACCAAGAGGCCTACAGCAACATTAAAGGAGCTGCAGGAATATCTGGCAAGTACTGGCTGTGTGGTACATGTGACAACAATCTCCTGTATTCTCTATATGTCTGGGCTATGGGGTACAGTGGCAAGACAAAAGCTGTTACCTATGAAGAAAAACATCCAAGCCAGGCTACATTTTGCAAAAACACATCTGAAGTCTCCCAAAAGCATGTGGGAAAAGGTGGTATGGTCTGATGAAACCAGGGTTGAACTTTTTGGCCATAATTCCAAAAGATATGTTTGGCACAAAAACAATACTGCACATCATTTAAAGGACACCATACCCACAGAGAAGCATGGTGGTGGCATAAGAGAGAGGTAATGATGAACAGTATCAAATACCAAAAACCTTCAGGCTTTGGCTAGAAAGCAGAACATGAAGAGGAACTTCATCTTTCAGCATGACAATGACCCAAAGCCTACATCCAAATCAACAAGGAATGGCTTCACCAGAAGATTAAAGTTTTGGAATGGCCCAGACAGAGCCCAGACCTCAATCCGATGAAGAGGGCTGTGCATAGGAGATGCCCTAGCAATCTAATAGATTTGGAGTGTTTCTGCAAAGTGAGGGCAAATTTAGCAAAGTCACTATGTGCAATGCTGCTGACTCATACCCAAAAATACAGAGCACTGTAATAAAATCAAAAGGTGTTTTAACAAAGTATTAGTGTAAGGGTGTGCACACTTATGCAGCCATATAATTTTATTTTTATATTTTTTTCTTCACTTTTCCTAAAAGATTTCTGTGAGGGGTACATTTTATAGGTCACATTAAAAGGTGGAAAAAGTTCTGAAATTATTTACCTTTGTCTCATTTCTGTACAGCACAGGAACCTGACATCTTACCAGGGGTGTGTAGACTTTTTATAGTGTGTGTGTGTGCGTGTAACATTTACAGGACAACATCAAATAAGGGTTGGCATGTTACTACTACTAGTACTGTGTAGGACAGACTACACCTCGGGAATGCGAAACACTCCTTTCAATCTGATTACAACCTGACACCAGTTATCTCCAGGGGAATGACCACTGCAGGAGCCAAACACCCCCCCCCCTGTCTGACATGAGATGGTCATACCCAGTTGTAGTGCCATCCTGCACAGGCCCATCAGAAACACAGATCCTACCTTCGCATCCTGCCAACACTCCAAAGGAATGGGTCACTGTGCTCTCAAATCCTCCCCGTGGCGTGCGGTCCATATTTCCCCCCTGTGAGGGGGCCTTCCGACCTCCCTTAGATGCTTTATAAGCCTGCCTGATCATCCGGAAAGACACCTTAATAACAGAATTCATACAAAGGGGGAATAAATTCCTGAAAGACACATACTGCTTCTGGCCTAAACCAAGAATCTGCAAGGGGAGTAGGTCCAGTGTTTTTTACGATTCCCTAAAGAGAAACTGACTGCAGGGCAATGGACAATAAAGGTCTTATCAAATGAAACGCAACAGGTGGGCAGCCTTTTAAATTCAGGTTATGCTTTCTCTACCTACTGGAGGCAGACCTTGTCTATTGTCCTAGTAGACAAGGTTCACAGTGCAAGTATAACAAGGGGTCCTTTTGGAGCAATCCCAATCACTGTCCTTAACGGCTTTTGGGCCACCGTATCTATCAGGTGTATCTACTTTACATTACTTCTATGGCAGTTTACAAATATAACAGACCTTTCTTTAATCCATGTAATGCACTTAATGTTTGTGTCCCCATAATACAGAAAAGATCTTTGCCTTTTTTTAACATAATTTTTTAATGTTGTAGGCCTGTAACTTCCCAAAATATGTCTGTACAAGGGTCTAGTAGACATTCTGAATATAATGTTGTTTGTAATAATGTATAATGTTTGAAACACACAATTATGTAAAAAAAATAGGGTATCATTTGAATGATAAAATCTCTTAAATACTTATTTGGTATGAATAATTTCAAAACTATGTATTCATATTTATATTGTGTATATATGTATATGTATGTATATTTATGTTTTGTTTATAATAAAATTTTTATTACAATTAGAAATGCGTTTTGGTTTTGTTTTACTTACTAAAAAAGCCAGCTGAGAGGATCGGAGCCACAGAACAGTGAGTATGTACTGCCTGGGCTCTGATCTTCGCCTAACGGCTCCATCTTGTTCACTGCAATACTGACAGATAAGCGCTGGACGATGGAGCTGTCAAAAGTGCTAGGGGGGTTAAAAAGAAAGATGAGCATTTTATTTAAAAAAAGCTGGTTTTACTGGAGAGACTTGCTTCTCAGACCACTATAAAACATGAAGAGATGGCTTTACGTATGTCCCCCACACCGTTTTCTCCTTTTCCAATGCTTTTGCTTGTGTTTTTTTTTTTTAAGATAGGCTGTGAGCACTCCCAGGAATTTTCAGGCACTATTACGCATCATGATTTTTCTCAAAGGTCCACACACCAGAAATGTTCTACTCTGTAGGGAACCAACATCATTTGTTGTTTTTTCCATATTACTTGAATACTGTATGTGTGTAACTTGAACTGAGTTTTAATGTACACTTGATTTGCTCTATTCCTGTGACCTGTGCTTATTGTGCTTTTCTTGAACTTTCCCATGTCTATTTTAAATTAAAAAATAATGGGGTGAAAAAGGCTAGGCTAATGGAGAGTAGTAGTTATTCATCTGGGCATTATTTAAAAGTCTAAATTAAGAGTTAAAATCCTTAAATAAAAAGAAAAATATAAAAAGGTTAGCCAGACTGAAATGTTAAAAGTGTTGGAGTATTCCCCCCCCCCGCCCCCCCAAATTGGCTGAACAAATGGGAGATGTTCTGAGCTACTCACAGTTATGTGAACATTGTGGGATGATCATGGCTATGTTGAAGTAATCAAAGCAGATGCCACAGTGGAGCAAATCATCGAGGGCCTGTAAGAGAGAATGATCAGCGTTCAGACAGCTTCAAAATGTCAGGAAATGGTCAAAATGTCCCTCTAAAAAAATAAAAGTATTATTATTAACTTAATTTCGATTTGTATGTACTCCAGATGCAAGCAGAGATGTTATTCCCAACAATACAAAGATGAGGGGTTGACAGCCTGTCCACAGAGCAGAGCTATCTAAAGAGGCGTGTCCTAGTACCTAGGAGATAAAGGGGTAAATATAAAATGGTCTCCTTAAAGTTTCAGACGACCTAAAGACTATTATTGTTTGTTCCCCAGAACTCCGCCTTAAAATGCATCACAAAAACCTATATGAACCAACTACCTAGGATGTTGATGTGAGGTAGGGATGTGCAGTAAGGAATCTAGTACCAACACATGTTACATGAAACATATAATGTGGTACCTATACAAGGTCCTAACCTCAGACGCCAAGCAGCTGCCAGGCACACACATATTAATTTGTTACACAGGTTCAGGATGTGGACCTTGATTGTACAAATCCTGAATTTTATGAACTATGACCATGTCTTTTATATTTTTTATGTGTTTTTGAGATATGTAGACAGTATGAAGTCCAAATAACGTTGGATATTAAACTAATATAAACTCTTTGAACAACCCTTTGGCTATTTACACCTCCAACACTCCAATTAAAGTCCATATCATAAGGGGAAATCTCTGTTAGCAATTCTATATTCCGAATGGGATTGCTGGAGTATACTTTGAGCTAAAACCAGATAATCATATATTTGAAACTGAACTAGAGATAAAGTTGACAAGTAGAAATAGATTGAACACATCTCATGAAGGGTATTAACTATATGTAGAACCTAAATAAAAATTCTATATATTGTAATTTATTGATCTTTCTTATGAATGTGTAGTTTTGGACTGGGTCTTGTGGGGTTGAGGGCAGGTAGAAGTGCAGGGTCGGTGTTTATGCCCACCTTGGCGTCCACACACTGCCATGGGGACGAAGTGGGCATGCCTCCTGTCTCTTTGCCCTGCGCATGAAATTGTTAATCTGGGTTTGGAAGAAAGAGGGTGTGGCCTGTCATTCCCATGGCAATGGTGGGGGATAGAAGTGTGTGTGCAGGTGGCCATTTTCTGGCAACCTGGTAATGTCTGCAAGCAAAGAGAGCAATAGTAACCAAATAAGGATTTATTTCAAATGTTAGATTTATGGGTAATTAGATAATGAGGCTTTTCACACCTACCCAATTGTAAACCAACTACAAAATAGATCACTATACATCATTAAAAGGAAAGTCCACTTTGACGGTTTACATATGGGCAAGTTGGAGGTAGTATTGCAGACATGGATGTTCGCACTCCTTCTAGCCGGCGAGCAGTACGGGTGTTGATCCGCCCCATTCTCCGGCGAGAAGGAGCTTACTATTCTTCCTCCGGCAGGATCAGGAGCGGTAAGATCCCGCCGGAGGAAGAATCTTTTCACTGAAGACAGACTAGAGAACGCGGTCTTGTAGTGAAAAGTCGGCTTAGTGTAAAGAGTTGATACTTAGTGATGGCCGAACTTCTACCAGGTCTGTCCGCGAACAGGCGGATTGGACTTTTTAAAATAGTCCTCCTGTTTGCAGGCAGATTCAAATAGGCGGAGAATTTAAATCAGGGAAAACCGGAAGTGACGTCAGTGATGTCACATCGTAACCAGGAACCATGGGTTCCAGGTACCTGATGTGACATCACTGAGGTCACTTCCGGCCATCACTAAGTATCAACTCTTTACACTACAAACAAATTTAGTTACACATAGTATCATCATCATATATTTTTTTCCAACACATTTTTGGTTGTTTTCCACAATGTTACCTTGCTCTTTCCCCTCAGGAAGAACAATATATACAATGCATGTACCGTATTTTTCGGACCATAAGACGCACTTTTTCACCCCCAAAATTGGGGGCAAAAAGTGCCTGCGTCTTATGGTCCGAATGTGCGACCCCTGGGGCCACTCGGCCGCTGGTGGTCGCATCTTGGCTGCCCGCCAACTCACCCGCCACGGAGATTAGCCGGAGGAGCTGGAGGGAACTGTCAGTTGAGAGATGCCGGCTGGTGCCGGCTCTCTCAGCTGTTCTGTAAAATTGCCATTGTCAGAAAAGAGAAAGAGGGAGAGATGGAGTGCCATCTTTCCCTCTCTCAGTGTCAGTGGGAACTGCAATAACTCGGCACTTCCCACTGACACACGGGCACAATCACAGCTGAGCTGTTTAGAGGAGAGGAGAGAAAAAACACGCTGCAGATTTCTGCCCCCCTCCTCCTCCCGAGATCGGTGTAAAGACATGTGCTGAGTCACTGCTGCTAGTGACCCCTGGTGGCTGAAGAGAATATTGCCAATCCATTGCATTAACTCAATTGATGTGAAAACTTAATATTTTTTTTCCTGGATTTCCTGCCCAAAAAACTGTGTGCGTCTTATGGTCCGGTGCGTCTTATAGTCCGAAAAATACGGTACTTGGTTGTAGCTTTCAGTTGGGATGCAGATAATTATGGGGTTTTTTTTGCATCACTTATGGGAATGTCTCCATTTTTTCTCAGGGTTCATTTGTTATTTAGGAGGGGTACATGCACTTATACAACATGATCACTTATCACACATAGTTCAAGCACAATCATGATTACACATTGCACTATATTGATTATTGATCTCATATTAAACATAGTAGTTGATGGACTGGTTGATATCGGATAGGACTACTTTATACGCATTATGATCTGGATACAGTAATCTATACAACAAATGGAGAAACACAAAAGCATGTAAAAAGTGACAAAATGGTTTGATAATTTGAATTAAATCAATATATATATATATATATATATATATATATATATATATATATA
>CM070037.1:90865673-90882197 GCA_036250615.1 Ptychadena robeensis
AAAATTATTCCTCAAAAATACCACTTGCCTAATAATTCTGCACTCCCTGTAGATCTGTATAAACACAAGTTATTTTGTACATGAAAATTAAAATGTTTAGAGACCATTGCAATGTATTTTTAAATCAACATTAGGAGTATGACAACCATTTCATGTCAGCATCTTAATTTACTCCAAAAACCTCATTCTGCATTATGGGTACAGATAAGGTGATGAAAGCTTTCTCAACACACTAGCAGTTTGAAAAAAAACCTGGAAAAAAACAGGCAATCAAAATGAATACATTTTGGTGACAATACAATGTTTTGGGGCCTTGTAAATAGCTCACAAATTCTGCATATGAATCAGCCCTACATAACCAGGAGAGGGATGATATAGAATATTCTTGATCAAATGTTAAAAAAAAACCTTGCTACCGTTATTGCGTGCCAACATCCCCATCAAATGTATATATAAAAAAACAGATTTGGAAAAGCAAAAAGAGAGTAACCTACTACATCCCCCAATTTGCCTACCAGTAGGAGACTAGAACCTCCAAAGGACTTTAATGGCACTAATTATTTCACTGATAAATATTGATCTTTTTTTAGGACATGAAATACAATTACATTCACAATGCATAATACAAAAATATAATAAAAACTATTTCCATCTTGTTGGGTAACATATTTCCAATGTACATAGAGAACAACAATGTTGAAGAACGCCATCTCGACACGTTTCGCTTAAGTAGCTTCCTCAGGAGATATAGGTGCTTCAAGTTTTGCCTACAGTTCAGGGTCAGGTGGACTTTGTCAAGATATCCCCACCAGCCAGGGAGGGTCCCAAGGAACCCAGGAGGGGCACCTCCACATGCTTGTCCAGTAGGCACGACAAGCCAAGGGAAAGTGGGGGAAAACCAATGGGCAAGTTGAATCACACTGCCAGGTCTTCTAGTTATGCCTGCTGTAATGTTTTCAGTATGAAACGCTTATTGAAAATTTTATGTGCTGCCCTTCAGTGATGCCAAGGGCCGCACTTGTGGCCCTCCATATCAATGCAGTTGCCCACCACATAGAGTTTGCAAATTTCCAAGGAAGCTACTGAAACAGAACAGGACGCATCGGTGCAGTACGTCAGGCAATGCACTACAAAATGGTCAGCTTGACGCTTTCAAAAATTAATTGGCGTGCCAGTGAAGATAGTCCCATTCAAATGAATGATACATCCTATGCATTTTCGGCACTCGTCAAATGCGGGGATAGGGGGGGAAAGGTAGGTAAGCAAGCCTTTAGAAGTATGTCAAATGTAATCTAAAATCCAGAGTTAAACTTACCAGTAACTCTTTTTCCATGTGTCTTCTTGCAGGACAGCCACAGGAGAGAGGAAACACAAACATCACAGATCTTTAAAGGTCCCCTCCTGGGATTCCCTGGCACTTATTCCCGAGAACTCCGGAGGAGAAGCTAAAAAAACCCATATAATTAAAGTAGGGGAATCTTGCTGTCCGTGAAGACTCATGGAAAAAGAGTTATTGTTAAGTCTTAATTTGGTTTTTCCTATGTAATTTCTTCCAGGACAGCCACAGGAGAGGATAAGCTAGCACTTACCACCCTAGGGCAGGACTACCCTAAACCGACTTGTTCCTGAACCGACATGAGAACCAGGCGATAATGTTTACAAAACGCTAAAAAAGGTCCAGTCCAGTCCAGGTGGCAACCTTGCAGTCCAGTCCAGGTGGCAACCTTGCAGATTTGATCAGGGGTAGCCACCGCTTGTTCAGCCAGCGATGTTGCCCAAGCTTTGGTGTAATGCACGGTAACTTGAAGAGGACAGGACAAGCCAGAAAACTTGTAAGCTTCTAAAATGGTTTGCTTAATCCACCTTGTGACTGTAGACTTTGAAGCCCCATATCCTTTCCTTTTTCCTGTATGGAGTACAAACAGTGTGTTTTGTCTTATGAATGGGCTGGAGAAATGCTATATAGGAGAGGACTGCCTCTCTGACATCCAAATGCCCCTTTCCCACTCTTTGGAGGGGCTAGTAATGAAAGAAGGCAAAATGATTCTTGCGTCCGATGAAATCTAGTAGTCACCTTTGAAAGAAAACCTGGATCAGTCCTCAAAAAGAGATGGTCCGGGAAAACGTGTAAATATGGTTCTTTAAAACTGACAAAGCCAGAATCAGACACATCTTGCTGACGTGATTGCTACAAAAAAAAACTGTAAAAGTAAGACTTAAGGTCCTGGGCCAACCCCAACAGGGATTTGGTCAGGGCATCCAAGACATTTACATGGAGGTCTATGGCGCTGCCTACCCCCACCCCCTTTGCGTCACCGGTGACGTGATCGAGGGCAGACACGAATCTGACAGACAGGTAAGTTTCTCACTAGTTAACTTGGGCTGAATTTCATGATGGATGAAACTCAGCCCAAGTTAACTCGTGCAAAACACCCAGGAAGTGAAGAAAGATTTTTTTCCCTGACTGCCAGGAGACAGGACTTTGTTCCAGCAAAGTGTGCAGGACAGTAAGGGACAGTCGCAATAGTTTAGAAAGTTGAGCCCATTTACATCCTGCACTGCAGTAAAAAAATAAAAAATGTAACACAGACTCAACTCTCCTCCCATATGTAAATAGCTACTCATGGGTAAATTGTTTGTGCAAATTGTAAAATGTGACTTTCCATAAGTTGCTCAGTGGATACTGCTAGTGTATAGATGTGAGTTCCAGTGCTGCACATTCTACTTAAGACCAGTCTCCCGGCAGCAGTGCTCTAATTGAGCCCTTGGCGTGTGGGCTCACAAACAACCTCGCACATAGTTAAACCACACAAAAATGCACGGGTGTCTCGGTTGTCCGAGTTCCCCAAAAAAAGGGTGTCAGGCAGCTGAAGCCACCTGACCCTCAGGGTGTCCCAAAGGACTAACACCTGTACAAAAAAACTTGCATAGGGGTGTGGGAGACAGACTATATAAATAAATAAATAGGCCCAACCTCGACCTCCGGTCATAAGAGCAGTCCTACCAGAATGCATGGGGACAGGTAATAACCCTAGCCTCAACTTGGAAGAATGGAACCATTTGTGTTTTTGTGTTGTTCACTATTTGTGCACTCACTTTTTGGCACTGGGGGCAAGTTGCACGTTTTGTGTGGTAGTCACACCGAGGGCTTCAAAGATTAAAACAAAAAAAAATTGGCTTAGCAGGAGGGAGTGGAACAAGTCCCAGATTTAATTTAATGAAGTACACTGTGTTGTAAGTGAATTGCACTGCTCTGTATCATGCAGGAAAAATATATAGGCAACCGCACATTTTTGACAGTTCACACAGTGTGAAAAAGCCAAAATCCATCTGATCAGAATCAGATATAAAAGAGAATCGGGTGTAATGGGTGTGCGACGTACTAGATCCGTGATGGCGAACCTATAGCCAGGGAAGGAGAGGTGATTTTTCAGCTCTGGGTGACATGGTATTAAGGAGCTGGTGAAATGTAAACATAGGCAGCAGCACCATCTTGTGGACATTACTGGTAATTTTGTTTCTGAGCTGGTGGGCTGTGATGTGCAGATGTGGCCCGCTCTTATTATGGACTATGACTTACCTATCTACACTGGGGCATGTGGCGCCCCATTGCGGGTGGTGTGGTCACTGGGCATCTATGAAAATTACGACCTATGCATTAGATATCAATTACATTACATACAAAACGCCACCAATGTTTTGTGTATGTTTCACCCATTGAATTTAATAAGACAAGTCAGAGACTTGATCATTTCTACTGAAGACAGTTTCTGTACCCCCTCCATACCCAATCATCTCCCTCTACTACCTGCATCTCGTCATTACAACTGTCCCTGCTCCCCTCATTACACCGCACTTTGTATTCCCCTAATAAGTGAAGCTGCACCCCAGCATCCAATAATATTCAACACAGCGCACCTCTTACATATACCCTGGACACCGCCCATTCCTTCTATCTGTGCACCGCCTCTTCCTATGTATTCTCATCATTTCACTCCCTTCAATGTGCAGCCAATTCACAATCGTCTCTGCTTGTCCTTGTGACTCGGAGCCCCTTCCCCTGAGCTGTGACTAATTACAAAACTTGAATTGAAGGTTCACCTTGAGGTGCTCCGGCTCCTGGTCCACCGGGCACCCTTTTCTTGCGGTCGACATAGCGCTCGGTGTACGGTTCACTCACAGCAGAGCTTACGAAGTTCCCGCGCTGCGAGCTTCGCCCGAACTTGCCCCACCCCTAATAGTGGGGGATTCTGGGAGTTGTAGTCAGATGGGGAGAAGGAGAGGCACTGGAGTTCAAGGGACGCAAAAGAAGCTAAAGGAGGGTCTTTGGTCTTTCTTATTTTACGTTTCATGGAGCCTTAGCGGCGGCTAGCTGTGTTATTCTTCCTGTAAATATATCCTCATTCATAAGTCCCATTTTTTTTTCCAATACACACTACCGTCCCCGTCCCTACTATCACTTTGCGATCCGACATGCAGCAGATTCTTGGTCAATATGACCAGTTGGCGCACCTGATTCTCTGCCCACCCACCCGCCAATCGGTTTCGGGAATGCACACGGCATCTGATCGGCTGTCGAATCATCTATGCCCAGCTTAAATGCCCCCACACACATACCGAGTGGGGGCTGACAGAGCAGGTCCGATCAGCTCTGGAAAGCAGCGTGATGACGTTATCACGATGCAGTCCCGAGCTGACAGCATTGGCCAGCACCCTTTGTGTGCCGGCCGTTCGCTTCAATGAAGATGCCGGTCTCCATTGAAGTTAACGGCATCGGCCAGAGAATATCAGACATGTCCGTTCTCTGACCGGCCGAGCTGTGGGGCGACAGGGATCTGTCGCCCCATGTGGGCATCCCCGATCGCCGCTCAGTGTGTGTATGGCAGGCTTAGGAATGTTATAGAATTTAGTTCTGGGAATTTGTCATGTGATTCTTTACAGAAATTCTTCTTGTCACAAAATGGTTGAAGAGAATCCCCCAGCATTTGCTTTATCAGTCAATAGAAGATTGGTAAGAACTGTCCATTCCAAAATATTAAATGTAATTGTGCACCAGGAATTTGGAAAAAGCTATGAATATAATTGATGTTGGTGTAAAATGTAGACTGCAGAACACAGTCTGGAAGAGAATTCCTCTCTTCTCAAAACCACATTTCACACTGGGAGCGGTCACACATTGCCAAGACCGTGCCTGGAACATTCCCTAACCTGCATCTGCAGAGGTTCCTGGGATATGAGTGCTGCCAACCCAAGAAACAACATTGTAAAAGAGATTAAAACACTAGAAAACAAAGCCAAATATGTTCCTAGCAAAACACACAGCAACAAAGATTGGCGTATTGGAAACAACACTGAGCTGTAGGTGGCTTCTTATCGGAACATTTATTTTAAAATAAAAAAAAATGTATTTGAAAATGTTAAGGATTTTATGAAATCTGTACATTTGGTTTCTCCTTGTTGTAGGTGTTTGTCCCCAGCTGCTGGTGATCATATATACAGCGCCTCTGGAAAGTATTTACAGCGCATCACTTTTTCCACATTTTTTTATGTTACAGCTTTATTCCATGATGCATTACATTCATTTTTCCTCAGAATTCTACACACAACATCCCATAATGACAACAGGTTAATGTTTACTTGAGATTTTGGCATAATTATTAAAAACAAATTGAGAAAGCACATGTACATTAGTATTGCATTAATATTCACAGCATTTTCCATGTAGTTTAAAATTGAGCTCAGGTGCATCCTGTTTCCCCTGATCATCCGTTCTGCAGCCAGATGTTTCTGGAACCCACCTGTGGGCCTGTTACTTGCCACTTTACTGTTATTATGATGTATCATATTTTTTGTTCTAGACAGCTGTTATTCACCCCTGACAAAGCCTTCACAGCGAAACATGTTGGATGGGATCTGCTGCAAAGACTAACATGTAGTCACTGTGATGTACAACATGCTTTTGTGATGATCAATTTGTATATTTTAGGCAGCAGCACCATTTTGTGGACATTACTGGTAATTTTGTTTCTAGAGCTGGTGGGCTTCGATGTGCAGATGTGGCCCGCTCTTATGGACTTTGACTTACCTATCTACACTGGGGTATGTAGCCCCGCATTGCGAGTGGTGTGGTCACTGGGCATCTATGAAAAGTACTACCTATGCATCTATTGGATATCAATTACAATACATACAAAATGCTACCAATGTTTTGTGTATGTGTTTCACCCATTGAATTTAATAAGACAAGTCAGAGACTTGATCATTTCTACTGAAGACAGTTTCTGTACCCCCTCCATACCCAATCATCTCCCTCTACTATCTGCATCTCCCTGCTCCCCTTATTACAGGAGAATGACCCTGAGCACACAGCCAAAATATCAAATAAGTGGCTACAGGACCATCTCTGTAGAGGTCCTAAAATGGCTGTGCACCAACGCTTCCGATGCAACCAAATGGAGCTTGAGAGGAGATGCAAAAAGGAATAGGTGAAACTGGCCAAGGATAGGTGTGCTAAGTTTTTGGCATCATATTCAAAAAGACGAGGCTGTAATTGCTGCCAACGGTGCATTGACAAACAAAGGCTGTGAATACTTATGTACTATTTATTTTTTATACGTTTGGGGTCTTGTGTGTAGAATTCCGAGGAATAAGGCTGCAAAATAACTAATAATGACAAAATAATGTAGAAACTCCAATGCGCTATGTATACTTTCCGGATGCACTGCAGCTTTTGGGCTCTTTTATGGATCTTAAGGCTGTGTTCCCACTAAGGTGATTAATCGCCTGAGCTGGCGTTTTTAATTCGCCTGCCAATTGCCTACATTACTTTCAATGGGCTTGTCCCCATTAATAGGATTGAAAATCGCCACCTCAGGCACGCAACTGCCAGCGCAGGCGATTAATCGCCTAAGTGGGAACATAGCCTTACGCTGACAGCCTGTAACCCTGTTGCCCATTGTTATAAAAAGGCAGTTGCAAAGGGCTGGTTGCTCGAAGTACCACATGCAAGACACTAAAAACAGGTTCTTAAAAATTTCACGAAATTAAATAGACCCCAAGGTTATAAACACTTTCAAAGGGGTGATGATGCCATAGGTTTTACCTATATGTGGTTTACCTGTAATTAGTGTTGTCATACAGCCTCTTAAAAAGTTTGGTGACCTTGAGTTGTCAAATGAATTGAAACACTTACAAAGGGGTGGTATCGCCACTATTCCAGAGTAATTGTCCAATTTCGCCTAACTATTTTATCATATTTAACATTTTGGTTTTAACTTAGGAATAATGCAACAACAACAAGCTGCATTTCTATTGGCTACTAAACAAGCAGATACCAGTCTACTGAAATCTCCCACACATAAATTTCAGAACCCAAAATACCTTTTAAGCATGGGGTCTGCAAGGCCTGGTAAGGGGGACAGACCTGGCCAGCCAGGTAAGAGGTGGGAGGGGGTGACAAGTGTGTACCCCTCCTAAACACAACCATGCCCGATGCCATACCACAAGTGAAGAGGGGCCTCTTCCCCAAAATGGCTCGATAATAATAATGAAGGGTTCGGTTGAAGCTGTAGTTTTAATAAGTGCCAATTGGCTTGCTCACTGCCCATGCCTGGTGTCTCCAATTTTGAGGGTTACTTTGGTTCTTTTGATGCCTGGTGTCTCTATCTACATAGATTACCTTATATGAGACCAGACATGAGCAGTGAGCCTGTGAGCCAGCACTTAATATATTCAATGCACAGCCAGGACCTGAATATTAAGTAGTATGATGGTCAGGAGGGGGGAATCTCTTGGAAGACAGGTTCTCTAAGCAATTGTATCTCTGAGTTTGGTGCAGTGCACCAAAATTCTTAAATTTACGGCATACCAAATTTTTTGAGATTGGTGAAATTTACACATTGATTTTTATTAGCACAATGTAGTACAAAGCTGCATCATCAGTTAAGACAATCTTACAATACCAAAATTCCCACATCTAGTAAAATATATTTAAAAACATTTTTTTCTGAGGGTAAGATATGTGCTTTCATCTGTTAAGTTAATTGAAACAGATTTTAGGAGTAAATGTTCTACTCCAATTCTGAAATGGCTGCTGATAGAGTGGAACTGGAGAAATTACTAAACAAATGATTGCAAGCATGGATTTCACAATGTATTACCACAAGCTTTAGGGCTTGTTTCCACTTGGGCTGCTCCGTGCGGATGGCTGCGGTGCTATCCGCGTTGCTGCAGCCACTATGCGGTAGGATGCGGACTTTGGGCATGCCTCTTGACCAGGGATGCGGTCGGCCGTGGCATCCGCACTAAAACCCAGTAGGCAGGTGTTCAGAACCTCACCGCGACCGCGTCTGACCGCAGCTGCACAAGTGGAGCCTGGCCGATGCTTTGCCTATGGGTGCGGTCGATAGCAGCTGAAGCACCGTGGATAGCACCGCAGCCATCCGCATGGAACCGCCCAAGTGGAAACAAGCCCTAAGTGTGCATCCAAGAGGAAAATAAAACTTTTGTGTTTCAACTGGTAACAACAGAGATGGATGTGATAGTGGTGGAGGTGGAAAAGAAGGACTATGAGCAGTAGCAAAGACTATACTTCTTCCTCATGAAAAGCCTTTAATTGTTACAATTTCATATTTATTTTACTGTTCTTTTGTGAACGCAACCAGTAGTCAGTTGAACAATGAACAGTACAGCTTCAATTGAAAACAACTGTTCTTCTGATGACTTTATTAAGGAGATTTTTATGAAATTATTGTATTTATATATGTAACTTAACGAAAGAACGATAAGGAAAAATTGCTCAGGAAGACAAAAAAAGACCTTAACTCTGAATAACAAATAACATGTCATGCAAATTACATCATTTTATATTTGATGGCTTTTGGAATGTCTTATTACATGAATTCCTTATATTAAAATTAAAGCTTAAAATACAAAATGCATAAATGGTTACTAAAGCTAAATGGTTACCTGGGCTGATGTGCAGGTCATGGGGGACACGCGACTTAGGCTAAGTTTACACTGACGGTTGCCGAGCTGCTTTCAGCTTGAAAACCGTCAGTGCGCTCCCGCAGCCGCGGGAGAAACGACTCTCTATGGTCGTCTCCAAAACAGTGCAGGCGATTACAGGGCGTTTAATTAAGGACCCCATAGAGGTCTTATGGCACGGCCGCCCGAAAACCGACCGGTGGACGCCTAATGTAATTTTGTATTACCAGAAACCTGTATATGCAGTGTACACCAATTTGATGTTTGAAATACGGTAGTTGTGTAAAGATGGGTAACACATGCTCAGCATCTTATAGTGACAGTATCAATACTGAATGTCAAGACATAGACATTCATCATAGGGGATAATAATGGCCCTTGAGGCTGAAAAAATATATCTATCTTTCATGAAACATATACATTCTTTGGAATATGGTGTACCTAGGTGCCAGAACCAAGCCTGAAACATTAAGTTTCTACAATGTAAAATAATATTTTGCTAAATATTATGATATTTAAAAACAATAAATACACTTGAAAAGAAAATTGGCTTTTTATTTGGAATCCAGACAATATATTCCAGTCAACATATTTTTTTCTACACAGGTTTTAGTAGCATATATTAGGATAGACGCTCAAAGTTCCATACACAGTTTTAACGGTTATCATGAGGGGAAAAAATGTTCCAGTTCAGCCAATTTGCAGCTGCAGTGCCAACAGTGATGCCAGTCAGTGATGGTTTAACAATGTGCCTGTACTGTAAAGAGCCAACAGACAAAATGTTTTTAACAATGCCAAAGGTAGCAGTAGCGGTAACACTCAGCTATGAGTTCTATGTAAACAGAAGTGTCACAAACAGAAGTGTCCAAAAACATATCACAGATGTTCTTTTTAAAGGGAACATTTAGTGAATTGTTTTACAATTTTTATGGTCCATTCTAACCCAAACTCCAGGACACTGGAATCTCAGTTAAGAAGATCCTGTCAGAGTAAAATCAGGTAAATATTTAGGTCATCTCTAAAGCCAGTCATGCGAATTACACATTGCATTTGAGTGGTACATTCTACTTTTAGAATGCAACAAGTGCAAGGGTCTACCTCATTGAATATGCATTATACACCAATTACCCTACAGGCCTGCCTTTAGATTATATTATGATGTAAGCATTTGGCACTAAGTAAAAAACAGCCATGTTAATCAGCATTTCAGTATAGGTCCATGCCTCTTACTAGTGAAACTGACGTGTCCTGGTCCATAGCAGAGCAGGAAATTTGTGCTTCAGTTAAATCAGTGATTTCCTGCTTCTAGAGATGACATCTATGTTCATAGGAGGCTGAGACATTGGCAAGGTCTGTCCATGTCAAAACCAAAGTCAGGCTGTTAGCCAGACTAAGCAAAGTACATATATTTCAATCAATGGAGTTACAAAAAGATGATGGATGGAAGAAATGGATTCTTAGCAGACATTACAGCATATAGATTTTTTTTTGAATGGTTACATAACACAGGTGCACCTTTAAGATCCCATGCCTTTAAATTGGTAATTGTGCAATTTGTAGTGTGAGGTCCTCCATTTTGTTTGTCACTTTTACTTCAAGTGGCTCATTGTATGCCAAGTTTTCCATTGCAAAAACCCAAGACATGTCACATTTCTCTATTCTTGAGAAAAATATATATCATGTTCCAGTTGATGTGACTCACTAGATCTATGTTATATACATTCTTTTTCTGGAGTAAAACCTTTTTTTGGCTTATTACAACAGATACAGCCAGCATTGATAAAGGGGACCAATACCGCAAGCCTTAACTCAATATTTGGGTGCACAGGGGTGCATTGTAATACAGTAATAGAAAAGAAATAGAGGCAGCAGGCAGGTTTTGCAGTATCTGCAAGGTTGTAGATGTTCTTTCATTAGATATCTATGGACAGATTAATGCCTGCCATACACCCACAGACGGGTGCAGACAGACGAGCTCTGGAATGCAACGTGATGGCGTCATCACGTTGCATTCTGGGGCTGCTTTAATCGGCCGGGCACCCTCCGGTCTTCATTGAAGTTAATGGCATCGGCCGGCATCGGCCAGAGAACATCCGACATGTCCGTTCTCGGGCCGGCTGAGCTGTGGGGCGACAGGGATCTGTCGCCCCATGTGGGCGCACGCCGATTGGTGGCCGATTTTTCCCATTGGTCAGTGGAAAAATCGGCCGCTTATTGGCGTGTGTATGCCAGGCTTAAGTTGGTCAAATGATAAAATATTGAACAATGCTACTAATCGTGAAATAAAGGACTGATATATTTCTACCATCCTCTGTTAAACATACAATTTCACTTTGATTTGGGTAAATGGAAAATAATGCAATTTTATTCAAATATACTTTTTTTTTCTAAGAACTCCCCTATCAGTTTGGGGAATAATGAGTTCCCTGAAATATTGCTAAAAATCGTTTGCTATTTTCGCTATTATCATTCAAAAGGTTATCGAACATGTTGGTAAATGTTTATTTGTCATTTAAATGTATTTTCATTCGATATTGGTATGGGCAAAAATCAAAAAATCGAATGTTACATTCAATAAATGAACAAACAATGTTCGACAACGAGATCGAACAAAAAATCTAATTGGCGGTTGATTGAAGAAAAAAATCTACACGTGTAAACCCACCTTTAGTTTGAGCTCTTGGACAATTAGCATTTGCCACATCCATTACATTGGGGTTAGATTAAAGTGACAGAATGACCATTGTAAAAATAAATCCTACATTTTCTTTATACTTCGAACTAGAAGCATGTGGATAAGAGGTAAAAAAAGAACCTTACAGAACAAGTCCTGATGAATTTGACTAATACTAGGGATTATTAAGCCCATCAAACTTAATATTTTATAAAGTATCCCTACTATGCCTACTAACTACTAGCTGCACCATAATTTGCATGAATTAGGGCCTTTAAGGATACTAAATATCCCCTTCATGCAAGTTCCAAATCAGAAAATGTACACCTGAGGTGCATATTTTACCCCAATGGCTAACATTGGTAGCATCACTATTTCCTTATATCTTTATCTATACATTTAAATAACAAAAAGTGTTGTTTCTCTAAAGCACTTTCTGTCTCTTTGTAAAAGCTTGGCTATGGTTGTCCCTAAAGAATTATTAATGTTTGGACTATGACCTTTGCTTTGTTCCGGATCATTCTCTGTCTGCTTTCTGCCCTGACCCTGGTTGGAGCTGGCTACAGGTTTTTCCTGACCTTTCTAGATACCAAGTTAGGTTACCCTTTGTGTTTGATCCCTGACTCTGTCCTGACTACACTCCTGCCACATTGTATCCAGTACTATATTTAGTATATATACTATATATATTGCCGTTGTATATTTGTGGACTGATTAGGGCCACAACAATTTATTTTTTGGGGCCAAAACAGTGATAGGAGCATGCATACATTTATGTACAGAATTTGCACTGCTGACCCTCAAGGGCCAACTTACATACAGACTGGCTGGTTGCTGTGCTAAAGCATGTCTTTAAAGTCTTTGTCTGCAGCACAAACTACACTGACCTAGTAAATTATCTCCAGATAAAGATTTAAAATATCCAGATTGCTGTCTTGTGCTTAAAGTCAATTTTTAAAAGCTTTATTAAAGCCTTCTCAAGTAAACATACAACGCAAAATGACTAATTTGCCTAAATCTACTTTCTGTAGAAGAAGTCACAGCACCTGTGTACGCTTACGATGTAAAAGGCATCAAATTGTTAGAGAAGTATATCTGTTCAGGCCTGCCTTAAGGCCCCAAAACAACAACTAAGTAAGCATATAGGTCACTCTTATTCGATGAGAGCCGTAAAAGTGAGTGCAAGCTTCATAATTATATAACTTTAGAAATTGAAAACTTACAGACAGAAGGCTGACAGTATATATTTTGGGGTTGGCCCTAAGTTTCCCATGCATAATGATACTTAAATGTGGGATTGTTATTAAAAGTTGTCTGAGGTCAACCGTATACACTAGTGACACAAACTACTGGCAATATACAAAAATTGGTACTACTTATCCCAACATGCTAAAGCAAATATGATTAAATAGCTATAAATTGGACCCATGCTAAGAAGAAAGTCGGTTTATCATACCCATCAATAACTAAACATCCTGAAACTTTCTGACAATCAGCTTACATGCTGCTAAACGCCTCCAAGAATTCCCTGACAGCCCAGGTGATGTTATTAAAAAGATAAGCAGTAAGCATTTTTAGCCTTACAGAGGGTCATTTTGAGCAATGTAATAAACTACACACAAGTGTAACAATGAAGGTTTAGTGAATATCAGATGAAGAGTATTTTGTACCTCATGGAAGGTCATCTCATACACCGGTGTTTTTATAGCAATGTCAGAAAGAGTCAGAAGCAGTTTTTTCTAACCTAGAGGGTGAGATATCCAGGTGGAGGCAAGGTAAAGAGTATGTCAGGAGAAGAGAATGTACTACCTCATGACGGGCCATTGAGGGTGTGTTATCCTGATGGATTGTAATTGGAAAGGTAAAGAAAAAGAAGAGGGTGGGATATCATGGTGAACAGTGTGGCCAGAAAAGTAGAGATTTGGAACCAAGCTAAGGTGGAACTTATAAAGGACAGATTCAAAAAGCTAAATGTTTATTTTGTCCAATATATTTTTTACTCAGGCTTATTGAAATTAGTATGAAGCCTTTCTAGTGTCACTTCACATAGTTTTAAGAACATCTCAACATTTCCGCTATTTCCCTTCTGAATTGTGTTGGAATAGAAATATGGCCTGACAACAATATAATGCTCACACATCGAAATCTTAAGGAAATCTGGCGTTGTTTTTTTTTTTTTTTTTAGTTTAGTTTAGTTTAGTTTAGTCCAGTTTAGTTTAAGAGAACATAGCTTTAGAGTTTGTCAAAATTGTAAAGTAAGTGATTTTGGATATAACAGAATGAGGTTAAAAAACTTATAGTGAAATTATTTTATTCAGGCAGTGTTATGCTGCATCCAAATTATGATGGGAACTTTGATAAACACAGGTATATCAGTTTTTTCTCTGGAACTGAATGGAAGATATTTTACTAGGATGTGGTGAAAAACCAACATACCAGATCCCTTTAACCTAGCTCTTCAGCCTGATTTGTCCCTTACCTTGCCTCACACCAACCCCCAAATTTTTGTTCCTTTTTCTTTTCGTTAACTGTCTCCCCCTTTGTTCTTGCTTGAGGGCATTACCATAAACACAAGCACTGGGCCAATGTGAAAGGTTTTCTTATGGAAACCTGTGTAGCTTGTGTTAACGCTAGATGCGCTGTGTTGCGTTACGGTACCATGTAATGTGAAATGGCCCTTAGTCTCAAATAAATCACCTATTTATTTGGTATCTACCTCACATATATACTTTACCAACAGCTATTTTCTGTGCTATGGCTATATATTTGTGGGGTTTTATTCTTGAATCAGCATTGTCATTAGGGTCAGAGTTAATTTTTTTATTCAAATTGTGGTTATTGGTCTGTTGTATATTACATGAACATTGATTAAATACATACAAGGTTTTTGAAAAGATTTTACCTATCTATTCATTTTGTAATACACAAATGGGTATTAAGTCACAGTTAAAAAATATATTTTTAGTACATATTAGTACCTTTGTACTTAACATCTTTATTCCTGCATGTAAAGACAATTTTTATTTACAAAATTATCTTAGGAGTTTAATGCTTCAAATCACAGGCTACATAAATAATGTTACCTGTGGACCTTCAAAAGTTTTTGAACACCTACATATGACACCTAACATGTACTCCTTTGTACTATTGTCCTGATTCTGCTATATATGATATTTTAAGACAACCCCTTATATAATCCTTGCACACACTACAAACTTTTTAGGTGCAACTAAAACCCAAAAGAGCATAATGGGTAAACATGAATACAAAAGCCACTGAGGTAAGATCTAACAGCTTTTCATTATGTATAACAATAATATATATACACACTGTATACCCCTTTTCAAGTAACAGCAAAAAAAAACTAAACTTTTTTTCATGGTTTAAGTTTAAGCATATTTCACATCATCCTACATATATGGGTATATATAGATTTATTTATAATGGGCAGGCTTTTGGCCTTACAAGATAAACAACAGGACTAATATTTTGGAGTATTTATATACAAAGTTACATATTGCTGATAGTAAATGGACCAGCTCAACCACTTTTAGCTCAAACCCATTTGAGTATACAGCCCTAAAGTACAGCATAATCATTAACCACAAAGTCCACATGCCATAAGGAAACCACATCCTTTAGAAGAGCCAGTATACTGGAATCAAAGTGAAAATTCCATCACAAATATTCATCTTGGGTCTCTTCCATCAAACTTTAGGTAGCCCAGATTTGGAAAATTATGCTTTACCATTCACTGAAGTGATTCACTGAACCAAAAGACAAAAAAAGAGTCCTAAAACAAGACCAAGTCTAGACATACCCAACTAGGAGTGGAGTTTTAAGGCAATGTGAAGATCCAAAGAATATGTAAATAAAGGTAAAGATGGAAAACATGTATACAATGCAGACACAGTGAAATAAAATCTTGTTTTCAATGGGAACCTTTTTAGAGGTACATAAATGAGAGGTGAGAAGACTTCTTGAAAAGCGAAGTAGTTTGAGTAGTTTAAATTCTGAATGTCCTCTTTTAACTTAAATACTAAACTGTGCCAGAACGGATTAACGCCAAGGCCAAGTTAAGAGGTTCACATGGTTCCCGACTTCTCAGATGAATTGTTAGGAAAGATTTTATCCGTAGGGGTAAGGGCTGGACTTCCAATCCCAGAACTACTGCTGCTACTAGGTCTGTGTTGGATCACTGGCCGGGCTGGCCTTACTGGCGGTGCCCTGAGCGGGGCTCCAGCCAGACGAGCAGACAACGCTGGCTTGAAAGTAGTCATCAATTCAGTACTGGAAGAGTTGCTCCTCCGCATGGCAGCATCAGGGTCTCGTATCATAATGGTGTGCAGGGGACTGACTGGCTCAGAATTTGGAGTTCCAAGGGCAGTGTTCTTCATGGGTTCTAGAGTATCAAGTACAATATCTGGAGCCTGCTTAGCTGTATTCTGTCGTTCAAGCTCACGTAGTTCATTTAGAGCAGTGCTCATTGTCTTCTCAATGTCCTTTAACAAAGACAAAAGATCCAAGATAATAAAGATGAACAGTATGGGATATTTGTAACAAAATCAGTCAAACACAATTCAAAGCAATATATTTGCAAAGCTGACAAAATAACTATCAGTAAACAAACACTGCATGTGCAGTGGCTTGAAAAAGTATTCGCCCCCCTTGAACTTTTCCACATTTTGTCACATTACAGCCACAAACATGAATCAATTTTATTGGAATTCCTAGTGAAAGACCAATACAAAGTGGTGTACACGTGAGAAGTGGAACGAAAATCATATATGATTCCAAAGTTCTTTTTACAAATAAATAACTGCAAAGTGGGGTGTGCGTAATTATTCAGCCCCCTTTGCTCTGAG
>CM070037.1:90911415-90934243 GCA_036250615.1 Ptychadena robeensis
AATTCCAATAAGATTGATTCATGTTTGTGGCTGTAATGTGACAAAATGTGGAAAAGTTCACGCCACTAGGCCCATTATCAAGTCCATTGAATACACATCATTGAATAAGCATTGGACTCACTTTTCATGCCTTTTTTCCGTAGGATGCAATGGCTGAGTTAACACATTACAAAAAGGCAATGTTTATTGCTTAAGAATTCTTAACACCTAAATGAACACTTGACCTTCTGCAAAGCTACTGAGAAACATTTTTACAGCCCATGGTGTCCTATGGAGAGAACCTGTCTTACATAAGAAAACAAAGCTGAGAATAAATTGAATCAGTTAAAACACTGTACACATGCAGATAAAGCTACATGTGGGGAGTTTATTATTGATTTATAAGTAATCTAAAAAGAATTTGGTTTAAAGTCCCTTCCCCAAATCCATAACAAGACCCCACATGGCATCAGGTAGGCCTAGAAAGATCATACCAGACCCCCTCAAGGCATACCCTGGAAAATTCCAGAGAGAGGGATTACACTGTTCGTGTTCTAGTAGAATCCCTACAATGCAAAGTCCAGGGTTTTTAGCACCTTGGTAGTTGGATTCTAGACATTTGAATAAATATGTTATCCCAGGGACAAAATGCCCCAAAACTTCCACAGATAGATGAGGGTAAGGGTGCACCCAGATAGCTGGTATAGGCATTTTATAACCACAGTAAAAACATAAAAAAATCTGCTTCACTGTATCAGCGCCATGTATATTTACACAATGTGTGTTTAGACACGTAAACGCGCCCATTGAAATGCATTGGGCCTAAAACATCAAAAAATGCAAAGGAAACATGGCCTAACATATTTAAAAGTGGAGTGGCGTTAAGATGCTGGGAGTTTATCAGGCGTTTTTTTTTATATAATAATATACTATGTACTATACAATAATAATAATTAAGAACTGGTGAGTGTTACTGAGGAGATTTATAAGCAAATTAACTAAGCAAATTAAATTTTTTTTTTTAAGCACTTATGTATAAATGAATATTGCCCTCCTAGGACCTACCTTTGGATGGTCAGGACTGGCTAGCCTAAAGTGGACCTATGAACATTTTTTTTAACATTTACTTATCTCTAAGCTGCAACAATGGTGGGGAAGCGCTCCTATCTATTGTCTATTGTACTTTATGTATAGTGGATGTACTACTCATTAAGTGAGTATAGAACCACTTTAACACTCTTGGAATGCAGGGAAGTTAGTATGAAAACTGGGTCCTCTGAAAAGCTAACAACTATCCTGTCTTTGTGTCAGTCAAATGCTTTTCTCAGTTGGATGGACAGAAAAGGCATATCCAATCTACATTTTTATTGCAAAATTTTCAGAAAACCCATCACAAAAAACAGATGACTTTGAAGCACACACCTTTTTGAAAAGACGGATCACATCCTCACTGATATGTGAAAGGCGAACAATCACATTGTTGAGGAAGATGTCATTCAAGGTAGCATGGTCTTTACTTTCCCGTCGTGTCTGGGCCAGTATCAAATACCAGCAGTTTACTGGGGACAGTAGATGCTGATCCTTCCTAAATGTAGGGAGTAAAAAGAAACCCTGGGTTAGAGCAATGTAAAGCTAGCCACACACGGCTCGATGAAGTAACAGATTAGAGGAACAATGTAATCGACAGGCTGAGAGCTGAGCCGGACACACAGAGCAGCTAAGCCGCACACACAAGCTGTGTGTTCTGCTAGCTGCTCTCTGTGTGTAAAGGGGGCATGGCAAGCACAGACCCAGCCAGCTCTGCCAGAAGAGGGGGGGGGGGCTGGCTGGGTGCTACACAACGGGAGAAGCCGGAGAAGCTGTAGAGAGACCCGGTGGACTGGGAAACCGATTCCCCATCGTACAGTAATTGATGTGCCCATGTGGTGCACATTGATTACTGTCCGATTGACCAGCGATCAATCACAGCGTGTGATCGCTGATTGATTGCACAGGAATTTACCTGTGTGTGGCCAGCATAAGTAAAATAGAGCTTATACGAGATTCCAATTCCCTGTTACAATGTTAGACTGCTGTGAAGATAAAGCATTGAAGTTTACATTGGACTGCAGAGTACATAGTCACAATTTCCTGACCTTTACAATCATAAGTTTACAAATGAGTGTACCCACAACTCTTTAAGTTATTCAATAGAACACTACAACAGTTCACATAATATGTTATATCCCATGGGTGGGTCTTAAATAGGCAATATATATTTCCCCATAGTATAGGTTGTGGTCTGAGGTGTATTCTGGGTAAGAGTCTAAGGATAGATTTTATTTAGTTTTGTTACAGGGTCTGGAGTATGAGGGAAGGAACTGGGTGGTCTTTCTAATTCCACCCAAATATACACTCGGATTGATTTTGACTTTTAGCCAGACAGGAACTTTAGCTGAAAAGGCTCAGGTGGTCAGACAGAGGGTGTGTGGACTGAAGGGGCTGTGACCAGGTGACTATTCTGTGTGGAGTCTATCTCTCTTTATGTTTAATGGATCAAAGCTTTGACCGGATTCATCAACAAGAATAGCTTATGCTATGCCTGTGTTTGTTTGCCTTGCAGATTCTATATTTGACACAAATAGGATAGGAATAATATTATTATTATCATTTATTTATATAGCGCCAACATCTTACCCAGCGCTGTACAATACATTAGAGTGGAGATACAACACAAGATAACACACAGGTGCATGTTATGACACAGGAGGAGTAGGAGGACACTGCCTGGTCGGGCTTACAATCTAATAGAATATTCGCCATATACCTGTTGGTTGTCATAGACAACAAGAAACTTTAAAAACATTTTAAGGCTACACCTCAGATACCTGGATACCATTTCATATAAAACAGAACATGCGCAAGTACATGTGTATAAACATACTTTTAAACCCTGTCACACCATGTAGATACACGCAGTGGTTACAATTCCCTTCTCTCACCTCCCCAGTAGAGTCACATACAGCAAAAAAACCTTGATAAGGGTTCTAACGTTTGCTTAAAGCTTATAGCATCCATGTTACTCTGGTCACTCATATGACACATGCAGTCTCAGATAGCTGCCACAACCTTACTTGAAGTGGTGCTGCTCCCGGGTGGTGCGTATTTTGGAGGAAAACCTTTCTGCCAGTTTTTCCAAGCTTCGGGAGTATTCTAGTTCGATCTCAGCTTTCCTGCGGAAGAACTCCTGCAGGTCCTGGAGGAGAGCCAGCCGTGACTCCGACTGCTGCTCCAGGCACTTGAACTGTTCCAGCAGCTGACTGCGGATTTCTGCAAAGACACAGCAGAGAAGGGATTTATAGCACTCTGCCTAGACATCTCTTACAGGCTCTTTCACAAAGGAAAATTGCATCTACAAACAGTCAATAGTGCAAACTATACTGCTCAAATTAACGGAACACTTTTTAATAAAATGTATAAAGGTGCCCACACATGTTTAGAATAGCAGCCGATCTGCTGGCAAATCAACCATGCTTGATGACATTGATGTCATCAGGTGCCGCCGGACCTGGCGAGAATCGGCTGGGCACCCTTTGTGTGCCAGCACTTACTCTGGATGAGGGCACTGGTCCTAATCCAAAGTAATGAAAATGATCTAAGAATTACGGATATTCGATTTCGCAGATGATTTAGTGGCCCGTATTGTTTTTGTGTTAAACATATCTTTTTTAATTATGGCCGAAAAGTTCAGCTTTGGTTTGATCAGACCATAACACCTTTTCCCACATGCTTTTGGGAGACTTCATATATTATACAATACTGCACATCACCAAAAGAACACTATACCCACAGTGATGCATGGTGGTGGCAGCATCCTGCTTTGGGGCTGTTTTTCTTCAGCTGGAACTGGGGCCTTAGTTAGATAGATAGAGGGAATAATGAACAGTTCCAAATACCAGTCAATATTGGCACAAAACCTTCAGGCTTCTGCTAGAAAGCACGACAACGACCCAAAGCATACATCCAAATCAACAAAGGAATGGCTTCACCAGAGATAGATTAAAGTTTTGCAATGGCCCAGCCAGAGCCCAGACCTGAAGCCGATTGAAAATCTGTGGGGTGATCTGAAGAGGGCTGTGCACAGGAGATGCCCTCACAATCTGACAGATTTGGAGTGTTTCAGCAAAGAGTGGGAAAATCTTGCCAAGTAAAAATGTGCCATGCTGATAGACTCATACCTAAAATGACTGAGTGCTGTAAGGTGCTTCAACAAAGTATTAGTTTTAGGGCCCATTCACACTATATGCATTTTTTTTAAGGCATGCCTTTCCGCATATATGCAAAAACGCATGCATTTTTGACATTACATCTGCGTTTACATTTTGCATTTGCTTTTTTGAACAAATGAATAAAAAATGCAGGTAAAATAAATCAGAAATGCATACAGCAGTGAGTTTTTTTAAAATGCACGCGGAAACCCTGTGTTTTTAAAAACGCAACACATACAGTGTGAATGTTAACATTGGTTGTCTATTTAAAAACGCGTGCAGTAAAAAACGCATGCGGTAAGAAAAGTGTGCGTTTTAAAAACGCACTGCAACGCATATAGTGTGAAATGGCCCTTAGGGTATGCACAATCTTATTTTTTCTTCCCTCTACCTAAAAGATTTCTGTTTGTTTTTCATTTGAGTGGTACAGATTATAGGTCACATTAAAGTAAAAAAAAAGTTCTAAAATGATTTATCTATGTCTCATTTTTGTACAGCACAGGAACCTGACATTTTACCAGGGGTGGGTAGACTTTTTATATCCCATGTACATTCAGATGACCTTAATCCAAAACATCCTCATGTTTAGGTCCATCATCCATGCAAAGCTTTCTACTCCTTTGGCTAAATGGGTAACCTCCCAATCAAAAGCCCTAAGGGCCCATTCACACTATATGTGTTTTTTAAAGGCAAGCGTTTTTCATATTACATCTGCATTTGTGTTTTGCATTTGCCTTTTTGAACAAGTCAATGAAGAATGCAGGAAAAATTATTCAAAAATACATACAGCAGTGAGTTTTTAAAAACGCATTAGGAAATGCTGTGTTTTAAAAAAAGGCAACACATACAGTGTGAATATTAACATTGGTTGTCTATGTAAAAACGTGCTCAGGAAAAAACATGTGCGGTAAAAAAACGCGCCTGTTATTAAAACGCAACACATATAGTGTGAAATGGCCCTAAAACACATGAAATGAAAAGCACAGTGATCCCAAGCCTTTCTCACCTCTATGTATTTTTGCATCAAAGCGTACGCATAGCCAAAACGTTTCATAAAACCTAAGCAATCTGGCATGGCATGGTATTGCCTGGAGGGGCATGTTTGCTCATTGCAAATTGTGGCATTAAAAGGCTTAAAAAAGCAATAATCAACAATATCCTCTCGCAGTGTGACCAGTTGGAATGCAGAAGTATGTCAAAGGGAAATGAAAAATGAACTATTGACAGTGCCTTAATGAAAAGAACGTTTTCACGTAAGAAAAAAAAGGCATCCAATTATAGTTTTACTGGTAAGAATAAAGGTCTTAGTAAAATAATAAATACAAACGTGATAATCAAATTTTATTACACTGTATACAATGATTAATACAACCCTAAAATGCAAATGCGCGCGCTGATAGCAAAATCGATACGTGTATGGCTAGCTTTAGAAATTCTACCCCACAAGCCAATTGAATCTAAGGTTGATCAATTGAGCAAAAGTTGATGCTTGTACGGACTCTGAAGTGCTCAGTGCTTGCTGTAAGGATCATTAAGGATAAAAGCTCCCCTATTGCATCTGTGCTTGTAAATCTCCAAGATCAACCTTTATAACTAATGGGCTTTAACTGCAAGAGGACGGAGTGCTTTCTTACCCATGAATTTTGTCATATACCTTGGAGCTTTC
This sequence comes from Ptychadena robeensis, assembly GCA_036250615.1. Taxonomy (NCBI): domain Eukaryota; kingdom Metazoa; phylum Chordata; class Amphibia; order Anura; family Ptychadenidae; genus Ptychadena; species Ptychadena robeensis. The sequence goes on from CM070037.1 coordinate 90,917,308, forward strand.
TTAAGCCAGTAGGAGGGCATTATCATCTAGTTTTTAGGAACAGTCCTGTCTTTTTAATAAAGATTTTATTCAAAAATGTGTAGCCATTTAACTGGACAAAAAAGTTAAAGAATTTGTTTATTTTTGCTGATGAATTATGTGAATACAAGTTTTATTGATTGTATAAAGATTCCTGTTTAACCTCCCTAGCGCACTACTGCGGTCTAGATTTCTGTACCTCAAGCGCACCATAGAGTTTAGTGGAATTTTTTTATGTTGTAGGCCAGTTCCTTACTAAGATCTGTCCATAGTAGAGTCTAGTAGATATCATGAATAAAATAATGTTTGAAACACACAATTATGTAAAAAAATTACATTTCATAATTAAATTAAAGAGAAAACACAAAAATCAGGTCAAACATAAGTTTTATTAAAGGTGTAATTTGAATGATAAAATCTCTAAAATACATATTTTGTATGATACATTTTAAAACAGGGCATAGCACACAGTCCAAAGAGTTCCATGCAGACTCTTTTTCCATCTTCACCTGTTTTAGAGCAGCACACCACAACCTGGGGAAATGGCAAGCAGTCAGGCGTAGTGGGTTCACCAAGTATGATGCATGCTGTACTGATTCCTGTGGTGTCAGGTATTTGGCACATATGGCTTCACACACTCGCCATATAGTCATGGTACAGTACAGGCATTGAAATGGGATACACAATAATCTCCTGAAGAAGCCTAACGGCGAAACGCGTCGAGAAAGTGTGGTCGCCATATCTGCACCCACTGTGTGTGTACATACATTGAGAATCTGCACCCACTGTGTGTGTGTGTACATACATTTGTTAATCTATCTATCTACTGTATATATATATGGGAACTTTCCTGAGATACACAAATATTGAATTTCTATTTGTAAACTGGTTAATACCATTCTAGGTAGGAGCATTCTCAAAGACTCTAAGCATGCCTTGTTAAACAAGAAGGTGCCTACTTGTTCAAACAATCAATTCAAGCTCTTTATGTTTCTCTTCCCTACAGCAAAGATAATGTTGGCTAAGGTCCTGTGTTCCACTGTACTTACAGTTTCTCTTCCCCACCATATTGTTTGTTTATCACGTTCCCCTACTCCCATATTATTCCCCCCATAGTTATTTGAGGTGCTCCCTCCCCTATATATTTATTTATAGACAATGCAGACCAGTCCCCAGTATCACTTCTTATCTTTCTTATAAAATAGTGGAGCCTAATTAATGGAGAGGGAAAAAATGTGCACCGTAAATAATTCTGAGTGTCATTAAGTGTTTAGCCACACCACTGATCAATAAGCAGGTGAAGCAGAGTGAGCAGATTGATCGGCATTATTTACTGACCCAGCAGAACACTTGATTTAATGACAGGTCTGCTGCAGACGTATTGGAACACTCTTAAAGATGATTGGTACAGCAGAGATTCAAATGGCATCAATAAGGATAATAAACCTAAGGGGGAATAAGTGAATTCCAGAGAAGACCACAACACAGAGGGAAGCCTTTATCAGTCTGCTACTTTACATAAATACACTATATATAGTGGAAGTGGCATCATAAGGGGTATCCCATTATTTTCTTAAAGCCCTGTTTACACTGTTTTTGCACATTGATTTGATTGCATTTAAATGCATTTTGAGGTTAGAGCATTGTGACATAGCATGGGCAAATGTGACTAGAGTGGGTAGTGCAGACAAAAAAGTGAAGGATAAGGAGACAAAGTCTAACATTGAAGCTGCAAATAAAATTAAGGCTCTATTTCCACTGCCTCCAATACCATATTTATTCAGTGCGATTCTAACTCACCGCAAACACAATTATATCTAATGTTAATGAATGTGTTTACAGTACGTTAAAAAATGCACCAAAAATACATGGTATTGGACGCCGTGGAAATAAGTCTAAGGAATATGATAGGCCAAGCACCATGGCCCACTCTTTACTAGGCAGAAAGTGCACTTTAGGTATATTTTGAGGGAACAAGAATCCTGACATATGTGTGTATAGGTGCCCATACACAGACAGATTTTCCCTCAATAGATGAGGGACCGACTGCAGAGTGATGACCTCATCATGCTGCAGCCAGACCCTCAGGGTACCTGCAGGTAAAGCCCTGTTTACACTGTTTGATCCGAAATGCGAGAGGATCCTGGTCGATCTGACCAGGTGGGCGCCCCCAATTTGGAATGCACATGGTGGGCGATCGGCCCAAAAATCTGGCGGAAATCGTCACATGTATGCCTACTATTAGGGAGTAGGCTTAACCATGGCACTTTAGGGACCTTTCAGAACACTACCCACTCTGATTTCTCTGCGTACTAAAGGTGTTTGACAACTTTGAAAATTCCCTCTAGGCATTGTACTTTTAAAACAAGCCACGATAGTTTGAAAGATAAAAAAATATACCAAACATGACAAATATTATTAATTTCAGAAAATCTTTGAGTTTAGATTTTCATTCGGTCAGATCAATTTTTATTTCATTTCAATACAATTAACCCCCCTAGCTCCATGACGGCTCCATCTCTTTCAGCACTTTCCTGTCAGTATTGCAGAGGACGAGATGGAGCCCTCCAGCGAAGATCAGATCCCTGGCAGCACATACTTACAGTTCTGTGCTGTCCCGGTGGATCCTCTTAGCTGGCTTCTTCACTTCACTAAAGCCAATGTCAACCCTCCCCCCGTAACGTGATGACGTCACATCGGGGGGGGGGGATGCGGGGCGGGACATTCAAATGTAACTTACAAAAAGCACATCTGAATCACCAATTTCCAGATGTGCTCTTTGAAGTTAACCCCTTTCAGAGGGTGCCAAAAGGCATTGTATTGGATACAGTGATAACTGTATCCAATACAATTCAAAGTAAAACAAAACACATTTCCAATTGTAATAAAAATTTTATTATAAACAATACATAAATATAATTTACATAAATCTTTCATACCCAAAAAATATTTAAGAGATTTTTATCATTCAAATGATACCTTTTATTCATTTTTTATGATGGTGAGAAAAGGAATAATTTGCATGACTGCGCCCACTGTCCTAAAACGAGGGTTTCTACCTAAACTTTTGGGATTTGTGCTGGATTGGGCCAGGTAAATACCTTCTGTTTTAAGAAGGCTTGATTGTAAAGCTAGCCATATACGTGTCGGATTCCATGGCGGATTGATCACTGATCCGATCGATTCCGGCGATCTCAGCGGGAATCGGAGCTCCGATCAATCGGCCAATTAAGAGTATCCGATCGCTGCATACCACCTTGTCCAACGGATTCCGGGACGATTCCGTGTCCGATTGTCCACCTCACAAATGGCAACTCCCCCTGATCTGTGCAGAATCGGATCAAAAAGACCAACATGTTGGTTCTCTGTCGGATCCGATTCTGGGCCCCCGAACAATCGGACCTGATCGATCGGACAAGGTGGGCTGCACGCGATTCCGGCACGATCGTTTCGCGTGCACGCGCCCAGAATCGATCGTGCCGGAATCCGGTGGGAATCCGACACGTGTATGGGGGCCTTAATATTAAATTGTAAAAGGATTTCAAAATATACTCACTGTGCAGACCTATGGGGGAAAGTCTTGTAAAATCGGTTATGTAATAAATATAACAAACATAAATTGGCAAAGATAAGACCCCCAGAACTAAAGCAGAATAAACCATTTTTTATAAATTTTTCCTTGTGGGGACAAGGCATGGGGACTTTGAGCGGGACCCCCCTCTATTTACAAAGAGACCTCTAAGTAGAGGATTTAAACACAAGAATGAAAAAGGTAAGGGAGGATCAAAAAGGTGCAACACCTAACGTGTACATATGTAATTCTCACATCGATAATGTCCCAGACATACAGCTGGAATACATCAAACAACAATATTAGTAGGTTAAAATGTTCATCTTTAATTCGGTTTTCATAAAAACATTGAAGGACAGGGACCCGAATGTTGGGGTCGTTGGAATCAGGCAGCACCCATATTCTTAATCTGATGTTCAGAAAGGTCAATTCGGAGAAATGAAGACACCTCGACGTACGTTTCGAAAAATCTTCTTCTAGGAGATGTCACACTGTAGCGGTGATCAGATTTAGGTATCAATCTCGTCTCTGGGAGCAGTGTCCATAAGTTTAGAGCGGATAGTGATCAGGTAGTTTGGTCTTCCCCCGTCGTCCCGTTGGGATGGGGACCTTCCCTCTAGGGTCTGAGTGACATTCATTATTATTTCTATTAGCATTCAGTAGAGTCAAGTCATATGAAAGACTGAGTATGTGTAGGAGGAATATTTTAGAGAAGGTGCGCTTCTAGCATTGTTACTAACCTGGAGAAAGGCAGAAAGGAATGCAGGAAAGGAAAGCTCAGTAATTGATGATAACAAGATATTATACTGCATATTGCAAATTTGGATTTCTGAACTGTAAGAGGGAGTTTAAGTATGGTAGGTGGCTCCAATGGTAAAACTTAAAATATCAGGACTAATATGGAAAGTATTGGCAATATGTTCCATGCGTAGAATATATAACAGTGGAGAAAGTGGGTATCCTTGCTTTGTGTCATATTCTGTATTATATTACCATTAACTCTTACCTAAGCTGTTGAGAGATTTATAGAGCCATTATCTTGTCGAGGAGATTAGGACCAATATTCAGTTGCTGTAGGGTGGCTGAGTCCAGTTAATGCAATCAAATGTTTTTTCAACTGCGTGCAAGCACATTGGGATTTCGAGTATTTGAATCTGTGCCTCTGTAGTCCTGTGAGCATCAAGGTGAACAATCTTGCACAGGATTGCAATTATGTATAAACCTTTTATTTGGCCACCTCTTTCCAATGCCCACCAGCCGAAACAGCTGTAGTAGGCCCAGAACTACATGAAGAATATTTTACCTAATGGTGTGAAAAAAACCTCTGAAATGTTTGTGGACTGACCACTTTTTACCATGGTAGAAAGAACTGTGCTTTACATAACAAAATAGTTTTCATGCATGACAAAGCATCATCTCATGCTGCAAGGAATGCATCATTGGCTCCCTTCAATATAAGAACCTCAATCCTATTGAGAACCTTTAGAGCATCCTCAAGCAAAACATCTATGAGGGTGGGAGGCAGTTTACATTCAAAGAGCAGCTCTGGGAGGCTGTTCTGACACCGTGCAAAAAATTCAAGCAGAAACTCTCCAAAAAACTCAAAAGTTCAATGGATGCTAAATTTGTAAAGCTGCTATCAAATAAGGAGTCCTAAAGCCCCCCATACACCACATACAATTACCATGCAATTTCTGTACAACCAACTCTCCAAAACCATGGAATATGAGACCTTCTACAAAACAACCTTCCAAATCCTATGCTATACTAATCCGGGCAGGTTTACTATACCTTTTAACAAAACAATAGGTGTTTGGAGGTCTGATTGAAATTGTATGGAGGAATCTAAAGCCCCCCCCTAGAACGCAGACCTCCTCTGTGCAACTCTGGTACAGAACCACTTTTCTTCTAAACCAACCATGTAATAGATGACCGGTTTCTTCTCTACTGCAGCCTTCAATCATATGTATTCTATCAGGGAGGACACTATACTACCCGTTTTGTTGGTAGGTCTCATGAAAGTTGTAGGAGGAGTCCTGCTGTCTATGGGGGGCTTAAAGGTGTATTTGGCCGCTTTAGGGGGAATATGTACTTGACCCTGTAACCCCCCATAGACAGGCAGACTCCTCCACTCATCGCAACTTCTGTCACCACACATTTTTTTTTTTCACCAAACCATGTAATCAGGAGAACCTTTCTACACACCTTCCAATCACTATGTATTGCCTACTCACGGAGGTCACTATACACTAGTTGTTGTGGTAAGGACTCGCATGAAAGTTTGTAGCGGAGGATCTGTGGCCCTTTCTATGGGGCGCTTAAGGTGATTTGTGTGTTGAAAAATAGCTTTGGATGGAGGTGATATGTTGAACACATAACGCCCCCCAAACCATAAAAAAAAAAGGACGGCAACTCCCTCCCTACAACTTTCCTGAGACCTAACCAACAACTATGTAGTATCGTGACCCTTCCGATTGAATACATATGATTGGAAGCAGGTGTAAAAGTCCTCCTATTACATGCGTTTTGGCTAGAAAAAAGGTTGGTTGTACAGAGAAGATTGCATGGAGGAGTCTGCCTGTCTATGGGGGGCTTAAGGTCATCTCTCAATAGAGAATCATTGAAGGCACCAAGAACAACTATTAGAATTGGGGAAGGGATATGCCTAAAGCCCCCCATAGACAGGCAGACTCCTCCCATGCAACTCTGTACAACCAACTTTTCTCTACAAAACCATGTAATAGGAGGACCTTTCTACAACCTTCCCAGCACTATGTATCTAATCAGGCGGTCACTATACTACATAGTCTGTTGGCTTAGCGTAACCCCATCTCATGAAAGTTGTTATTAGGTGTCCTGCCTGTCTATGGGGGGCTTAAAAGATATATTGTATCATATGTTATAAATCTGTATATTTTTAAAATGTTACCTCTTTAACATAAGCTTTAGAATATTCTGTTGTCCATCTCAACTGTTGAATCATGCTGGTATCAAAATCAATTAATTACATACACATTTCAACATTGGATTTCTATTTGTAGTAGTTATAATAAAATTTGGGTATTAGTGAATTAATGCATATTTTATCCCTTTTTTAGAAACAAGGTTTTATAAGTAAGCAGAAATTACTGTAATAAAGAAAACGAGCCACTGAAATCTATAACTTATACTTAAAAAAATAAAATACAAATTGTCTTTAAATAGGGACCATACCCCTCCTAGGCAATGGATGGTTGATTAATTCACTGGGCATACAGCGGAGATCTCAGCTGCCCCTCTCCTGTCATATATCTTGCAGCTCAATGGCTATACATCTATTTATCTCCTACTTTCCTCAGCTTCTCACATAAACACAATGAGAAAATGCCCTGACTTCAATGCTACACATTTACTGATTCAAAGGTGGAAGGGAGCAGCGATGCACAATGTGACTTTTTTTACAAACACTGGAAGGCAATACACCATACAATCAAGAAGTATTGCCACAATCCAACGGTGTTCTCTTTAAGGACTCCATAACCTGACAAATCCTAAATTGAAAGCATTCCCATATTACATCCCATGTAGATGGAAAAACTTACGTGCGCTGTGTAATTTGATTTGAAGTTTTTGTAGATAAGGTGGCTGTTAAGCCCCCCATAGACAGGCAGACTCCTCCATGCAACTTCTGTACAACCAACTTTTCTTCTACCAAAACCATGTAATAGGAGGACATTTCTACACCTTCCAATCACTATGTATTCTATCAGGGAGGTCACTATACTACATAGTTGTTGGTAAGTCTCATGAAAGTTGTATGGAGGAGTCTGCCTGTCTATGGGGGGCTTTACAATGTAATTTGCATGATATAACTGTGCCTCCCCTCCACAAATCTTCAGTTGAAAAGTTAGGATACTGAATAGTTTTCGTTCTCTCTACCCCTCAAGGGGTCAGAATTAACCTCCTACTTGTTATGCAATGACTTTCCAGTATCAATTAAATAATGACAATGGAAGAACTCTCTTTTTTCTCTCCCCTTTTTACCCTCACTTACAGACCCTTTTTTATTTTATTTTTTTTTACTTATTTTACATTCCTCCTCTAAAGCCCCCCATAGACAGGCAGACTCCTCCATACAACTTTCATGAGACCTACCAACAACTATGTAGTATAGTGACCTCCCTGATAGAATACATAGTAATTGGAAGGTGTAGAAAGGTCCTCCTATTACATGGTTTTGGTAGAAGAAAAGTTGGTTGTACAGAAGTTGCATGGAGGAGTCTGCCTGTCTATGGGGGGCTTTACCTTTCCATATATGCTTCATTGATGTATTCCCATGTTTCGTATAATTTAAAACATTTGATTTCTATATTGTCCCACAACACTCTAACAATAAGATTTTACTGTACCATGCATTCCATACCATTTGACATCCTATTTCTCTTTGTTATTTTTTACTCAATACACATTATACTATTGTTTACATATGTTGAACTCATGTGGTATTGGAAATGGTTATGCATTTGTTAATACTTATTTTGAACCATCACAATAAGAAGTAATTAAAAAAAGTTTTGCAACTCTTCCTCTTACAAAAAAATTGTGTAAAGCACAATACTTGAAGGGCCACTTTAAACACTGGTACAGGCTAATGATCAAATTCAGAAATTGCTGCATAGATGACCTGTGTATACACGCAAATCATAGCCCATAGCAAAGCAGGTAACATAGTGTAAACAAAGCCTAATTCTGTCAAGTCAAGGATGGGATGTACTGTGTGGTTATTCTCCTGTATGTGACAAAGGCTCTCTCTGCTGCCCAAAAGCATGAAATTGTTTAATGCCTCAAACAAGGTATAAAAACCATAGATATCAATCTATCAAATAAGGTGTCCTTTGTTGTAACTTTATCTGTTTTTGTTTGAAATAGCTTTTGACTTCAGTATATATGACTTCCTAAGCTGCAAATTCAATACATTACAATTGTCAGTTCTTTAAAACCTTGATGTTTCCAAATTCTGTTTTGCATAATAATTTGAAACAGAGCATTATTTTCGGGTCCCGGACTTTGGAGTGGGAGGAAAGGAACTGGGTGGGCCTTCCCACTCCAACCGGGGTACACTCCAGGGTTTAGTGATGATTTTCAGCCAGACAGGAAGGCTGGTTAAAAAAGGTCTGATGTCAGAGAGGGGGTGGAGGAGCTGAGGCCAGGTGTGCAAAGTTTTCATTTGGAAACCTGGGAGGGCTTGCTGGACTGTTTTCCAGAGTCATGGGTGAGCTGTAACCACTGACCGCAATGGATATATGTGTTTGAATACTGCATGCAATACAACTGCTATATATGCTGCAAGATTTAATTTGTATTTTCTGGTGAAATAAACCAAAGTTTTTGTTCATCATATGGCTGTGATGGTGATCCCTCTCCCCTGAACTGTACACATTATTATTAGGAGGTTTGTTAAGTTACATTAAAAGTATACTTCAATAAATATGTTGACTGCTACTTGCATAGACTATTTAGAAAAACCAGAGGACAATATAATTTGCATAATAACTTGAAACAGGTTTGTTGCAGAGAAATATAATCTCATCAAGCTTGCTATAAAAACATCAACTTTTGCTAGATCAATTTTGATCTGTGCAACAATCTCCAAAATAAAATAGAAAAAAAGAAAACATAACACCTGTGGGGATTCCCCTTTCAGTGAGGCAAATCCATAAAGCAAGGTCATTTAAGGCTCCTGCCCATATGAATTTATATAGTCCCAACAGAAAATCACAGAGGTTAAAGATCAGATACTTTTACAGTACATTTTTTTTATTATGACCAATCATTCATTTCGATTTCATGCTCAATTTAAACTGTTGTTGATTCCATAAAAAAGGGACTGAATTCCTACTGATTGATAATGTTTTTTTAGTCAATAAAAAAGGAAAATCAAACACAACCACACTGCTCAGTTTTGTGCTAGTGGTCAGCTGCCAATAAACCCCCATCTGCCTCTGTTGGATCCTTGAAAGCAACCGAGACATGACGTGACACTTAAGTACCACTGTCAGTTGAAAGCACAAAGCAAGCTAAACTCAACCTAAGTTAATTACATGTTGTGTACTGTCTTACTGGCAGTTGTCATATTTATTTTTCCTCTAAAACATACAGTTTTCACAGTTTTTCGTCTTAGTGCTGCTATAGTTCTGCAGTCCATTCTGCTATTTGAAAAAAAAAGGAAGCCCATAAGAATCTATAAAAGTAAACCCTGCTTTAATACATACAGTGTGACACCAAATATAACATAGAAAGTAAACCAATATGTGTATAATAGAGAAAATATTTAGGAGGAAACAAGAGACAACATATTAAAATGAACTGCAAGTCAGCAGGCCCAGATCAAACTTTCTAGTAGATCTGCAGTTCTGCAAGGTGAGCATCTCAAAAAGCAAAACATTATGCATATCTTTTAGTCAGTCCTAAAATGCTGGTGTTTGTACAACTATTTACCATTTGGCTATTTACAGTTGTCCAACGTGCAAATCCGTGACATCTGGATGCAGGTACTCTAATGTACAACCCTGGACCTACTACCTTAATATTAAATACAGATGGGCGGTAATATCAGTAAATAATGAACCAGCTTTGGGCATTGTCATAGCAGATGAATTATTGTTACTTCTTATACAATGATCATCAGGTCTGGCCCCAAATTTTAATAAAAGGGCAGGTGTAAGATTGACCCTGTGAATATTAAACAGTTGGGATGTGTAGATAGATTGGGACAGAGAGGATCCCGCCACAGAATCAAGCAACCTGAAACAAACTTCCTCAGAAATGTCCCCAACAACTCTCTCCCACGCTTTCTGCAAAGGCAGCACCTTTGTTATGAAGGCTGCATATACTATGAATATTAACCCTTTTGAAAAAATAGAGGTGATAACCATATCCATAACAGGAGTACGGACCTGTATGAATTAAGAGTGAAAAAAAACCACATACATTACATTGATGTAATAGCAAATTACATCTGTGAAAACTGCTACAGAATAAAAAATAAAAAAAAGGTACTCGCCATCTTCACCTCCTCATTCCCGAAGCCATAATGTGCTGCTGTCAGAAACATTTTTTTTTTTTTGAGTGATTGTCCAGTGAGGTGGTAGGTCAGCTTTAAGTACAAGTATGGTACAAGTAAGGCAAGTCTGCAGTCAAGGAAGTGAGACAGAGATGACTAGCAGCTCAGAACTGAATGATGAGAATTACGTTTTGGGATTTGTGCTGGATTGGGCCGTGTAAATACCTTCTGTTTTAAGAAGGCTTGATTGTGCTATGCACTGCTCGAGTTGAGGGCTTTTTGGTTCCTTTCATCCCTTCTCTCCATAACCTTCATGGGTACTTCTCTTTGTTCAGCTTTAGAAGTTGAATGTTGTAGACGTTTAAATGCTGTTATCCAGAGATGTAACAGACAAGCAAGGGCAACAATAAGCCTGTTAGTGGAAGATGACCAGCTTATTCATATAAGACTTGAACACTGCTAAGGGAATGTGAGGTACATTGTACAGGTACATTGCAAAAACTGCATGAGAGATCCAGCTTGAACAGTAAGCTATTCTTACTAAGGAAATAACACAAAATGAGGCACAGGAATGGACATGCAGCAGCATATAAATGCAATGCTGGTGGTTGTGGCACAGTTCCGAGCAATTGGAGAGAATATAAAAGATAGCCATGTATCAGCCATATTGCTATGCAGTTTACCTGAATCTTATTGTGCTGATAAACTCTCTGGAAACAAGGCCTAAAGCTGAACGAACACAAAAATTTGTCAAGAACAGACACAGGCGCAGAAAGAAACAAGCCACTGAAAGCACAGAGAGCTCCACTATCCACAGCCCATCTGCGTCCACAGGAATGTAAAGGAGGCTTACACTAAATCATGCCAGTGCATAGTGGAGCCCTAGCCAAATACTGAGACAGTACTAAATACAAAAGATACAAAGGTATACAGGAAATAAAACAGAGGATGCTTCAGATGCAAGAGGCCAGGACACCTTAAGAATGTTCATTTGTTTTCTTCTCTGTCTTGTTCTTCTCTGTGTATTTGTATTTGATAAATAACTAATAAAAATTTTATTGAAAAAAAAAAAGAATGACTGTTCAATATGGAAAGCTGAACAAAGAGCAAAAAGTCCTAAACAAAAAGTAAGCACAGCTAGAAACGACAGTGACATCATGCTATATAGATTTAGGAGTAACAAGTCACATGACAAGTGACAGAAACTTCTTTGCAGAGCTTGACCTAAACAAGAAACAAACTATCTTGCAGATGGAAGTAGTATTTTTGCTGAAGGAACTGGGTATGGAGTTCTTACCTGTAACAGTCTGACTATAGCAGTGATGGATGTGCTATATATTCCCAAGCTGGAAGGAGGTCTCTGATCTGTAAGGCACTTGGCAGCTAAAGGACTAATCACAAAATTTCAAGGTGACAATTGTACTATCCAAAATGGAGAAAATGTTATGGCAACTGCCACAGTGGATAAGCAGCTATATAAACTGGACGTGGTAAGCGAAAAAGAAAGACCCTGCAAGTTTTGGCATAACAACTGCATTCATGTGTGGCACAGGTGCCTAGGTCACAGACATCCTGATGCTATATAGGAACTGAATAGGCAGAACCTGACAAAATATATTATATTGTCAGTCTGTCCAACTACCTAAAGATGTGAATGTTGTATAAAAGCCAAAACTACAAGAGCACTCCTTCAAAGATGAGCCAGAGTCTAGCTTCAAAACCGCTTTTACACAACAATATGTGTGGTCCTATGAGTGTATCAACATCGGCCGGTAACAGGTACATGATGACCGTTATAGATGAATAATATATTCATATATAAAACGGTATATATGAATAATGGGGGTGAAATCACTGGACACAGAGTAGAGAATGTCCTACTTTGGGGTATAGATGGGATAGAACATCAGAAAACAGCCCTATATACACCACAAAATGGAGTAGCCAAAAGGAAAAATAGAACACTACAGAAATGGTTAGATGTATGCTGATAACTGATTCAGGACTATCTGAGAAATACTGGGACGAGGCAGTAATGACAGCTACCTATTTACAAAAAGATTACACTCCAAAACCATCAAGAAAACTCTAGATAAACTATGGCATGGTGAAAAACCTAGTGTGAAACATATAAAAGTTTTTGGGTGCAAAGCCTTTGCTGACATTCCACTGGGAAAACGCACCAAACTCCAGAACCGGGCAGAAGAAGATATACTGGTTGGATATGCAAAGAATTTCAAAGGATATAGTATTCTGAATAAGGTGGCAGAAAAATGAACTGAACAGGTAACATGCACATCTCCAGAGCAAATTATTGACTGAATGTGACAGGACAGCTTTGTGTGTCTAGCTGTGGGGATATCCACTATGAAAGTCAGATACGCTAACAATCACCAAGGAGATATACAACCTCATTCATTGGGCATTTTAGATATATGCAATAGAAATAAGAGCTAAGATATCATCTATGCCTCAAATAATTGAACCTGATGATTGATATGTAAACATGTGATAATTTTTTAGGATATTATACTCGCAGTGTTCCCTGATGAAGTCCCAGAGATAGCGGGACAGAAACGCGTCGGAATACACTGGAATCTATCTACCTAACAAGACCTACGTATACTGTATCTTCTCTATTCTTAACTGTATCCTGGTATGGAGGACCAATAACGCTCCGCTGTGTGTATTTATGTTTTTATTAGTGTGGATATTGATATCCCAAGGCACCAATGCTGCATTCGTGTATAAATTGTATTAATAAAGGTTAGACAAGAAATGTCAATCCCTTGATTGGAACTTCTTTTATTATTTCACCGGTAAAGTCCGCTGGGGTTGGCCACCCCTGAGGGTTAGTTCCCCCCTCCCCTTCTTGCAATTTGTTTATTGGATGTGGTGATCTAGGCTGCCAGTGGTCCCTTTCTATTTTTTTTATTTTTATTTTTATTTTTTTTTCTTTATTGACTGAGGAATCCAAAAAAGATAATAAGAGCAAGCCACCTGAAAGACTTTCATATAAAGTTAATACAATCTGTATACATGAACCTTCGTGTTGGAATGACATATCTCAACTTTCAAAAGGTGAAGCCAATAAATGGAGAAAGGCAGCAGAAGAGGAAATAAAATCTCTGCGTAACAACCAAACCTGAAAGCCTACAGAACTACCAGCAGGGAGGACAGATAATGACTGTAAGTGGAATTTTAAAATTAAGTACAACTCTGATAATACAGTTGAGCGATACAAAGCAAGACTAGTAGCCAAAGGATACTCTCAGAAATATGGAGAGGACTATGATGAGACATTTGCTCCAGTAGTTAAGCACACTACAGTTAGGGCATTGCTCACTGTGCAGATAAAGCATTTTGATGTCAAACCAGCTTTCTTAAGCAGGGTACAGACGGCTCGATATTCGAGAAGTCCGATGTACCCTGCAGCAGTGTGATGATGTCATTACGCTACTGTCAGATATCGGCGGAGCTGGGCAGAGACGGCTCTGCTCTCCCCAGCACAAGCGAAGCTTTGCCTGGAGACCAGCGGTCTCTATGCAAAGCTTCGGCCGTATTTACGGTCATGTCCGATATGGCTGTTTTCGATTTGGCCCATATCTTATCGTCTGTACCCTGCTTTACACAGCGAGATATCTATATGGAACAACCAGAAGGATTTACATTTTCACAAATGCCAAACCTAGTCTGCAAGCTCCTGTAAGTGATCTATGGACTCAAACAAGCAGCTAGAGCTTGGAACATGAAAATCAATGATGTCAAACGAGAATTTTTAATGAAATAACCCCTGTTTATATACTAAGAAAGTGAGCAGTAGGTGGATCTTTGTGTTATATATATATGTGGATGATCTTGCTATCAAGCTATGAGCAAGAAGGGGATCACACTAAACTACTACAATCTCTAAAGCCCCCCATACATGATTAGATTTTTTGGCCAACCGACCGCCGTGCACGCTCTCTGCGATTGGTCGGCTGAAAAACGGGTGCCGATCTTAAGCTTAAATATCCTAAATCGTCAGCCAAATTCATCTAAGATATTACGGACATGTCCCTAATTTTTAGATTGGTCTAATACTTTAGATGGGGAAACAGTGTCCCCGTCTAAAGCATGTCTTCTCCTCAGCTCGGAGGGACCTGAGATCCATGGGTGCTGAGGAATCAGCTGTCCGATTGTGACCCGATGTTTCGGCTGATTGACCGCGCATGATGATGTCATCACTCATCATGCACGGTTGATCGGCCAAAACATCGGGTCACAATCTATACATGTATGGGGGGCTTGAATGTGAACTTTGAAACAAAAGACCTAGGTGGCACAAACCCATTACCTTGGCATACAGATTAAGAGAGAACAGGACGGCAGTTACCTTCTTAACCAAAGTCACAAAATTCAAGAAATGTTAACCTGAGTAAGCTAATAACAAAGGTAATTTACTACCAGACAACTACTAATACCAAAAGGCCATTGGAAAACTACTTTGCTACTGTTACAAGGCCAGACATTGCTGCAGCAGCAGGATTTCTATGCAGAAAGGTATCCAAGCCAAGTCAGATGGACTGGAATGCTGTAAAGTTGATGATATGTTTATTTCAAGTTAAAGTTGCCCTCAACTGGCAAATTTGACCTGGTCCGGTATGTCGATGCTGATTGGGCCAGAGATACCATTAACCGAAAGTCTACTAGTGGTCACCTGTTTCTACTTGCTGGTGGACCTATTGGGGCTAAAGCAAAATTGCCCAGAAAGAATCTTACATGCTTCACAATCAAATGTTTGTTTGGATCCTTTCAGACTACACATGCCATCATTGCAGCGTGGTAGTTTACAGTAAACAAGACGAAGCACATATAGGGCCCTTGTCTCTAATGAGATAAGTATTCTCTCGACTGGATCATCACAGAGGAGCTGTTGATTTAGCTATACTGTGAGAATATTGATAGCTCTGAATTTGTTGGGCATACAGTCAGGTCCATAAGTAGTCAGGTCCAACACAATTCTTTGGCTCTACACCACCAAAATAGATGTTTAACAAGTAGAGATGCTCCGATCAGCATTTTTGGGGCCGATCACCGATTACCGATCACCAAGATCATGATCTGCCGATTGGCGATCACTGCCGATCACAAAATGGCAGGGGAATGCACTGTATATATGGGGGGCAGAGGTGCACTGTATATATGGGGCGCAGAGGTGCGCTGTATATACACTTAGAAAGTACATGCAGTAAGGTACCCACATACCTGCCTCCCCCCAGCAAACAGGGGGGACTTCTCCACTCTCTCCCCAGGCAAGCGAGTGGATAGGGGAGAAGACTGAGTGGGTATCAGAAAAACATTTTTTATGCCTACATGCCACCCCGGGCATCCGCCACTGCATGTACACCATCTAACACACATAGTATTACTCAGCGGCCATCTTCCGATTCCCTCCCCGAGCACAGTTGATCTAGCAGAACAATGAGCAGTCTACATTATACGTGGCTGGACTATCCAATACATTTCCTGCCTGAAGTAAGGGCGATATACTACAGCCTGAATCATCGGAAACCCCATTGTAACCCTTCCCAGCAAACTATCACCATATGATATACCCGATAACAGAGCGGATCTGCACAGAATGACCAGCAGGGGGAGCCCATCTCATGACATTAGATAGGCGAGGGGGGAGCTGATATCAACCAGTGACACATATAAAGCAGTGCCGTGACCCTGTGTGTCCGTGCCCCCCTCCACTCCCCATCGATATCGCTCCCTCCTCGAGGTGCTGCCCCGTGACAGCTGTATCCGCGCCCGATCCCCCTCAGGATATATACAAGGATACACATGAATAAAGCGTGTTCTATGGGCAACAAGGATCAGAAGATAACACCGGGAACGCCAACCCGCAACTACTGCCACCTCCGGCGATTCCTCCTACGCCGCTGCCACCCACACTCACCAGGAGCGATGCGGACTAACACCCCACCCGCGTGACGCTGAACACCCTCACTGCCACCTCTGGCGATGCTTCTTCCGCTGTCTCCACCAGCAACAATGAGCGAGGAATGCTGGGCTCTTTTCGGTCGTCCCGGTGTTTATTCATCAGCCTCCTCGCTCCTTGTTGCTGGTTGTCGGCCGCCAGATGGATGAACTCCGGGACAACGCCCGCCGCCACCAGCAACAAGGAGGAGGAAACCGAGGCTGAGGAAAACAGCGGGAAAACAGGGGTATTGGAGGAGCTCCAGAGCAGGCTTCCATGCGCTCGGCGTCAGGCCACGCCCCCCGTGATCGGCTTTTTTGATCGGCGCTTTGGTGCCGGT
>CM070037.1:90956770-90971644 GCA_036250615.1 Ptychadena robeensis
TCTATGAAAGGAGAGTGGTGGATTAATGGATGAAATAGTATCCATGGAGGATGAGATGGTGAGGGTACAGGAGCAATCTGGGTGCTGTACATGTGATGGCTATGAAGAAGAAGGTGGTGTTTAATGGGATGAAGTAGTGTCCCATTGTGTAGATGGAAGGTGAGGGGTACAAAGCATCTGGGATGTTGTAACAGGGGTGGTCTATGAAAGGAGAAGTGGTGTAATTAATGGATGAAGTAGTGTCCATGGGAGGATGAGAAAGGTGTGGGTAACAGGCGCAACTGGGATGTTGAATAGTGGTGTCTATGAAAGAAGAAGGTGTGTATTATGGATGAAGTAGTGTCCAGGTAGGATGAGAAAGGTGTGGGGTAACAGGAACAATCTGGGATGGTTTGTACAGTGATGTCCCTATGAAAGGAGAAGGTGGTGTATAAATGGATGATCAAGTAGTATCCATGGGAGAATGATAGGTGTGGGGTACAGGAACCATCCTTGGATGGTTGTACAGTGGTGTCTATGAAAGGAGAAGGTGGTGTATTAAGGGATGAAGTAGTATCCATGGGAGGGATGAATGGTGGTGGTACAGGCAACAATCTGGATGTGTGGTACAGTGGTTTATTAATGAAAGAAAAGGTGGTGTAATTATTGGATGAAGTAGTATCCTGGAGGATGAGAAGGTGTGGTCATGACAATCTGGGATTTGTAAAGTGCTGTCTATTAAAGGAGAAGGTGTGTATTAATGGATGAAGTAGTGTCCATGGGAGGAGAGAAGGTGTGGGTACAGGAACAATCTGGGATGTGTACCGTTGTCTATGAAGGAGAAGGTGTGTATTATGGATGATGTAGTCTCCATGGGAGGATGAGATGGTGAGGGGTCCGGAACAATCTGGGATGTTGTACAGTGGTGTCTATGAAAAGGAGAAGGTTGGTTGTATTAAGGATGAAGAGTAGCCCTGGGGGATAGAAGGTGCGGGGTAGCAGACCAATCTGGGATGCTTTAATTGGTTATCTATGAAGGAGAAAAGGTGTGTAATTAATGGATGAAGTATTATCTCATGGAGGATTGAATGTGAGGGGGTACAGGAGCAATCTGGGAGTTGTACAGTGGTTTCTTGAAGAGAAGGGGTTGTATGAATGGATGAAGTTAGTATCTATGGGAGGATGAGAAGGTGAGTGGTATCATAAGGCAATCTGGGATGTTGTACAATGGTGGTCCTATGAGGAGAAGGTGGTGTACTTAATGGTAAGTATATCCATGGAGGATTAGAAGGTGCGGTACAGGAACAATCTGGGATGTGTACATGGTGTCTATAAAAGGAGAAGTTGGTGTATTAATGGATGAAGTATTATCCATTTGGAGATGAGATGGTGAGGGGTACAGGAAACAATCGGGATGCTGTACAGTGATGTCTATGAGGAGAATGTGGTGTATTAATTGGATGAGTAGTATCCATGGGAGGATGAGAAGGTTGAGGGGTACAGGAACAATCTGGGATGCTGTAAGCAGGGGGTGTCTATGACAGGAGAAGGTGGTGTATTATGGATGAAGGTATCCATGGGAGGATGAGAAGGATCCGGGTACAGAAGCAATCTGGGGATGTTGTTACATTGGTGTCTATGAAAGGAGAAGGTGGTGTATTAATGGATTGAAGTAGTATCCATGGGTAGTATGAGAAGGTGTGCATACAGAGCCAATCTGGATGTTGTACGTGATGTCTAGACAAGGAGAATGTGGTGTATTAATGGATGAGTAGTATCCTGGGAGATGAGAATGTGAGGGTACAGGAACATCTGGGATGTTGGACAGTGATGTCTAGGAAGGGAGAATGTGTGTATTAATGGATAGTTAGTATCCAATGGGAGAATGATATGTGTGGGGTACAGGAACAATCTGGGATGGTTTGTACGTGGTGTCTAATGAAAGGAGAAGTGGTGTATTAAATGGATAAGTTATATCCATTGGAGGATGAGATGGTGTGGGGTACAGGAACAATCTGGATGTTTGTTACAGTGATGTCTATGAAAGGAGAAGGTGGTGTATTAATAGATAAGTACTGTACAGCATCCCAGATTGCTCCTGTACCCCTCACCATCTCATCCTCCCATGGATACTACTTCATCCATTAATACACCACCTTCTTCTTTCATAGACACCACTGTACAGCATCCCAGATTGCTTCTGTATCCCGCACCTTCTCATCTACCCATGGATACTTCTGTACTTCATTCTTTAATACATATCCTTTTCCTTTCACAGACATCACTGCAGGGCCGCCATCAGAAATTTCAGGGCCACATTCAAGGTAATTTTTTCGGGGCCCCCTAACACTAGCACCGCCCAACCTGCTGAGGGTATGTGCACGGTAGATTTGTGCTGCAGCAAATGGACCTCCCTGTTCTCGATTGAGCCTCTAATTATCATATTTTTGAACCATAAGACGCAACCAGTTTTTGGGCAGGAAAACCAGATTTTTTTTTTATATGTTTCACATCAATTGAGATAATACAATAAATTCAACGAATGCAATATCCAATTCAGCCAGTAGGTGTCACTAGCAGCAGTACACTCTCAGACCAGCGTCATACTTCACACTGATCTGCAGGAGGAAGGGGGGCCAACAGCTTCTCCCTCTACTCTTCTGAGCAGCTGTTTCTGTGTCGGTGGGAGTGATTGCAGTTCCCACTGACAGGAGAGAGGTATAGATACAAGTTCATCTATAGCTCTCTCTTCATTGCCTATGGCAGTAGTCTGCTGGCATAGGCAATAACACAGTTCAGATGGAAGAGCCAGACATGGGCCGGCATCTCACATCTGACAGCTCTTCCAGCTCCCCGGTTAATCTCCGTGCCAGGAGAGCTGGCGGGAAGCCAAGATGCGACCACCAGCGACCAAATGGCCGCGGGGATCGCGCATTCGGGCCATAAGACGCAGGCACTTTTTGCCCCCAATTTGGGGGGTGAAAAAGTGCGTCTTATGGTCCGAAAAATACGGTAGTTGTCTCCATCCACAGTACAACACCATTTGAACCCCCAGATCTCATACAGCAGTAGTGAAACTGTGATTTTCTCTTGTCAGATTTTACCCTTACATATGCCCAGATTAGTGATGGCCCGAACTGTTCGCCCGCGAACTATTCGCGGCGAACATCACATGTTCGTGTTCGCCCCATGTTCGCGAACATATGGCGAGTTCGACCCGCTCCCTATCTTTTAACATTGGTGAAACTTTGACCCCTGTGAGTCACAGTCAGCAGACATAATCCAGCCAATGAGCACCCCCACCTCACGGACCATCACACCCCCTATAACATATCAAGTACAGGACGCCATTACACATTCTGCTGGAGAAGGAGAGAGTAAGAACAGAGAGCTGCTGGTGCTGCTATAGGGAACCATTAGCTAGGGCAGTGTTCTGTGTAATCTGCAGTCTTCACTGAATATCCCATCCATCCATCCATACATGGGGAATATCCATCACCACCAGTGTCCTCCAAACTGACGGTCACCACCAGTGTCTGCCACACTGACCATCACCACCAGTGTCCTCCATACTGACCATCACCACCAGTGTCCTCCAAACTGACCATCACCACCAGTGTCCTTCATACTGTCCATCTCCACCAGTGTCCTCCACACTGTCCATCTCCACCAGTGCCCTCCATAAAATTAAAATTCACCTTTTAAGCTGTAGGCAACGTGGAAAGCAGATCTTCACAGGTTGTTTCAGGTGGAATTCACACAGGCATTTACCAACTAGAGATGGGCGAACATCGGCCCGGAGTGTCCGCGAACGGGGCGGGTCGAACTTCTAAAGAAGTCCGCCGTCCGCCCTGTTCGCGGACATATTCAAATTGGCGGGGAATTTGAATCGGTCAGTGACGTCACATCCGGTCTTTGGACCGCAACCTGGAACGCATAGTTCCTGGTACGGGCGAAGGATGTGACGTCATGAAGTCACTTCCTGCTCCAAGCCGGATTTTTCACTAAAGACCGGTGCATGCCCGGTTATTGTTTGGTAGTGAAAAGATTCTTCTCGGCACGATCTCGCAGGTGCTGATCCGCCGGAGAAGAATTTAGATCTTCTTCTGGCCGGCGAAAGTAGGGTCGAACACACGTACTGTCGCTCGGCAGAGGATCGGCGAAACATGCGAGTTCGCGGCCGAAACGTTCTCCGGCGAACAGTTCGGTCCATCCCTTATTACCAACAATGTTGTTTAGTGCCTCCATTGCCCCTTTATGTTCAAATCCCATGACTATTCATGTAGAAATCCTGTTGTTCGGATTTATTGCGTGAAAAAAAAATTTCTGGGAGTTTGCCATGGATACCTCGGTCATTCATTGCCAGGTGTTAGACCCCTTGAATAACGTTGACCCACATATTGTTGCCAGAAAGGAGTCCCTTTGTTTTTTTAAATTGCATGACCATTTGAAGTCTATGGAGGTGCGCCGGGTTCTTTACGGAAGTTCGCGTTCGCCGTTCGCGAACATCAAATTCCGGGTTCGCGCCATCATTAGCCCAGATCTCCGATGCTCTTAGAAGTCCAAACTTTTTTTGGGATTAGTAATTTACATTCACAATTTGACACCCCTAACTGCAACCTTTCATAGTAATTAATGTTTTCCTGCGGTTATCCAAGTGACATAAATTGTATACATTTAACAATAAAAACCTTTATAGTAGTGTATACATGATAACGTGTTTGGACAGCTATTTAATGTGTTTAAGCTTTAATCTCAACTTAATCTGCAATATCAACTTTAGCCACAAGATGTCGCTAGTGTACACCTGCTGTCCATTTACAGTTCACGTAACCATCACTGGCTTCTTTCACACATATTGGGAAGGAGGAGAGGGGTGCCAGCCAGTGCACAGGACAGGAAACACAAGACCGGGCAGTAGACTGCCAGGCCCCCCTAGATGGTACCCCTGCCTGATGGTGGCCCTGCATAACTATACCACATGTCTTCTATACCCTGCACCTTATTATCCTACAATGGACACGTATGTACTTTATCACTTCACATTACATAAATAAATGTATCTCAGTTTAAAAAAAAATATGTTTCTGCCATCAAATGTTACCTCATGTTACAATGAAATGTTATAAAAGCATGTGTGGAGCTGTGTACTGCAGATAAGGGGCATTACAACTATGACACAGAACTGCTGACTGGAAGTTCAGACTGTGTGGTGTCACGACCTGGCGTGGTACGAAGAAACGCGTTTACTCTCAGCAGCCAGTGAATGAGCACTGCTCCAGCCATGGATCTGCAGATGTTTCCTACACTTTTGGAATTTAAGGCTGACCATGGGCTCAGATTCAATAAAGAGGAGCTGATTAACTGACAACAAAAAAAGGACAATGCAACAGTCCATTAAATAGTTTGAACAAGCCCTGGAGTTGTTTCCTCCTCTAAAATATGATTAAATATAATACTTCTATAGCACTATAGTGATAAACATGTCTGCCGTGGAGGAATCAAGGCCTAGTTCTTGGTCATAGATCAGAAGCCTGTTGAATAGATTAATCTCCTTGCTTTCAGACAGTTCTTTAGGCCAGCCAGTCAAAAAATACATGTGTAGCTTCTGAAAACTAAGACCTCATCTGTTTCTATAGGTTTGTAGACTATATGTTAACTAAATAAATCACATCACAAATCAATAAATCACAAATCAGATCACATTACATCTAAGTTATATTTTAATTAACTCCACAGTGAGGTTATATTTAAGCTACAGGAGTAGCTAGATGGGCTGTCAGTACATGGATTATTGATTATGATGATGTCAGATAGATCTTTCTTGCGATTCTTTTCCTATACACCATGTTTTTTTGTTATTATTGTATTGGTGTAAAACAACAAATACTTAAGGAAGTGGGAGCTCCACAAATGGTTACAGTATGCATGCATCATCAGTTGAGAGCTCAGCAGAAGTATAATAGGAAGCCCCTACAATGGGCATGAGAACACAGAGAGCAAAGATACAGTCAGGTCCATAAATATTGGGACCGCAACACAATTATAACATTTTTGGCTCTATACTACCAGAATGGTTTTGGAATGAAACAAACACAATGTATTTTAACTGCAGACTGTTAGCTTGAATTTAAGGGTATTTACATCCAAAGCAGATGAACGGTGTGAACATTTTAACAGTTTGCATATGTGCCTCCCACTTGTTACAAGACAAAAAGTAATGGGACAGAATAATAATCATATATCAGACTTTAATACTTGGTTGTAAATCCAGTCAATTACAGCCTGAAGTCTGGAATGCATAGACATCACCAGATGTTGGGTTCATTCCTTGTGATGCTCTGCCAGGCCCAACTGCAACTGTCTTCAGTTCCTGCTTGTTCTTGGGGCATTTTCCCTTCAGCTTAGTCTTCAGCAAGTTAAAAGGCACGCTCAATCGGATTCAGGTCAGGTGATTGACTTGGCCAATGCAGAACATTCTACTTATTTCCCTTCAAAAACTCTTTGGTTGTCTATCTGCACTGTGAAGCGCAGTCCAATGAGTTCTGAAGCATTTGGCTAATTATGAGCAGATATTATGTGATTTTGGTAGAGCAAAAGTTGATTGTACAGAAATTGTAAGAAGGTAAGAATATAATGGTAAGATTGTAAGGAGTATGGGGTCCTTAACATTGATCGAGCATACTACCACACAGTGTGATGAAATACATGATTCCTTTCCAAAGCCCTTTGCCCAGTTAAAAAGTTTACATGTAAGAAACAAAGTATTACATATAGAAATAGATAAAACTCACAAGGCTAAAAACATTGATAAAAACTCACAAGGCTAAAAACATTGATAAAAAGAAACACAACCACTTATAAAAAAATTTTTTTTCTAAAATTAGGTACCTCTGCTTATATTCGCGTCGGCTTATACTCGAGTATATACGGTATATAACAAAACAAAAAAAAAACACAACATCTATTAAATGTAAACTAAACACATTTTTATACACATAATTATATAACATAAAGAACATTCTTACATACAATGACCCCTCCCTTTGCTATCCATCCTTATTTCTTCTAATCCTTCTCTGGTACACAGTGAACCAAAAGCAGCTGCTCCGCTGGCCAGGAGTCCCAGAATGGTTGCACACCCTCAAGTTATCTTTTGTGAATGTGCAGTTGTATGGGAAAATTTGAATGCTAATGTGTATGTCTGCCCAGGTCACCTAATGCCAATATTGATCAACATTGGGCCTTTTGTTGATCAAAAATTGCAGATAGATAATCGCAGTATAATGGGAAGATTTTCCTGCGCTACTGCAGCCATCCACATAGAAAGAAAATATCCAATATACAAATGCTCCAGCTCATTATACATCCTCTAGCCAAGCCATAAGGCCAGCAACAGGAAATATGACTTAATTCCAGCAGAGCATGGAGGGACCAAACTTTATTTCTGTGTTCATACACAAGCAACAGTCATTCTCTGAACACTCTGACCAACTCATGGACAGAGACATTTTACAATCTTGCAAGAACATTTTTTTTTAAATCATGTTTATTGAGATCAAGAAATAAACAGCCAGGTACATATACAATGTGTGGTCAAAAAGGTGATCTCACCGTCTCCCCTGGTTTTCTTTTTTTTTTTAAACAACATCAACAACATGAATAACATTCTCGCAACAGCGGAAACCATATGATTACATTGAAAACGGTGTGAAGAACATAGTCATTGTCTTTATGCATTACGGCTTCCCACCATAACTGTACAAAAAAGGAACAAACCAAAATAAACCAAAACATCACCCTCGCCCTAACTGCCACTCAGCAGCCCACCTGTCCAGAAACCCTCCGCACTATGCTACTATTGCCTATGGATATGTCAGGCTCTATGACCTCACGTGGTTGCCCATACACGGTGGACTCCTATGCCCACCGACCAGTGATGCTCCCATCTGGTGCAATAACATTTTACACATGAGCACCTATTTACATATAGGAAGAAAGATGTGTCTGTGTCACATGATTTTTTAATTGCTAAGAAGAATGTACAGTTGCAAGAAAAAGTATGTGAACCCTTTGAGACTACGTGGAGGTTTGCATGAATTGGTCTTCCTAAAATAATACCACACAAACATTATATGTTTTCATGTTTTTATTTAACATAACATGTAAACATTCACAGTGCAGGGTGGAAAAAGTATGTGAAACTTTGGACTTTATTACTCTTTTGTCAGCAATAACCTCAACCAAATGTTTCCTGTAGTTGCAGATCAGACCTGCACAACAATCTGGAGTTAATTGAACCACTCTTCTTCACAAAACTGTTTCAGTGTAGCAATATTCTTGGGATGTCTGGTGTGAATCGTTCTCTTAAGGTCATGCCACAGCATTTTAATCGGGTTGACATCAGGACTCTGACTGGGCCACTCCTTGTTCTGTTGAAGCCATTCTTTTGTTGAATGACTTGTATGCTGTGGGTCATTGTCCTGTTGCATAACCTATCCTCTGTGAAGCTTCAGTTGGCAGACAGAAGGTCTTTTTCCTGAAAAACCTGTGGTCCCCATCCAAAGTAATTCACATCAAATAGGTATTTACCAACATGTTGGATCCCTATTCAAATGTTTTTTTCTACGGAGTGGGATCAAGTATACGTCGCATACCGGCACGGCGATCAATCGTTACGTGTACGGGCAGCTTTAAAGTTACAATAAACTTAAATACATTGTTTTGATGGACACTTGTGTTCATTAACTGTGTCTGTGATGATGTCATCACGACTAGTCGACTCAACTACGACTTTAGTGACTGGTGACTCGACTTTATAAAATCTTAATAGCAGTTAATGCCCTAGTAAATATGTTCTTTATGTTATATTATGAATGTGACTAGATTGATATTTTCTGTTTCAATATCTGGGTAGAAACTACACAGCATAGACAGATACATTATAAAATAAAACAAAACATTCATCCAATCCGGTACATTAAAGATAGTTATGATAGTTATGCACAAAAGGTACAGCAGTGGGGTTAGTGGGGTTATACACTGGTCAGGCTTTTTTTTGTTTAGGGTCGAATCCACGCGTCCCAAGTGTCTAAAAACCATTCATGCCTGCCATTTAGAATGCTAGTGAGTTTTTCTTTATCTGAATCGCATCAGCCATGTGAATAAATTCCTGGAAGGGCCAATCTATGTTGTATACACTTGAAAGTATCAATTTGGACGTCAAGGAGGGCATTCCATGGGTCCTTAGAGAATTTTACATTAAGCAGTGTAGACATAAGTCAGTAGACTTTATTGCAAAAAATAGTGACAAAGGGACAAGTCCACCAAACGTGCAACATGTCACCAAATGTGCATGTCACCCCTGAAACATTTAGATGAGTAAGTCAAGTGTATACAGGCAATTTGAGGAGGAACCAAATACCATCTCATTGAAACCTTATACCCAGCCTCCAGATTGGTTACATTGAGCAAGTATTTCAAAATGTCAGCACAAAGGTGGGACCACTTTTCCTCAGACCTACCCCCTTAAGTCCCACTCCCACGCTAAAACATACTTATGGTGTGAGGGGGAGGCAAGTTTGATGAGATGACTCTAAAGGAAAGTAACCAGACCAGGTTCCAATTGGGAGTGACAACAGATAGATTTAAAATAGGTCATGGTAAGGGAAGGCTTTGTGACATTTATTAGGCAAATTGAAGCCTTGTACATTATGTGAGATCAACACAAGCTGATCAGCCATTACTCTTTTACAGGGGGAGCCTGCATATAAGGGGGCCTCCCAGCTGGGGGGAACCACTGAAAGTAAGAAAGTAAATATAGGAGCAACAACACACCTCCCAGAGTAGGGAAGCTACAGTAAAGAGAGGAAAAATAGTTAGAGAGGGGAGAGGAAAGCAAAACAAGAACAAAGTAAAGAAAAAAACGCTGTCTACAACGAGGCTGGCAGAAAAGAAGCCAGAGAATATGGGTTCTCCATGCCATGGTGTGGGAGTAATGTCCCCCGGGCACCAAGAGGACTCATGGCTATAAAAACTTGCATAGTATATAAAAGACAGCAGGAATGTAACAGCTTAAGGCTGAGATGCGAAAACATCTAACTTTTTAAATAATACTTAAACATCAGTATCAGAAAAGAAAGAGGGGGGGGGGAGGATTGCAGATCAGGATAGGGAAAGGGTCAGGTAAAATAAATTACAAAAAATGTATTCACCGTAAGTGCAGATGAAGAAGTAAACCCCAGAATGGTTAACAAAATAACAAACTGCTAAACAGAGGGGAAGGGATCACAGTGGATGTGTACAGACTTAGCTAGTGCAACATAGTTAATACAGTGTGACAATAGCAAGTCGCAGCAGTAAGAGTGCCCCTCACTCTAGATTTGACACAAATCAAGATAACTGCTGGCCAGAGGCGTATGACAAAGTTAACCAGCTTCAACAAAGAACCTGGATGGAAGTGCCAACATGGGGAAGAGGAGAATCATATACATGGGTAGGGAAGCAGGGGATCACAGTGGATGCACTCAATACAAATGTGAATGAGGGAGAAAGGGCATCAGGGTCAGGAGCAGGTATGGAAAGCAGGAAGTAATTATCACATTAGAGGCACTCAGAGCAACATAACCTTCTAATTCTAGCTCAATATGGTACACAAAAATTTAAAAAGTAGAAAAAAACCCAGCCCAACAACCTAGGGTCAACACAAATAAAAACAGTTGCTTGCCGGGAGAGGGGTGCAAGGGTAAGTTCCCTTAGAAGTCAGACCAAGTAGCCATAGGCATAGAGGGACAAGGAGGACCACCGGGAGATCCTAATTAAAGTAAAATAAAAGGAAAACTCGACAGGGCCTCACAAAGAGGGGGTCCAGGTTATGTAAATGACAATGGTATATGTTGAAAACCTCATGGATATAGACAGTCTCAAGTAATTGGTTCTTGTCCCATGGAAGCAGAGTCTTGGCGTGGGGATTTTTGTCGGGCGGAACTTTTCCGAAACAGGTGTAAGACATGGACGGGGTGAAGAGGAGGATTGCAAGGTCCTTGGATACAGAGGTGCAGACCAGTTGAAGACACTTGAGAATGGGTACGGAGGACATCCAGGTATGGCTTAATTTCTCTGCGCCTCTGCAAGGTAGTGGCAGATAGGTCAGTGAACAGATGATATTGATGGCCTCAAAAAGTTAGGTCCATCTTTTTGCATACCTCCCATGTGAGCGTCTCTTTGGTGCAGAAGTAGGTGAGCTTTCATATCATTTCCCACAAGGGTCAGATACTTGTACAATAGTCTGCAAATTTATCTCTCACAACTGGAAATTTTTATCATTTTTGGATGATCAAAACAGGTAAAAAGGAATTGATTCTCCAACAATTGACTTAAACCGTAGAGTTTTTAGGATCTGTGTAACGCTACCTTGATACAACCTCATAGTAGACTGAGTTCAGATCTCCAAGTTAGTTTTTTTTAATGGCACACTTATGCAGCTTCCCAAAATATATGCTGGATTTAAACTTGCAAATTGTTACAAAGAAAGTTGCACATGTTTCCATGGCAACTGAATTCCATATTTCCTTTTCCATGTGCAGAAGCTAAACCTGGTTGCTATGAGCAATATTTTTTCCCCCGCAATAACAGTTCAACATGGAATCATGCTAAATTCCTTCTAATGCCTTAAAAAAGCTTACTTGTAGCACTAGTGTTTGCAACCTAACAATCCCGCAGATTATGTATTTCTCCTGGGAAAATCCTTACACCTTTATTCCAACAGTCCTGTTTTCATATAAATGGAAAAACATAAAATGAGTCATGATTGCCATAATTTTGTATCTTGGTGCCACTCACAGTCAAATGACAAAGAAAGCAAGGAAAAGTACAAGCTATAAATACCCGGAGAAAGTGTTGCCTCTATTAATATGCTGTTAGTGAAGCTTGCACTTTCCCCCCTACTGCGGCATGCTGTGTTCAGCCCAGGCCATGCTAATAAGTCAATCATGCGACAGAGAAGCAACTCGGGGGGAATGCTGATGTGGCGGTTCAGCCAGAATGGATTGGAAAGCAAAGGTTGAAA
This sequence comes from Ptychadena robeensis, assembly GCA_036250615.1. Taxonomy (NCBI): domain Eukaryota; kingdom Metazoa; phylum Chordata; class Amphibia; order Anura; family Ptychadenidae; genus Ptychadena; species Ptychadena robeensis. The sequence continues at coordinate 90,968,817 of CM070037.1, forward strand.
CATTTTCAGAATTAAATAGCTTATAGACAAGGCATGTAAACAAAAGCATTATCTTGTTGCAAAATTTAGGACCTAGGACAACACTTTCGGGTACTGGTTTTAGAAAGGACAAACATAGACTCAACTCTTTTGAGTGTGAACATGTGTTTATCTTGCAAGAAAAATAATAATACAGAAATGTCAATCTTGTATGTAATCTTGGGTTATCTTGTAGTTGTCATGTCATATTCAACTTAATTCAAAGATAAAGAAAACACACAAATGCTGTTCTGGTGGGGCAAAGATTACATAGTTAGCCCACACAAAATCAAACTAGACTTGATGGTACCAAATGGAACACATACATAGCTATGAAAGGTGAAAAACTGTATACACCTAGTCATGTCTCAGCGCATTACATACATGCCATTAGATACATTTAACAATAAGGCTTAGACTACACTGCATTAAAACACAGGGATTGTAGCTCAGTGCACATGCCCTCCACTGATGGCAATGGGCTGTGACACAGCTGTCTACACAACACATCATAGCCCCTTCTCCATTGTGTTTATGTTAACAGTGAGCACAGCGTCGACATAAACGCAACAGAGGCTTGACGTGACAGGCAATGGACTCGTTAGACTGACACATGTCAGCCAACTAATTTAAAATACTCTCATCTGCACTGTTTAGCGTCACAACGTGGCTTTAAATGGAGAGAGCGGGGGGGGGGGGGCAGCTTAAGTCTATACCTACCCTTAATCATCAGGGTCCCACAATGGTGTAAAAGGTTTCTCAAAATGAATAACAACATTTACACAGTCATTATATTCCAAGATTCATCAGGATTCCTACTTATTGTTAATTGTACTTACTGAATTGGCTATAAGAAGTCAGATATGTCTAAAGCTGGCCATAGACATCTCAGTTTTTCATGCGATTTCTGCATAAGTAAAAGATCGATAGAAATGTCGAGAATTCACATGAAAAATCAATCGTGCAGGGTTTTACATGTCTGAAAATCGCTCAAAAGGTAGTTGTTAGAGACTTAAGATTGTTTCTATTGATCGACCTATTAAAGTCATATCCCACTTCCATCATTTCCAATCGCATTTTTTGTGTAGCCGATCTTTAAATCAGCGATTAATCGGATCCTGAAAATGGTGTACTTTTCGATCGATGTATGACTTTGTTTGTTTGAAAAATTAATCGTGGCGAAATTGAGACATCTATGGCCAGCTTTACTATTTTGAATAAAAGCAGGCAGAAAAAACCTAAAAATGTGATGGTAAAAAAAGCCCTTATTGGTTTTCACTGCTGACTACAACATGTGCAGGCAACTGAAATGACCCTTAATAGAAAAGCCACCGCAAAAACCCTACTGGAGGCATCAACACATACATAACTCTTGTATAATGCCACAAGAAAAAATAGATATCTTGAAATTACTATATATAAGAACATATATGTTGGCTATGCCATTATCTGAGCTGGTGGTATTCCTAGGACACAAATCAATGCTGCATTTTTAAAGTAGTATTCCATTATGAAAACATCACTTTTACAACTTTTTATATTTTATTATTTTTATAGCTTTTATAGCCAGGAAAAGTGGTGGTGTTTAATTTTAAATCCATTTTGATTTGATCTAAAGTAGTAAATTTGTTTGGCCATAGTTACAGCATAGTACAACATGGTCAGCAATGAATATAAGTAGTGCCATTTCTATGCGAGACCCACCCCCATTATGGATAAAATGGCAGGTAAAACAAAACAGTTCTGAATAATGAACTTTCCAGTTAATATGTTTTAACATTGTGAACCATAGCTATGGGCTCCTAATTAGCTGGTGGAAAATAGCACATATCACTTCTAATGGTTAGAGGTGAGAGGAAGTGTCCAGTTGTGGACATCCAGGTCAAGTAAATACCTTATAGGAATGAGTTTGCACAATATTTATTTGTTCAATTAACAGCAGATATTATTGTCTATGTGCCCAAAGAAACCTCAAGTAGTAGAGTAGTTCAGGAAGATAGGTCATTGGATGAAGTGTGCCAAACCATAATAAGGAAATGTCCAAGTAGTTACAGTTTGGGAGAGGTAATTATGCTGAGAAGGTTACTGTCTCCATAGAGGGTGTCATACAGTGATTCCGGAAAGTATTCACAGTGCATCACGTTTTCCTTTGTTATTTTACAGTCTTATTCCAAATGGAATAAATAAATAAAATATAATTCTGCACACACAACACCCCAAGTAAAAAAAAGTTTACTTGAGGTTTTGGCAAATGTATTGGGTTGGATGGGAAGTGTTGGTGCACAGCTACAGTGGCTTGCAAAACTATTATATATATTGAGCTTTTCTTAATTTTTCACATTACAGCCACAAAAATAAATCAATTTTATTTGAATTCCACATGAAAGACCAATACAAAGTGGTGTACACATGAGAAGTGGAACAAAAATCATACATGATTCCAAAACTTTTTTTACAAATAAATAACTGCAAAGTAGGGTGTGCGTAATTATTCAGCCCCCTTTGGTCTGATAGCAGTCAGTTGCCCATAGACATTGCCTGATGAGTGCTAATGACTAAATCGAGTGCACCTGTGTGTAATCTAATGTCAGAACAAATACAGCTGCTCTGTGATAGTCTCAGAGGTTGTCTAAAGGTCCCCATACACTGGTCCGATTCCCATCGGATTCCGTGAGGATCGATTCCGGGCGCGTGCACGCCAATCGATTGTCCCGGAATCACGTGAAGCCCACCTTGTCTGATCGATCACATCCGATCGATCGGGGGCCCAGAATCGGATCGGACAGAGAACCAATATGTTGGTTCCATCA
>CM070037.1:90989185-91011323 GCA_036250615.1 Ptychadena robeensis
TGCGCACTTTGGCAGCTCAGCCTCTGTTGTTGGTGGCCCTGCTGTCACCTACTTCCTCTGCAGCTGTGACTCTCATCTTGTGTATCAATTCCCCTGTATGACAACTTTCCGACCCTTTTTATGAAGTGACTATAATAATTGGTTCAATGAAACGAAAGTGTGTCAGCGTATGCCAATCAGAGGCAGAGACTGCTTTTTGTGTACAAGTGCACACACAAAGAAAAGAAAAAAACACACAACTTGTCGACTTCTCTCAGGAGTCATGGACCTATGCCTTTGAAGCCAACAAGTTAAATTTTCTAAATACATTAAATAAAACTGAAACCTAGGGAACATGGAAATGTTCACTATATAGTTTCAGTAATAATAGGGATTTGAGGCTCCAACTTACCAAATAAGCAAAAGTAAATTATATCTTAAACCCGTTTTTTTTTTTCAACATCAAGTACCATACATATGTACATAAGAATAAATAAATAAAAATATATTGAATATTTGTATCCCTACATACCAACTAGCACACAAGATTTAAAAAGCTGCACTGTAATCAAGCTGCTAACGTGTATCCTTGTATACATATGTATGTTCCTTGAAGTTGAAACTAAGACCGGTTTTAAGATATAATTTTTTCTTAAATAACCTTCAAAGCTATGGTGTAACATATGTAACCGTTAGGGTTACTAGTTAGCTAGTTGACTTTTGTGTCATGCTTAAGGTTTCTTTTAGGTTTAGGTTATCGCCATAACCTGTATATCATCACTTCTAATCCAGGTCTATTGGGTCGGGTGTGTAGGCAATTCTGTGCTGTTCAGTCTGTGCATTAAGTATTCCTGACCCCTGCCCTCTGTTCTTACCCACTTCTGACACCTACTTTCTCCAGAGAAATTCTTATTGCATATGTCTTTACAATCAGGATATGTTGTTGCTCTTCAGCTGCCTTATTTTGAGCTGTCTTTTGCAGAATTGGGTCAAAAAAGAAGAACTGGGATCTGTACCCGGCCTGTCTCCAGGAAATGAGTCGCGTGTGTCGGGCTGGTACTGGAAGAGCTGTTCTTTTGACCCATGATAGAAAATGCTTCATCAAGGTGAATATTCTAAATGATCATGCAGTATAAGCAAAATACATTTGTACCTCTGGTACAAGTTTATAATTAACCTTCTTGCTGCCACTTCAGTGAGCCCGCACAACGCTCAATTGTACCCCAATCTATTTACATATCTACCAGTGTGTGCCTAGCTTAAGAGTAAGTAAGAGTAAAGGTGCCCATACACCCATAGATATGGGCTAGATTGATGGCCAATTTGAGCGCTGTGCGCCCTCACGGCCATCTATCTGGCCCATATCTAATGTGGCCATCCCAAGGTACCCCAAGGTAATCTACCAGTGTATGCCCAGCTAAAGAGTATAGAGGAGCCATTAGGTGACCTTGTTTTAATGAGTAAAGCTATATAAAAAAACAAATCAAATAAAAATGTATTACAATTTTAGTGTCATATCACATAATATAATTTGAGCTGACAATTAATTTTAGGGGGTAAGATTTTTAAATTTTAGTGTGTGTGGACATTTTAAGTTCTTCGCATAGTTTTTCTTTTGAAAGTGTCCTCACTAGAATCCAATTCATTCTACAAATTCATAAGCACTTTTGTGGGAGGTGTTCCTTCTTTTAGTGACTTCCAGCTATCCTCTGAAGCATGGATCTCCCCTTAAGCTAGCCATACACGTGTCGGATTCCATGGCCAATCGATCACCCATCCGATCGATTCCGGCAATCTCCCCGGGAATCGTAGGTCCGATCGATCAGCCAATTAAGTCTGTCCGATCGCTACATACCACCTTGTCCCACGGATTCCTGGACGATTCCATGTCCGATCGCTTACTCCTCAAATGGCAACTCCCCCTGATGTGTGCTGAATCGGATCAGAAAGACCAACATGTTGGTTCTCTGTCCGATCCGATTCTGGGCCCCTGAACGATCGGACCTGATCGATCGGACAAGGTGGGCTGCACGCGATTCCGGCACGATCGTTTGGCGTGCACGCGCCCGGAATCGATCGTGCCGGAATCCGGTGGGGATCTGACCCGTGTATGGGGGCCTTTAGAAATTAATGGAACCACAACACACAGGATCTGCAACTCCAAACAAAGCTGAATATCTCAAATTTTGAATATCTCAGTTCAGCCACAGCCAAAAGGCCAGTCCCCTGACAACATGCTGTTACAGAAGGAACCCTGCTGTTTTTCTGAAAGTTCTCTCTCCGCAGACATCCACCATCCTCTAAAGCTAGGCACACACAGGTGGATTCCCGTGCAATTGACCCCTGATCAATCACAGTGTGGTGACGTCACCACGCTGTGATTGATTGGGGGTCATTTGAACGGAAATTAATGTGCACCACATGGGCACATCGATTCCCATTTAATGGGGACCCGTTCTCCCCAGCTTGCAGCCTGTGTGAATCACAACACGCTACAAGAGGGGAGAAGCAGCCAGCCTCACACAGCTTCCGAGTGAGGAGTGCTGGCTCTGCCCCCTTCACACTGACAGTGGACGGCTGAGCAGGAGGCAGCACACCCAATATTTTGCATGAAGATTCATGTCTCCATGCAAAGTAATGGAGATTGAACTGGGTTTTCCAACATGTTGGAACCCTGTTCAATCGAGTTTCTTTGAGCGGGCTCTATTGGCCTTCAGGTTGATACCTTCAGATGTTTAAGGTATCCCCAATGCCATTGGTTGCTCACTCTGTCTTGTTTTTCTCATACAGCTCTTCCTTTGGTGTTATGTATGTTTACTAAAACAGTTTGTAAACAGATAAGAGTACAATCAATCATCGTGAGCGCGCATGTTGATTGATTGTACTCAAATCTTTTTACAGACCTACACATGTGTGCCAAGCTTAAGCTATCCATATACAGATCAACTTTTGCTTGATCGATCTTCGCTTGGATTGGCTTGTCCGATTTGATTTATGGACAGATAGTGTGATCAGATGCACCTGCTCTATATGCAAATAATCGAAATACCAAGAAAACCAGTGAGGTATCTGAACGATCTACTAAAATTTACCAACATTCGATCAGGCTTGATATATTTCACTTTTGGTTAATCGATTCTTGTAAAAAGGAATCAGAATCAACTTAAACAATAAAAATGTTTTTAAATTGTTTGAATGGAAAGCTCAAACTTTGTATACATGTAGGGTTAGTGTTTGAGCTGTGTGTTAAGATAAAAACAAACTATTAAACTTTGCATCTTTTTGTCTTGATACACCTGGAAAAAAAAATCAGTATTTACACAAAGATCATTGTAGTTTAAAAAATGAAACGTGGTAAGGCTGTGAACTGGGATATGAGTGTATTTATTCAATATTTCTTGTTTAATTTTCAGGCACTGGCCAAAGCAGGACATTTGTGGAGGAAAATGCACACCGTCTGGGTTAATATAGGAGGGCTCCATGCCGGTGTTTACCTCCTCAAGAGAACCACTCTTGAATTGGCTGACTCTTCAAGTGAGAGACTAGAAGAGAATCATCCTCTTAGTCCTGGATCAACAGCCATAGAGGAGTGATGTCTTCACTTGCATGTAGGTTTCAACAACAGTCATGATTAAGCACTGATATAGTTAAACTGCACTTAGATGAAACTACATACTACTGAAAGACTCCATCGAATGAAGGTTAATAGCCTTTAACAACTTGATGCTGCCATTAAACATTATACTGTAGGTTTCCTGTAAGAATTGCCATGTATTTAAAGCCATTTTCTTTTCATTATTATTTAGGAATGATTATATGCCTTTGGTTTGTTTATTTACTTTATCTTTCCCCGGAAGAAAGGCTATAGGCCCTCTCACGCAATTATCACAAGAACAGGTTTTCCTACAAGAGTGACAACAAATTGTTGCATTTCCCATTGCTTTATTTTAAGTAGAAAGTAGTTACCAGAACTCTCGTAGGGTGTAGTGTACAGCAATAAATAATGTGATGAGATCAAGCTACCCTATTTTTGCGCACTATAAGACGCAAAGATCAGAGGGAAAATATGCTTGCGTCTTACATTGCCAATGTGTGACCACCCATGGCTGAACCTCTGTGACATACACCGGCAGGGACAATCCAGATCTTTAGAAGCAGAAGAGACGATCCACCCATCGGTGGATTGTCCATCTATAGATCTGTGTATGTGAGCGGGCAGCTTCAGCCCCTCTTACATACAGAGTGCTATCAATCATCATTGCCTGTGTATGCTAGTGGGGCTCCAGCTGTCCGCTCACATACACAGATCTGCAGAGCGCAATAAATACTAGCACTAAAGCTAGCCATACACCTTTAGATCTCTCTGTCCGATAACCTTTAGATCTACCAACAACTATGTAGTGCTGGGTCCTCTGCGATTGAACTGAGGTAGACTTGATTGTTCAGAAAGTCCCTCATATTACATGGTTTTGGTAAAACAAAGGGAGATCTAAAGGAAATCTAAGATCTAGAGAAATCTAAAGGTGTATGGGGGCCCTTAGAAATTCCTATATTTGGTGATTCTTAATCACTTTAAATGGCCTTCAGGTTGATACCTTCAGATGTTTAAGGTATTCCCAATGCCATTAATTGCTCACTCTGTCTTGTTTTTCTCATACAGCTCTTCCTTTGGTGTTATGTATGTTTACTAAAACAGTTACTATAGCTATGTTTTGCTTCAAGTGTACCTGTCAGTCCTAGGTAGGGTAGGCAGTCATTCTGTCTAGAGGCAAGTGTATTTAGGCTATGTTCCCACACTAGAGATCAGCTGCAATTCTAGCACCTAGTGATCTCCCGCTGGCTCCTGCGATTAGAATCACAGCTGAGTGATTTCCACCAGAAAGGAGGGCAGGACATCTTGCCCCTCCCCACCTGATCGTGTCCATTCAAGTCTATTGCAGTGATCAGGTGGCGATCGGCCGCCTGCGGCCCATGGTCAGAACGCGGTGACCACGTTTCAGATCGTGAGTCACAACCGCCACAAGCCCACTCAACGAAATAGAGGTGACCAGCAGCATGTGATTAAAATTGCATTGCCTATGTGCGAACATGAGTGAGCCGCTGTCTGACTGGACAGCTTAATACATTCTCGGGCTGCTTTTGCTTGATGTGGGCTTACTCCAGGACTCCCTTGCATCAAACATCTGTGACAGGTTCACTTTGAACACAACAGTGGGCTATTTTTTTGTAGGTTTTAAGACAAGATATATTGAAAGAACTTAACTAAAGTTATATATTTGTATTGTTCTTAATTTGGAATAAATGCGCAAGTGATACATGTTGAATTTTTTTTCTCACTGACTCCCTATTTATGAATTTTATTTAAAATGACAATGATTTAAAGATTTCCTCATCTCTTTTTGTGGTAATAACTGAATAACATTAGAATTCAAACATAAAGACCCAAAAGTTGTGCCCTCTCTCCACAAACTACATAGAAATGTTTTGGCTATACCTACACATTCAATAGGGAAACCTCTGTAAGCTGTCCAACTGCAGACATTTTGTAGAAAAATATGTGCCATGCCTACAGTCTGATCAAGAGCCATCAGAGATAGCTGACATAAATTGACTTTTTTGGGGTGTTTTATAGTGAATTAAAAATATTCTGACTTGAGGAAATGTTAAAGGTGAGCCACTGTATCATACCTTTATTTTGTGGGAATTCATTTAAACTTCTTAGGGGTCTTTTTCATGCATTTTACTGCACTGCCCCTCTAATGTCACATGCTGAAAGATCAAACCTCAACCCATATCTTGCAGAACTATTTACTTCCAATATGCCAAAGATAAAAGACCAGTTATCTTGCACAAAAAAGAGAGAGCAGCAGCATCTGGTCATTAAGTGCATGTACAAAGGAGCAAAATATATCGCACCATATTTTTGGTTCTTCCATCTGCATCTGCCACTGTTTTGTGGGTTGGGCTCAAGCTGCCCAGCTCAGGCAATAAGCAAAGAGCTGTAGGAAAGATCCTCACACTATGCACTGGGTAATCAGGAGTACTGGATGATTACACAGTGCAGAGTCCAGCTTTCACATACACAAGCAGAGCAAGATAGGAGAACCGCCCACAGGCAGCTCTTCCATCTGGCTCTACTGCTTCATTGTTTATTCCAGCCGGGCTACGTGATTTACACAGCTCAGATCTTTGAGAGCAAGATGCAGGACGTGTCCATTGAAAATCAATGGATGTGTCAAAAGCTGCATACAATACTAAAGCTAGTCATACACGGGTAAATTCCCACACAATCGCCCCACTATCAATTGAACAGAAATCAATGTGCACCACATGGGCACATCGATTCCCGTTCAATGGGGACCTCCGGGTAGCAGTTCTCCCCAACTCCAGCGTGTGAATCCGAACACGCTATAGCTGGGCAGAAATCCATTTATCCTCTCTCCCCGTACAAGTGGAAAGTGCTGACTCCGCCCCCTTCACACTGAGCAGAGCTGACAGCCGAGGACTGCTGTGTGAAGAAGGCAGAGCCGGCTGTTCCTTTACTTTACATGAGGATTCTTCTCCATGTAAAGTATTGGAGATTGAACGGGGTTTTCCAACATGTTGGAACCCCGTTCATTTGGGATTCTTTGAGCGGGCTCTATTGAACCCACTCGATGGAAAGCCAACACAGGTAGGATGGTAAGCAGATTAGAGTACTATCTATCACCCTGACCACGCTCAATAGACTGCTCTATTCTTCATATGTCTGGACTGTGGGTTTTGGGTTGTAAGCCTTTTATTACATCGAAAAACGCCCAAACCTTGTTAAAATTTGCAACAGAAAAATCCATTGTCTCCTAAGGACTCTTTTACAATGCACTTTGCACAGTACACACTGCATGCAATAGCACATACACTGCATTAACGTTTTTCATACATATGCATGGTAAACAATTGCACTGTGGGTAAAAAATGCAAGCAGCAGTGCCTTATGCGTTAACATTGTGCATGTATGTGTGTATTATATTTACATAAATCGTTTTTTCTGTGACTGCTTTCATTTGGTTTTTTTTTTTGCCCTAAAAGGACCAACACCATCTGTGTTCAGGTAGTCTAGTTATTATGTGTCAGAATCTACTTTCTGGACTGCAATGAAAGAGATATTGCAGTGTAAATGTCGGTGTCTTTGCAGTGCTTGGTTGTGTTCACAATTATCTGACCCTGCTACAGCGTCTCAGATCGTTACAAAGTAACATTCCTAACAAGAGCTTTCCGCTACCAAAGCTTTTTTGCGCTTCCACATTATTTTACTACAACTCCCAGCAACCCCTACGTTAAAAAAAAGCAGCACGTGACTCTGCGACGAGAACTGCGCGTGGCGTCAGACGTAAAGGTCTTCCAATATGAAAGCGATTAGTACGTGTACGGTCAGTGGATGTGCACATAACCAAGGAGTGCAGCTTCCGGTTACTATGGTGACTTGTGGTGGTCTGCTTTGAACACCGAAGCTTAGGGATGCCGCAAGATATCTCCCCGCCACTTTCTTCTGTCCCTCAGCTCCGCTCGTTCAATAGTCGGCAGCTCATCCAAGTTCTGTTTTGTAACCGGAGCCCACGTACCGTGCAGCCCATCTGGGTTAACTTCCAGGGGGAGCCACAGCCCTACCCGGCCTTACCACCAGGCACAGGAAGGAGGATGAATACCTACCTAGGTATGAGGTCAGGGCTGCCGTCAGGCGAGGACAGGGACCACTCCCATCCCGGGCCAGAGAGGGGATAGACCTGCAGCGCCCCCCTGCGCTTCTCCCCTGTGTGTATGAAAGTGCTGGTGACATGATAAAGTGTTTACTAGTGACATCTGGTGGCTGAGGTTGATATTGCAGATTGAGTTGAGCTCAAACACAATAAATAGCTTTATCATGTATACACTACTGTATAAATTTTAAATAGTTAATGTATACAATTTACGTCACTTGGATAACTGCAGGGAAAAATTTATAACTGAAAGGTTGTAGTTAGGGGTGTCAACTTGGGAATTTAAATTACTAATCCAAAAAAAGAAAAAATTGGACTTCTAAAGGTAGCCATAAACAGGTCAATTGCCGATGCGATCAGGATCGGATCGGGAATCGATGCAATACCACCTTGTGAATCCGATTTGTGGTCGATTTAGACATGAGCCAATCTTAAATGGCCGATTATACAAAATCCATCAATCTGAAAGGCTGCTGCATAGGGCTGTGGATCCATCAATTTACTCCGATTGCCAAACGTTTGACCAAAAAAAAACAACTTGTTGGTTCAATGTCTGATCCGATTTTTAGTCGATTCAGACTTTGTTTGGTCGATCGTTCAGGGTGGGCAGAACACGATCGATCACAGATCGATCTTGTGAACGTGCGCAGTGATCGATCTGTCAAAAATCGAGTGGAAAATCGACCTGTGCATGGCTACCCTAAGGGTGTTGGAGATATGGGTCAGAGTAGGCATATGTAAGGGTAAAATCGGACAAAATAAAAGCACTGTTTGACTACTGCGGTATGAGATCTGGGTGTTCAAATGGTCTTGTACTGTGGATGGAGACGGTTAATCTGGGGCTCAATCAAGAACAGGGAGGTCCATTAGCAGCAGAATCTACCATGCAGGAAGTTGACACAGAGGACAGTGAGGGAGACCACCCTACATATGGGGGGTAACACCATCTCCAGGTACTCCTCTGAGTAGCTCAAAAGCTATGTGCACCCCTGAGTAAGCATCCTCTGGAGCCCTTAGACTGGGGGGCAGGGGGTTAAAGGGGTAGTGGTAAGAATCATTTGGAGCCCTCACTCTGAGGAAAGGGGGTGCTTGTGGTGGGGCCCCGAAAGATTACCTAGTATGGGGCCCCAACATTTCTGGTGTAGTGATGGCAGGGTCCTTGCCTGTAAAAGAAATGATGTGTCTAACCTTAAAAAGTATTTTCATCCATGCCTTTTCTTTGCATAAAATAAAAGAATTGCACTCTAATTTTAAATGCTGATTTTTAACCCTGTTTGTCCTGGTGGCCACTGTCAGTGACTCCATGACAACAGTCTAAGAAAGAAAGAAATTATTTTATAATTATCTGGGGGACAGGAATTTCATTAAATTCTTAATGAGAGAGGCAGCACCAGTGTTAGACTGTGCAGTATGCTGGAAACACTTTGGTGACAATTATCTGTATATTCCAACTCCTTATGTACAGAGAAAACATCAAGCACCAATTTATACTTGTCAGATCCATTATCCCTTTTGTTTTTTCCTCTATTTGTAGGTCATATTTGGTTGTTCAGAGAAGTTGACACAGATGTGCCACTAATGGTTGACAAAAAAGAAATCTATGTACCATCCCCAAATGTTAATGGACAGTCAGCAGCTGTGAACATCTGTTTACCAGGTGAGTTGATTTGATTTTCCATCTAAACGTTTATCATCCAGCATTGGAAATACAATCCCACAACTCATGTTATTGCAGGATATCCGTGTCCACCACAACCAATCTATACAGTTCAGAGAAGGCCACCCATGTCTTTGCAAACCTATAGTTTGCTGATCAGTAAATTTTATATTCTGAACTGACTTGAGAGATGTATCTCTGATTTCGCAGGGAGCATATAAGACCTTTGCAGAGAAACTACATTTTGAACATAGAGCAGGAGACCTTAGAGTAGCATGTTGTCAGATGACATGCTTATTTACTTAGCATGTGTCTTGTGCAGGCTCTTCTTGGTTTTAATTTCCCCCGGCAGTCTAGTTATGTCTGTATTGTTTTAACAAAGCGCTATTGTTTTCCTATACTGTATGTGTTGCCATATGGAAGGCAAGCTTCCATTGCAGTGGATGTCGATTGAAGGAAAATGAGACCTGGAAACATATCTACGGCAGCATCTCTGAAGAGGGCGTGCTGGTTTTACACTTATAAGGGTTATTGATAAAATGTTACACCACACTCAGGGAAATACCAGGGCGGGGGTTAAAGCCTATTAACCTATAAGGATAAGGTAGGGAAAATAGGAGTCCTATTAGAATGTATCTAAAATGAAGTCACATAGCAAGGGGGTTTAACCATTACTAATGTATATCCGAACTATTTCAATAGAAATAAGCATATGCTGTAGCACATGAGGAACACACAATGGTTTTGCCTATAAAACTCAATTGAGAAGGAGCATAGCCCTCTGTATTGCGGTGGAAAAACGATAGAAGTAGATACAACAGAGCTTCCTGCTCTCTCCTTAAATAGTGTCCCAGGGTTCCTGACTAGATAAGGAGCACACACATCCCTAAAGCGAGGGAACACCCCCCTGCCATCCTTGGGTCAACAATCGGGTACTGGAGATGGCTGAACACAGGCAGGGGATGCGTGCTATCGTCATCCCTACAAAGACCCGATGCAGGCAACTATCCCATGTGCATGGCCTCCCCAATGACACCACCACCCAAAAGCGCAGGTGCCGTGTCCCGGAAATCATGGACAATGCTGGATAATTCTCATAAAATAATAAATGAAATGACCGTTATGATAAATGTCCACATCTGGTGTTTTTAAATATTTTAAGAGTTTCCTAAAATGAAAATAAGGTGGAAGCCATAATTTGTATTGCTGAGAAAAGGAAGAGTATTAGAATTATACCATAGACCTTACAAATCCATATTATCTATCAATATTGTTGGCTATATGAATGTTATTAAAATCAATTAATTATGTAAATTGTTTTGTATGATACATCTCATTAAAACCCGGATATTTATTAAATTATAAAAATGGTTTGTATGATGCCATATCATTAAGTCCTGGATATTTGACAGATAGATAGGTCAGGATAGGTTTTGGACCTATCAATTTTGCTAACTTATAATCTGCTAACAAAATGGGGCAAAATAACTTTTTGGAATTGTTTTCGTTTGGGAATGGTAAGGAAGGATCAGGTCAACACAATTTGTTTCTTGTTTTTGGATTTAAGTAATGTTTCTCTGGGAATCATATTAGCTTTATTAAAAGCCCGCTTTAGACATCTATGGCTGTAGCCACGTGAACGCAATCTTTCTGTCAGTTAATTGGCTTTATCGTGGAAAGCTTTGATTTTTTTTTTTTTATTCTTAAGTATTGCCCATATGGAATGCTGTTCTACACAGGAGCTAGATGATGGCTATTTGTTCTGAATGCCTGAAGTCACACGCCTGAATCAACCAAGTTCCATCATTTGCTTTAATCCCATAACATCAGCTTTACCATGGGAATTGTTGGCAACGCAAAACCTACTCAGCACTCCCCCTAACGCCCTGCCACATCGTCTACCGAGTAGATCCCCGAGCTTTTCTGCTTTTAAAAAGGGCACTCCGAGGGGACTTCACAATCCAAGACGCTGTTGTCCCAACCTGCAGTGTCAGAGATTGCTCCTACACAATCCCTTATGCAGCAACTACCTGTGATATCTCTGTTTACTGATCTACGTGTTTGGAACTCATTTACATTTCTTATGCCTGCAGTGCTTATGGAACTTAAAAAAATTCGGAAAGATTTATTAGACGCAATCTAGTTCAAGATCCAGAACTATAAGCTTGGCTACCAAGATAAGAAAAGCAAGCTCTAGTATTTTAAAGAAAAAGGCTAATTTACACTAGAGGTTTTTAACTGCCAGGTAAACAACCATAAACCACAACTTCCTGCCTAATGTTGTCCACAGGCCGGTTTTCGGGCTTTCTGCCGATAGGACCTCTTTGGGGTTCTTATCAAGACGACCTGCGAGCGCCACATTTTAGCAGGCGCGTGCATGCAGTTGTTTTCCGAGAGATGACAGTGTAAATTTTACCTAAAGATACAGCAGGCAAACTACATTCTGCTTCCCCGGATATTGAAGCTTGCTTCTAGTCTTATTCTCAGCTCAATTTTTAAGCCGTGTAAGAGTAAGATGTGCAACTTTCCTAGTTCTAGACCCATCTCTTTACTAAGAGCTTGTTTCCAATAGTGCGGTTGTGAGTTTTTGATCGCTCCCCAGCTGCACGCGAATGTTCCAATGACATTGCAAGCCATCCGAATGGAGGCGGTCAAAAATCACATCCCTATTCACCGGGGATGCGAATTTTGACCACGTCCATTCATGTCAATCTCCAGTTTTTTAAATTGTATGATCAAAAGATTTGGCCGCTCTCTCATTGCTAGCAAATGACTCAGCTCAGTTGAATCCGAGAATGGCACACTGAACCCCAGGTGAAGCTGTGGATTTTGCTTGAGTCCGAATTTAATCTCTGCCCTCTGTGTCGGTCCTGAAGCAGCTTAAAAACCATCCACTGATTGGGGCCACTTTCCGGGTTCTCCACCATGTTTGTAGGTCTTCTCCTGTTTCTTCGTTCCCGGACCCATTGACTATATGTGGAAAACAGATTGATGACTTAACTCCCTTAACGAGACCCTACACAGACTTTTAGTCATTCTGTAAAGCTAGCCATACACGTGTCGGATTCCATGTCCAATCGATTCATCATCCGATCGATTCCGGCGATTCTGCCGGGAATCGCAGGTGTGATCAATCGGCCAATTAAGAGTATCCATCGCTGCATACCACCTTGTCCAACGGATTCCGGCACGATTCCGTGTCCGATTCCACCTCCGATTCCACCTCACAAATGGCAACTCCCCCTGATCTGTGCAGAATCGGATCAAAAAGACCAACATGTTGGTTCTCTGACGGATCCGATTCTGGGCCCCCGAACGATCGGACGTGATCGGACGGACAAGGTGGGCTGCACACGATTCCGGCACAATCGATTCACGTGCACGCGCCCGGAATCGATCGGCCCGGAATCCGACCCGTGTATGGGGGCCTTAAAAGTGGTGATCAATCTTAGGCACCTAATTTCTGTTCACTCTGTTGCAACTGGATAAACATTAGAAAAGTTTCCAACTAAAAAGGAGATGGAAGGAAACTTTAGGCATTTGGCTTTTGTGGAAAGCATGCTCTATCTCTCTGTCCCTTCACAAGAGCTCATTGAACTGCAGACAGCATGAGACTAACTACAAAATACTTATTCGTATTTGACCATAGGAAATTTGACCATAGGATTCCCTTGCGCTCTGGCTCAGAATTGGGCACTTTATTGCACATTCTTTGGTAGTGCCCCCTGATTGGCTGAAGGTTCATACCCTGATAGTGGAGATCATAGGTGTGGATATTCTTCTTTTTCCCCGCACTGTTCCTTCTCTATCATACTGGTAATCTGGGTTCACAGAAAAACAAATCTCTGTTAAAACATCTAATGAACACTGCTAGAGCGGAGCCAGTGACCACTTCTATACTGGAGTGCAACAAGTCAAGCCCAAGCAAATCCCAGACTTGTATACATGGTATAGAAACCAGAAACAAATTTTTGCATCAATGGCACTACAAGTTGTAGGGAGGATGGCATTAAAAAAACAACTTACCTGTAAAGAGTAATTTTAAGTAGGTTCCTCGCAGTACCTCCTCTCTCCCTGGCTCTGATGACAGTAGCTGCGACGTCCCTAGAAGAGCCCGACATCTGAGCGCAGTGACAGCCAGGTTAATCCCTAGTCTTGGCTCTCCATTCAAATATACACAGACACATTTTCACATAGAAAACCATCATAAACCCCAGTGGCCACTCGTGATACTGCACCATGAGTTAACCCTGGAAGCCTGGCAAATAAAGATGGAGTCTCTCATATGATTCCAGGAAACAGCAGGTAAGTATATATATATATATATATATATATATAATGATTGTGAAGCGCTAAGCCACCATACACTTTCACATATTTATTTTAGATTTTGAGTATACATCTGCTTTCACGGTTCCACAAGTCCACGATTTACATGCTTCTTGGTACATTTTTATTGGTTACAATAATGCATTCATGCACGAGGATAAGAAATGTTGGCAATTTGGTGGTGTTCACACATTCAATTGAGCACAAATTCACAGACTATTTTTGTTTTACCCATTAAGGGCATTTCTATTTAAAAATTCACTTTTGTATTTTTTTGTGTTTAAACAAATAGTTTCCCTAGAAACTTTACTTTCTGAAAAACTTAAAAACAAAATAGAAATGTCTAAAGATCTCCAATGCTTTAAGGATTTGCTCAATGCAAATTCAACTGGATATAGAAAAATTTAAGTAAAACAAAGCTGCGAACTGCCCCATTGTGGGTTTTTCTATTCTGTTTATGGTGACCACAAAAGTTTTTTGTCTCTTTTCAGTGTTTACCCTGAAAGACCGCTGCCTACAAGTCATCCGAAGCCTAGTGAAACCAGAAGATTTTAGAAGGCTAGAAATTGTAGCATCTCTCTATGAGGACTTGGAAAACCGACCAAATATCACAAAGGACTTAAGACAACTTGCAGTCGGTTTCTGGGAGCAGACTAGACCAGAAAACATGTGAGCGACCTCCACTCTTTAGATGCAGTAAAGGCCTAGTGCTCCTATTTCATGCAGCTGGGATAACGGGAGATTACCGACTTTGTAAATGGCTTGTAGTATATTGTCCAAAAGGCAGACCTATGATCCAGCAACCTGAGTTTAACAAGAGCATTACTCCGTGGTTCTCAACCTTTTTAGATCCGCGACCCTGGATGTGAGATCTTGAAGTGTCACTTCCTGTATTTGGAGCAGGGAAGTGCCAGTGCAAAGTGTCGCTTCCACATTCCGAATAGCAGAAGTGACACTCTGTGATGTCACTTCCGGCACGTAATTTTAATGCTCCCTCCCTATTATTGTCTGACCCCCGCTTATGCAAATCATGTGTAGGGTGAGAAGTTAGGAGGCAAGAGTAACATCGTAGATTAGCATGGAGGGGGGGGGGGGGGGGGGTTACTGTTCCTTCCTACGAATGGTTGTTCGACCCCCAAGGGGGACTAGACCCATAGGTTTTGGTTTCTCAATAAAGGTCAGATGTAGTGGATACATGGGGGGGGGGGGAAAGGAGCCCCAGTTTCAATAGCCCTGCGTTTGTACTTTTAACATTATAATGACATGGCGGAGGGGCTCGAGAAATGGGTTAGTTATGTCTCCGTCATATTCCTAGCAAATATGATACGTCTTGTGGCAAGGAAGGGTGTCTAAGTGGTATTTTTTTATTCACTTTAATGAGAGTTCTGCTGAAGTGGGGGTAAGGCAAATTTTCATCCTAAATATGTTGTTTTTGCCAATTAACCTTCTTCGTGCTCTGCTGAGGTCCAGATTTCTGTACCATCAAATATTTTGATGGAAAAGGTTTTTTATGTTGTAGGCCTGTAACTTAACAAAATATGTCTATACATGGGTCTAGTAGAAATCTTCAATATAATCATGTTTTAAGCACACAATTATGTAAAAACCATTTGCATAATTAAGGAGAAAACACAAAAATCTGGTCAAACAGATATATTTAATAAAAGGGTGGAGGTGAAGATGTTTGGTGTAGTTAGTAGAGATGGTCAAATTTGAATTTGTTAATAAATTGCAAGTGCCCTAAACATGATATCATCACCAAAATTGCTGGAGGTATAGAGAACAGTTGAAGGAACACTACAAAAACAGTATTGCTCTAGCATGTGTAGTTTTTGCATAAATTAAAATGGAATCGAAAAATGGAGTCTTATTAATATTCCTCCAACCCTTTTCTACATTCAGTAATTTAGGGGAAGATACCACTAAGGGCTTTGTGATTAACTCACAGAATCAGATAGTGGAATTTTCTAAATGAAATTCTACCAGGAAAATTAGCACTGAATCCATAAGGCAGTGTGTTTTTTTCTTTACATTGAATTGCATTAACTATTCCCCATTAAACTTGATGCCCCCTGTGTGATGTTACACATCCAGTACACCGGGACAGAAATAGACGAAGCAGAAGAGGACATAGGGGGCTCTGGAGCCTTTAATCAAGTGAGTGTTTTATATTGAATAAATGGAGGTTAGGGGGGAGAATAACTAGCATGCCGCACCCAAGATAATTGATTATTGCACAGAAAATTCCAACAACATTCCAACAAGGTGTCGGGTTTTTAAGGCCATTATGTAGATTAAAGCATCAAAAAAGTGTATTATTACAGAGTATACATCTTTAATAAAGAACTGTAAACAATATATAAAATTACAACAATAAAAGTCAGAGCCACAACATACATAGGGATGATGTCTCAATTATTAAAAGCGATTGATATGAGTAATTCCAATGTGGCACATACATACAGTATATCGGATTGACTGAGATTGCATCTCCAACATGTTTCACCTGTATGGCTTCTTCAGGGAGATTAATGTAATCTAAAGTTGTAAGAAATATGTTTATATCCAATAACATCCATTGAAAAGAGTTTTTAGTCAGTATTATCAACAGTATACAAGACTCCAGTCTATTTACATAGCAATTTGCAGCAATTAATAAAAGCAAAAACGATATACTATAAATTGTATATGAAAGATGAAAGTATCACCATTTTATGTGTTTCAGGGATATATGGCCCCTTCAGGGACCCATAACTCCAACCATTAATCAATAGTGTACCATTATTAATGTATATCATGCGTCAAATATAATTATACCACAGTCACAAAATTTGAAGAAAAAATTATTAATTCAATCTTACCCAGTCACATGGATCAATCACGCTGCTCAGAAGGTACGTGTAGGCCACCGAGTGCCAATGTACTCCAACCAAGAGCCAGGTCGTACAGGACAGAGGATTTCCCTTAAATGGGGGTGCCTCAGCACTCTCTCGGATGATCCAAGAGAACCTAGATCTCAGTGGGATATCCCAACACACACTGGGGAAGTATATCTAAAAGGAGGGAGGAAAAAGGCATCACAGGTGAGAATCGGAGGAAAATGCACATGGACTTTAGCTGTAAGCCATAAACATCAAAATTATTACACATAAAGGCTTGAAATATCTCGCTTTTGCATGTAATCGGTCTATTTTATATATTGGTTTTACCTTTTAAGTCGAATTACTATTACTGAAATGATAAAAAATTTCGCAATTCACCTGTATATAGACTTTTTGTGACAAAATTTTGTAAAAATTCTTACCTGCAAATCCTGCCATTTCACACCGATCCCACTAAGAGCTTGTCCCTACAGGTGAAGTTGGCCGTGTGAGCAGTCGAGCCCGCTGCTAGCGCCTAACTACATGTTAATGGAGCCGCTAGCGTGTGTTCACGTTTCCAATCGACCGCGGGCAGCCTCACAATTGGGGACAGCCCCATTGAAAACAATGGAGGTGGCCAAATTCGACTGTCGGGACAAGCCCTAACTACCCTGCATTATTGTAAAAGTCCCTGGAGACAGCCGTCCTCCCTTTCTGAGCACCCTCGTTTGGCAGACTCAGCATTTCTTATTCTATTGTATATAATAAGACATTATGCCAAACAATATAAAAATAGATTTGCATCTATAGTATTCATGCATCCATTATATACAAGCCATTGACTTAACAAACAAACAAACTTTTGCTGATATTGATGTTTGATAATTTGCTGATGCTATTTATGTATATGTCCTGTTAGAACCTGAAAATTTGCATTTTAGCTACACTACCAAACATTGCTTACCATGACCTTACCTTTTGCCCACAGCTCCCATGGGGAACATAGATGTCTCCATATGTCTCTTTATGATTCCTCGGGAGTACATTAATTCAAAATAAAGACCCTCTTCAGTCATTTAAATAGTTACTGTCAATCTAACTGTGCACTTCTACCCGATGTGTATGAAAGTAGCCAGTTACGTGAGAAATTGACGGCATGTGTTTACTTGTGGCCGAAGTTGATATTGCAGATTAAGTTGAGGTTGAGTTGAGATTAAAGCTTAAACGCAATGAATACTGTAAAGGTTTTTATTGTTTAATGTATACAATTTATGTCACTTGGATAACTGAAGGGAGACATTTAGAACTATCAGCAGTAACAGAAACTACTATGTAGGAAGCTGACGCAGAGGACAGTGAGGAAGACCACCCTACATATGGGGTAACACAATCTTCTAGTACTCATCTGAGTATAGAGCTCACTAAAAATGTTATGAGCACCTCTGGGTAAGCATCCTCTGGAGCCCTTAGACCAGAGGGGCAGGGGGTTAAAGGGGTAGTGGAAAGCATCCTTTGGAGCCCTCAGACTAGGGGGCCCCTAAAGATTGCCCAGTATGGGGCCTTGAAAATCCTAATTGCAGCCCTGGTGCTGTCGATCAAATAGAATATTCTACCAATATTTATGGGCAGTTTAACCCTTTGGGCATTTTGCCCATAGCGTGTTCTTTTTAAAACAATGTCTAATCTCCTAGCAATACATTATTTCTTGTCATGGATATTTCTCACAGACCTTCAATGTTGTAAATCTCAATCTACAAGACTCTTAATCACAACTTTCCCCAAGCAGGCTTTGTAGTTTTCTTGTATCACTGCTGGCTATGAACTTTCTTATGTGCAAATATTTGTTTGTAACAGACATTATCCATTTATATCATTCCTCATAGATGTATTTCTTTTTAATAACAATATAATATATAGTTTATCATTCTGTATATAATATTTGAACAGAGAATCAATTAAATATCAAATGAATACTATGATTTGATTTATTGTGTCCTTATTCTCACCAAATAATCCAAACATCCAGATAAATTCTGATATGCTAAATGTGCAATATGTAGCCAAGTTTGCAACGGGTGCTGAAATGCAACAGTGACAACTTCATTTGACAAATGAGTGTAAAGCTAGCCATACACGGGTAAATTCCTGTGCAATCGACTCCCAATTGATCGGGGATCAATTGAACGGAAATCAATGTGCAGCACATGGGCACATCGATTCCCGTTCACTGGGGACCTCCGGGTAGCAGTTCTCCCCAGCATCCAGCGTGTGAATCCGAACATGCTAGAAGCTGGGCAGAAATCCATCCAGCCTGCTTCTCCACGTACAAGTGAAGAGTGCTGACTCCGCCCCATTTACACTGAGCCTGGGCTGAGGCAGAGACAGTCGGACTGCTGTGTGAAGAAGGCAGAGCTGGCTGTTTCTATACTTTACATGAAGATTCTTCTTCATGCAAAGTATTGGAGAGTGAACTGGGTTTTCCAGGAAAGCACACACAGGTAGGATTGTAAACAGATTAGAGTACAATCAATCACCCTGACCGCACACGTTGATTGATTGTACTCAAATCTTTTTACAAATCTACCCGTGTGTGCCTAGCTTAACAATTTAGCATAGTTTAAGGTCAGCTCTTTTTCCAACCTTTATCATTTGACAATGAAGTGATATCATCAGCTACTGAGCTCCAGGGATGTAATCCAAGAAACAGTTCTTGCAAACATCGGGGGGAAATTGTGTCCATTCATATTCTACCCAACTCTCTCCTATGTCAACTTCTGTACCCCTAAACATACTTAGATTTAAAGGAGTCACTGGTATACAGTTAATGGGCCATAGAGTGCTCCCCAAAAATGTATTGACAGCACATCACGTTTTCCACATTTTGCTAACAGCCTTATTCCAAAATGAATTATATTATTTTTTCCCCTCAGAGTTCTACACACAACACCACATAATGACAGCATGAAAAAAGTTTACTTGAGACAAACTGTAAAAACTTGTAATCACATGTACATACATGTTCACACATAAGTCTGCTCAATACTTTTTCGATGCACCTCTGGCTGCAATTATAGCTGAAGTATTTTTGGAAATGATGCCACAAGCTTAGCACGCCTCTTTGGCCAGTTTCATCCATTCCTCCTTGAAGCACCTCTCCGGTTGGATGGGAAGCATTGCACAGCCATTTTAAGATGTTTAAGATTCCCTCCATAGAGTGGACGGGGGGGGGGGGGGGGGGGGGGGGGGGGGGGGGGGGGAGACGATACCCAGATGCCGCCCTATGCCTGAAAGCTGCTTGGGATGTTCTTGTTGTAGTGTTACAAATAGGAGTGTGCAGAGTTGCTGTGCCGGGACTTGTAGTGTTACAAATAGGAGTGTGCAGGGATGCTGTGCCGGGACTTGTAGTGTTACAAATAGGAGCGTGCAGGGATGCTGTGCCGGGACTTGTAGTGTTACAAATAGGAGCGTGCAGGGATGCTGTGCTGGGACTTTTAGTGATACAGGCAAGATTGTGCAGGGTTGCTGTCCTGGGACATGTAGTGATACAGGCAAGAGGAGGGATGCTGTGCTGGGACTTTAATGATACAGGTAAGAGTGTGCTGGGACTTGGCCCATGGACAATACCCCAATGCCACTGTTCTGTCCATGCCTGGAGGCTGCTTGGGATGTTCTGCCTAAAACTGCCACTGGGTGCAGGTGTAGGGCAGCTATCATGACTGAATGCCTGAGCGCAGCAAAAAATCTGAAAACAGCTGTGGCTGGAAACTTTGATGGTTTGGCAAAAGGTGTCACCCGTTGCGAACCACGCCACAACCAATGCCACTGTCGATATGAAATTTTCTGGCTTTTCAAAAGAGATTTTCGTATTTGTAGCAGACACTATTTAAGGTGTGCAATCTTGGACTATACGAAGTTGGAACTCCTCTCAAATAGAACATTACTGTGGCCAGTTCTCAGCAGGTTAGTTTTAGTGATGTAATTTGTCCATGTTTTGCTTGGCTATTAGTAATATATTGTCTGTGCAGTATTAGCATTGAATTGGTTTTCCAAAAACACCCTTTGCTATGATGTGGTTAGTGGTATCTTAATGTTCACATGAGCCTCAGTTATGTGTTTCTCAGAAGTTCTGCTTTGGAATTTCCTCTCTTGGATGAAGTTACTGATTAAAAAAATACTGAACTTCGACCCTCACCATTCTGAAAAATATTCAGAAGCTGTCATCTCTTCTAAAAATAATAGCTGCTTAACTGTTTTTGGCTTAAAGCGGATGTACACTCAATATGTAAAAATTACATATGTAAAATTACCTCTGAGCTGGTATGATGGTGGCTTAGGGCCTTCACAATCCTAAAATAATATACTTACCTGCTGTTCCGTGGAATGGTAGAGGAGATTCCATATTTATTCCCCAGGCTTCAGGGGATTAAGTCTGCAATATCGGGGGTGGTGTTTAGTGGTTTTCTTTGGGAAATTTCTGCTGTATATTGCAATGAGGAACCGAGATCACAGAATCACCCAGAAACACATTGCTCAGTGTATGATTTTTAAATGGTTCTAATTAAAGAGTAAAGAGTTATTATACCTCCATGTACAACAAAATAGCTATGCTAACTTATTAGCAATACTTAATATATAAATGACCTTTCTTTTTATGAAAACAGTGTTTTTCTTTATTATTTTTTGTTTCTATGTTCCCTTCTCTGTATTCACGTGCTGTCCTAAGCTTTCTGGATGGAGAGAACACATCTGCAGTGCATTCGGAAAGTATTCACAGTGATCATTATGGGGTATTGTGCGTAGAACTCTAAAGAAAAAAATAATAAAGCTGTATCATAGTAAAATGTGGAGAAAGTGATGTGCTTTGAATACTTTACAGATGCTCTCTATATCTATTCCAAAGAAGTGGTCTGAGTTTCTGAAACCCGGTAGAGGGGGGGAAAACCCCAATCCCAGGTACCGACGCTCCAGGCCGAACAATCTCCCTCACCAAGGTGGGGGACTAGGGGACTTTAACGGTTAGTTCCAGGTGCGATGGCAATAGTCAAGATGTATAGAATTATCACATAGAAGTACCAAATCATACGTCGTGGGACAGGACCGTATAAGCCAGGAAAAAATAAATAAATTAGAAAACCACACAGATTGTAGACCGGTAAAACAATCTAAAATGGGTGATGTATTATGCTTCAAAGTCTTTATGCGGTACAATTTTGGCTCAGAACTGTCCTATACATTCCAAATTGGACCGTGGATGGGCACAGGATGAAAAATCCAACAGGATATGGGGAGATCTCAACATATTTTTCGGAACAAATATCCTTCTTCAGGAGATCAGCCAAGTTGTTAGTGGAGTGCCCCATATACAGAGCAGGACGGATGCCCCATAGCAAGCCCAGCATACCATCACCCAATGGAGGGGACGAACGAGGAACAGGGGGGAACGGAGGGCCAACCCCAAAAGGCCACTGGAGATTCTCAGGTCATGTAGTATGAATAAAGCTGGTAGTACCCACTGTGCGTATCAGGGTTCCAGAGTTAGTAGGTAAGTAGTAGTGGCGCGGTGGCTCTCCTCCGGT
>CM070037.1:91017026-91027286 GCA_036250615.1 Ptychadena robeensis
AATATCTGTTACTACAGTTGGCAAACATTACAATCAATCACCAATTTCCCTGATCCCAAATTTTTGTTCTTTTTAAGTTGATTGAAAAGAAAATCTAGACATGTATGGAGGGCTTAAGGGTGTTAGAGATATGCGGGTTAAAGGTCAGAGTAGGCATATGTAAGGGTAACATCTGAAAAGAGAAAAGCACTGTTTGTCTACTGAGGTATGAGATTTAGGGGTTCAAATCGTGTTGTACTGTGGCATCCCCCTGTAAATAAGGCATCCCTGAAGATACACTACTGTAACTCTGGACAGGGGGATCTAAAGGCGCAATCAAAATGACATAAGAGGAACAAAAGGGGTTGCTAAAATGGTAATCCCCCCCCCCCCCCCCCCCCCCCCGAGTCTCCTGTGCCATTTTGATTCCTCCCTCTGATCCCCCTGTGTCATTTTAAGTGATCCCCCCACCCTGATACAGTGCCGTATTTATGAAAGGTTTTTTAAAACACACAACCCAGTCCTCTTTTATGGGTTAAAGTGTCTGCTCTTGCTCAGGAACCCTAAAAATATTTTATTTAGTTTCCAACATCATGACTGATGAAACAACCGTACAAAGATTCTCAATGAAGCGGAGAGCGGGAGATAACGCAACAAGGGAGCTGCTTTGGAGTTGGGGACAGAAACTGGCAACTGTACAGGACCTGGAGGAGATCCTGGACAAACTGCAACTTTACAGAGCACTGGACATCCTCCGGCAAAGTAAGTTAGGCAAAGTAAAAGGCAAATTTTTAGTAAAAGGCTTATTATTGTATGTTTATCGGTTGATTTCTATCCCCTAGAAAGGTTTGTTTCATTCTGGAATATACAGTGCGTATGCAAAGTATTCACTACACATGACTTTCTTCACATTTTGCTATGTTACAGCCTTATTCCAAAACTGATTAAATTATTTTTTCCCATTATAACAACCTATAATAGCTCCACAATAAGTAAAATTAAAATAGATAAATAATAAAGAGATAAATAAACACGTAGACACATTCAATTGGTGTCAAAACATAAAATAATTGACTGAAAGGCTCAATTTTAAACTTTCCAAAGGGCGCCCTGGTTTTTGCCTACAATGTAAAAAAAAAAATTTCCATTAAAGTCTATGGTACGCTTTTGGTACAGAAATCTGTACCTCAACAGTGCGCTAAGGAGGTTAATATGTATGAGGCCCATTGGATATACTGTGTACTTCTTGGACAAGCTTTACATGCACTGCTCAATGCATATATAAACAGACAGGTGTAAGCCAGGCCTAACATGCATAATGGAGGTAAAACATACATGAACATTATTGCAAATATTTGCAACAAAATCTCATTGAACAAAATGTGTCTCCAGCTGCTTTGCATTTAAGGCAATGTTTTTTTTACCAATTAGTACATTTGTCTCTGTTGGACACAGGTTACATGGCCTCTTCTCCAAAGGACACTCCAGGATCAAAAGGGCATTTGGTCCATGGTTCTGGACAAGAACAGAATTCACTTGGCCATATCGCAATGAAAGAAAAAGCTTCAGGTAAAACATAGTGGCTTAAAGGTTTTAGTCCATTTGGTACAGAGGTGGATACATAGTTACAATATATATTTTAGGTTTTGATCAGCCGCTGCCATCACCACCACCTCCTCCATCTGAGCTTCTGAAGTCTCTGCAGAGTGATTGCGATCCATCATCGAGCACAGATGAGGTGTGTGTCAGTTAAAGGGAGTGTAATGCATATTTAATTTTGTATTCAAGCCAGCGCTTGTGTGGATAGGCTTTTGTTGCCTTGTAAGCAAATGACAACACTAAAAAAGTTTTTGCTCTGTTTTTGTTTGCTGACCACACAAACCAAAGGCTTTTTCTGAGTAAAAATGTTGCCTCTTGTTTGTTTTCTCTGACCTTCTCCATCTGTAGAGTTTATTTAAACAGTCAAAGTGACAAGGTCTCTTTAAAGAAAGCAGTTTGTTATTATTCAGTAATTGAGATATTTGCTATATCCCATGCCTGTAGGTTCTGAGTATTCCTCAGCAAGAGATCAGCTTGACACCGGGGTCATTGTGTCAGCAGTGGACCCCTCAACAGCTGGATGAAATCACTGATAGATTTAGCGTTGACAAAAAAATTTACTCTGGAGAATATGCCGACATCTATGTGGGACAAGTTGCAGGTAGAGCCTATGCTATAAAGAGGATACATGAGGTAAATTCATAAAAACAGTTTGCCTAGATACCATAGTTTCTGCTTATCTTATAAATATAAAATATAAGGATGTTCTGCCTTAGTCAGATATTGAGCTACATCTTTGTTAAAGCTTTACTATATATTTAATATAGATATCATTTTATCTGATTTAAAAGTTTTTTTTAACATCGTTTAAACATACAGCTTTGAGTTTCCTTGTTCAAGCGCTTGCTGACCCTGCTCTCCATCATAGGAATTCATGTCCATGACAGGTATAAATAAAGAAGCACGACTGTTCCCTTTGGGCCTATACCTACCATGGACATGGACTCCTATGATAGAGAGCTGCTATTCTTACGCACATTACACATGCAGAGTCTGCAGTTGTCATTATGAGTCATTAAGTCCAGGGAAATGATGGCCAGCCCATCCTGCATGTACATGTAAGGAAGTGCCAAATGGCACCTATAGAGGGAATAAGGATAAAAAAAATGAAAACAAACTTAAAAAAAAAGTTTAAAAAAGTAATCGATCGGGACATTAATCGAAAGCGGAATTATGTACCCAACCGATCCAGATTTCATAAAATCGTCCGGGACCGCTTCGGACCTGTCCGTAAATTTTGGTCGATCTACTGTTAATAAATAGTGTCAGGCTGATCGATCGGCGATCATTCGAATTCTGATTTTTCATGCCAGCCGACCGACCGACCATAAAATTTTGGGTGAAAATCGGATGAGACGATCGGATGAAAAATTGGTCGGGAGAATAATCGGAACGTGTATGGGGGGGCTTTAATCATACAAAATGCATTGAGC
Organism: Ptychadena robeensis; assembly: GCA_036250615.1. Classification (NCBI taxonomy): domain Eukaryota; kingdom Metazoa; phylum Chordata; class Amphibia; order Anura; family Ptychadenidae; genus Ptychadena; species Ptychadena robeensis. The sequence continues at coordinate 91,020,038 of CM070037.1, forward strand.
AAGCTGTGCAATGCAGTTAGGTTCTGTATCTCCTTGACCTCACAAATAAGTGTTAGCACTGCTTTAAAAATTTGTGAATAATTAATTTTTTTGGTTTAGATGGATAAAGAACAGACTGACCGATTAAATACCTTCTTTCAAACAGAAGCACATATCACTTTCCGGTAAGATTCATAACAAGCTTCCGTAGATATGAATATTCTTTTCCACTGACACCATCAGCTAGCATCATTAATTGGTGGCATGACGACTATATTTAAGAGGTCCTTTGATGAGTAAGCAAGATTTAGTCTCCTTATACACCTACAGTACATGTTTTAAGTAAGTAGTATCTACAGAGCGGCGTGGTGCGTCCACGATGCCTATTTGTGGGAGGACTGAATATAATGCACAGTACCGCCAAATCTGATCACATTGTTTTATAAGAGGGGCCCTGCGTTATGATTTCTTTGCATTTCAATTACCATTACAGTTATTAAAATATATTCTACAATGGTTATTTACATGCTGTAATTGACCTGTATCAATTAGATGCTTTTGACATTAGGATGCAAGTTGTATGCAGACTGAGACTGAGGCAATTAGGTACAACAGCTGCTGTGTGTGACGCTGAGTAACAGTCTGCATACAATGTGGATTGGACCCTGGTCCCCATTCAAAATAATAAAGGATCGATCGATCTTGTGATTTGTTGCATTCCCTCCAGCCAAGCCAAAAGGTCATATCCGAGACAGCATTCTTAGTTCCAGCAGAGAGTACAGGATTTACACTTTAATATGTAACACTGAACAACTTATGAAGAAACACATTTTACAATCACAATAATTACAATAATATTTTACCCATGACCACCTATATACATTTGGGAGGAGAGTTGAAATCAATGGATGCCTTAGCAGGACATGGAAAATCCATGCCAGAAAAGCATCGGCTTGGTGCTTCCACGTGTTCAGTAGGGCTAGTTATAGGCATACCTGTCAAGCATTCCTTTCACTGCAGTCTGTGTGCAATTTGCATGCTAATACTGAAGGTAATTTATTGTATTGACCATCTATACCAGGGATTTCAAGAAAAGTAGATGAAATTTTAAGTTATTCATATATCATGAGTATGCTGCTTTATGACATGTTTTCTATAGGTTCTTTACCTTTTATCTTGTCCCTCTTGTATTTATACTGTAGTTGTAACCACCCTAATCTGCTGCCACTGCTGGGATTTTGTCTGGAGAGCAAACATCGCTGCCTCATAAGCCAGTTCATGAAGAATGGCTCCTTGGATGAGTGGTTACATGGAGTAAGTTTATTTTGAATTGACTTTTCACAGTGAATAAAATAACATCTTAAAACCCCTGTACCACAGTAATGGATCATACTAAGGCCTGGTTCGCAAGAAAGCCATACACAAACTTGTTGACGTCACATGGTTGAGCAGAGTCAACTAGTCATCTCTCTGTGTGTATGTGTGTGTGTGTGTGTGTGTGTGTGTGTGTGTGTGTGTGTGTGTGTGGACACCATTCTGCACACACATAGAGAGGGAAACACCAATCTGCCTCTGTGCAGTCAAAGACACAAAGACAGCATGCATGCAATCTCTGTTTCTAATTGGTGGGGAGGTGAGTTTTATGTACCTCTTTTGGTACAAAAATCTGGATCTCAGTGGACCGCCAAGATGATAAATTTCCGTACTGATTTGGCACAGAAATTCAGAGTGAATTAGACTGACAAAGGGGTTAATCCCTCTCTTTTATGAGAAGCATGCAAGCCAGTTAATGTGTTATATTTATTTTATTATGACAATGTGTTTTTTTGTAAACCACAGTTAGCATTCAAGACCAAACACACATATTCTGTGTGTCTCCTTGTGTGTTTATTGCAGTCCAGTCTGGTTCTGCACTGCAATGGACCACTCTTAGGTTGTTCAAGCACAATGTATTTCCTCAACTGGCCTATGGTCACACCAAAACACTTTTGTAATAAATCCTTGTTAGAGGTTAGAGGTTGCAGCTAAGCATGGACAGGGATTGGTGACCAAATCAAAAGCATCACTCAGACCAAGGTTTAGGCCTGGTGCGTGCCTAACCATTTTAACAAATGTCCAAAGAGTGTACATTATATACAAAGGAACTGTTTACATGAAAACGCATGTAAATCACTGTAAAGTGGATAGGTTTGAACCAGGCCCTACATGATTGTGTCATCTTTGTGCTGGCATCAGTCCAGGAAAAACATACTGGATGATGTCTGAACATAGATATAGCAATCCTTCATAATTAAAATTAGATGAAGGTATTGACAGGGGAGCACTGCAAAGTGTTGCTGAGCTGAAAATCTCACTATTTCTAGGTCAGACCACAAGTCCTGAACTGGGAGAAAAGGCTGATGGTCGCCAGGGGACTCTTGCAAGCTGTGCATCACTTACATGCTGCAAACCTTTTTCATGGGAATATTAAGAGGTGAGAAGAGGTTTTGCTGTATGTTTCTCACAAGATGTAATTGTCAGATACAGTCTTCTGTCCATCCTGCAACAGACAATCCTAGACACTGGCAGATTCATCTAGTTTTTGGATAGAAGGGAAAAGTGTTGGGTCTGTTTTACAATATGAATGTGAATTCTCATACTGAATCTGATACTAACGTTTTTCTAAATTAATGGCACCCAAAACCAAAAGCATATAGTACAGAATTAAAGAGAAGTTGAGAAAAGTTCTTCTCCTGATCAGTGGACCCTGTTATGATCCTTATACTTCAACATCTTGACTACTAAATAAAGGCCTTGGTTGAAGCATCTAATCTGTATAAGTTACCTTATATCAGTGGTTCCCAAACTTTTTTTGCAGGCCCCCCCCCCTTTTAATTGCCCCCTCTCTACATGTTTTCAGACCCTATGTCAAACAGTGGTCTGGTTATGAATTAGGGGGACCACACCAATTAAAAAAAAATATCATATATAAAGCAAAATATACCCCCCATGTGCACATGCAGCTTTATATAAAAATTTGTCAGGTTAACTCTTTTCTCTTAGGAGACAGGTTTTCTGGACATGTATAATAACACCCTGGGCTATAGAAATGACTCAGCAGTAAAAATGTTATTATGCACAATGCATTTAAAGGGAATGTTTTCACGCGAAACGGTCAAAAAGACCCATTAAAACGCTGCAAAAATGTCCGCATGAAACTTCGCCTTATAGTTATATAACCTCATATAGTTTGCCTTAGTGCATTCGTTTCTGTTAAAATACTTTTTCGCTTGAGACTATTCCTGTCAGTAGCACATGTTCTGTCCTAGGGTGACAATAGTTACTTGCTGTACTGTATGTAAGAAATTGCAAAGTAATAAATACTGGTTAAAACGTCTTAAGACTACAGAACAACTCCAGTTCTATCACCACTAATAGCAGTTGTAGAGAGCAAGAAATAAGAAGTTGTAAGCTCACTAGGTCAGAATGATGTATTATTCATTTATTTCTATTAGCATATTCTGGATGACGAAGGCAGCAAACTTTAGAAGTACTTGTTAGAGGTTATATACCTTTTAAGTCAGGGCATGTCCTGAATCAAAGTGCAGATCTAACCTCTACTGATTCTTATTGTCCTTCAGTTCCAATGTATTTCTAGATGAAAATTTCACTCCAAAATTGGGTCATTCTGGTCCTCGATTCCGTCCAGACACATCAGGCAGTTATACTCAGGTGAAAACACAGGACCTGCAGAAGTATCAACCGTATGTGCCAGACAGCTACCTGAGGAGTGGGCAACTGACCGCACAGATCGACATCTTTTCTGCTGGTGTGGTATGGAAATATGTAGCATCTGAAAAATAAGGTCTCCCCTATCCAAATGTCTGCATCTTTCTGAACACTATAGCCCCCCATACACCTTAAGATCGATCCATACAATTTTCATTAGATCTACCAACAACTGTGTAGTATAGTGGCCTTCCTGATAGAATACATAGTGATTGGAAGGATTAGAAAAGGTCCTCGTATTACATGGTTTTGGTAGAACAAAATTTCGTTGTATGGAAAGATTGTAAGGTGTATGGTGGGCTCTGGTCACATTGGTAGGAAGAGACCCTGTTGTGCTTGGGGAATGCACACTTGTCAACCCCCCCTCCTAGTATTGCTTAAAGGGGCCATGCTTGTTCCCGAAGAGGAGGCCACTCTTTTTTGTTGCCCCCCCCCCTTGCCATGGCTGCCAGATCTTATGCCCTATGCTTATGGAGGTCTGGTAATATTGCAATATGTTTCAATTTCTCATATTGTGTAATTAAAAAATGGAATCAATTGTACAGCAAGGCAGGTTAAGGGGGCATTCTCTCCAAATTAGTTTCTTTACAGTGCTTTGAGAGCTTGCCCTGGACAAACATCTGTGTGAAAATGTAGTCCTTGTATCCATTGTCTTTGGTATGATCTAGAGTATGGAGTGATCTAAAGGTGTATGGGGGGCCTAAGAACCAGCCGGAAGCCCCCCATACACCCTTATATCATGCAATTTCCTTTAGATCTACCAAGAACTGTGTAGCATATTGGTCTCCCTGAAAGAATACGTAGTGATTGGAAGGTTTAGAAAGTTCCTTTTATTACATGATTTTAGTAGGACAAAAGTGGATTGTATAGAGATTATATGGTAAGATTGTAAGGTGTATGGGGGTTTTAAGAGGGCATTTATTTACTTATTGTAGATTTACTCTCACTTTACAATTTATATCTAAAAAGTTCATACTACCTGCGCTGCGGTATAGTACCCCAATACAGTGCAGCTAGGGTTAACGCAATAACCATAAGAAACATCCATAGTAAACCTCTGTACCTTTCACACATGCCCTGCATTTGCGTTAATGCTAACATGCAATGCTGTTCATTAGCACAAACGCCCTTCAGTCTGCCTTTTTTGCCTGCGCAGTGCAAGAGTCTCCCATACACTTGTCTATTATCGGCAAGAACCGCAAACGCAGGCACATAGTATGGAAGGGCCCTTAAAGTTATGTAAAACAAGTGTTTTTAGAAATTCCTTAGGGCACTCACTTTTTTATAACTTCCATTGTTGAATATCTGGTTTAATTATTGTAAGCATTCCTGATGAAGTTGTTGTTATAACACCTCCAGGTGCTAGCAGAAATCCTGATGGGTCTCAAGCCAACCGAAAAGAGCCAAGATCCAGCTTACTTGGTAAGATTGTTCATCACCAAATCCAACAATGAGCAATATTTACTGTGGTCAACATCCCTAAAAATGGTTTGCTTGTTTTACTAGAAAGATCTGGTTTTGAAAGAGATGGAGCAAGCTAAAATGTTTGCAGAATCCAATCAGTCAGAGGCTGCCGAGCATTTGTGTGCAAAGGCAATGGTTGAGAAGCATGCTGACTGGAAGCCTGGGAGACCTCCTCCAAAGACAGGGTTTTATCTGGCTCTGGCTGTCTGCTTATGTCTCACCAAGAAAAAGGTTTTACTATCTGAGGTAAGTAACTCAGCAGATGACTCAATATTAGAGGGAATTAGGCATCAGAAACACTACCTTTCACAAGCACTTTTCTATAAGGGCAAATGGGAACCTCTGCCCCCATGATGGGCACAAGGGGAAAGTCACTAGTTGCATCTCTGCGAACTCTTGTCTCCAGCCCATGGACCAGTGGTGTCCATCCTCACAAAGGCTAGTGTCCAGTGCAACACTTACACAACCACTGGGCCTTATAATACCTGTCCCCAGGTTGGGCACTCCCATATGGCATGTCATGGTAACATCAGATAGAATCTAATGTGTGTCTGTGTGAATGATGCTCACACATGCCTAGTATGAAAAAGGCTGGCAGTGTTTTCTTTGCAGGCAAGGGAGTTAAATGTTACACATAAACATACACAACAAGATAGGGTTACATAGTAAATTGGCCTAATATGAAGGTACTGGTGCAATCAAGTCTGAAAAAAACAGGTTATGAGAAGGGTTGTAAACAGAAAGAAAAGAACAAATTGCAAATCAAACAATAATAGGCAAAAGCTTCAATATGTTTAAAGCAAATGTACAACCCATATAACAAACCATAACTTTGAGAATACTGGAGGGAACTAAAACCCATATCTCTGTTGAAATCCACTTGCATGTAATGTTTGATACAGGGTTGCCAGATCTTGAGGTACTTCTTGGCTATACCTTGTGCAATTGCTTCAATTGTAGCATGTATCAAGGCCTGAGCTACCCTGCTTTGCACCTGAGGCATATGAAGGGAAGGTAATTTCCAGGCCTCTCCGAATTGGTTCAGCAGCTGTCATTAATTTGGTGAGGAGATTGAATTTGGATAGGGATATCCCGGGTGGGTCTTATTGTAGGAGAGCAATCATTAGGTCAGTAGAAGTGTTTATCGGGGAAGACCACATTATGTAGGTGCCCTTAGATCAGCCCCTTATGCAGAGTTCTAATGAGCTGAGTAGTGGGGAACCGCTAATCCGAGGCTCAATTAGGAACAGGGAGGTCCATCTGCAGCAGAATCTACCATGCAGGAGGGTGACGCAGAGGACAGTGAGTAGACCACGCTACATATGGGGTGAGTGCCAAACATTATTTCCTGGTACTCATCTGAGGAATTCACTAAAAAAGTTATGTGCCCCCTGTGCATAAGAAAACATCAACGTTTTATAATGAATTTCTATATACACCTTTTTGTTAAAAAACAACATTATCATTAGGAGATTTGTTCAGAGACATTCTAATTATACTGGAATAATTATTCTGACTGCTACATGCATATCTCTTACATTTCCACCAGGTCACTGCTGTGATAGAAAAAGCAGAAAATGAGCTGAAAGTTTCTCTAAAAGAGTCCAGCGATAAAATGTCCAGCATGAATATTCCGGAAGAAAGTGACTTTCAGGATTTACTGTCTCCATGGCCATCCAAAACAAATGGGGCCCCACACTCCATGAATCTCAGGGTACAAAGTGACCTGGAAGGCAGGGAAATCTCTGTGGGAAGCCCCTGTGAGCTAGATGAGCCATTCTGCAGTGCTCAACCAGGAACGGCTGCCGGTGGACATTACAGCAACCTGGACTTTCCAGACTTGAACCATCCATGTAAGTATCTAGATTCTGATAATAATAGTTATCTTCATAGAAAACTTGCTGTTAGTAAACCTGAAAAAAAAAATACTTTAGGTTAAGTGCATTAGGCTACATTTACACGTTTGCTTTCCAGGCTGCTGTCAGCTAGAGATGTCCCGAACTGTTCGCCGCCGAACTGTTCGCGGCGAATATCGCAT
>CM070037.1:91036024-91061899 GCA_036250615.1 Ptychadena robeensis
TGATGAGGGTTGCTCGAATCAGGGGATCATCACACGGAAGAAGGGTGAAAGTGGGCTTTGGTTCTCGCAGTACTAATCATCGCTGTCGCAGGAAATGTATGTGGGTTTATTGGAGTTTGAGACACTCACTTTAACTACCCCGGAAAGGGATAAACTGGTCACCTTTTCAAGGTACAAACACTGGAAGATTCTCTGCTATGGTGTGCAAGGCTGGTAGGAACATAACCCACATTGGATGTCTTCTCTATTCACCTTTTTTTTTTTTGATATATCTAAAGCAAACTTAACCCCATTTCGGATAGGCTGTCTCCCGTCTCTCCCCCCCCCCCCAGTGACATGTCTTTTCTCCCCCTGTCCCCCATTACAGAAATGTATCCTTTATTTCCTGTTCGCTGCTTCGTAACTTAACTCAGAATAACCAAGGTTGCTTTCTCTTGGTGGGCGGAGCCGCCACACGCATCCAAGCGATTTTCTCTATGATTAGACAATCATTTAACCTCCGGTGCCCCCACACACGGGAGGGCCAATAGTATATCCATAAGGGATCATTCGCCTGGTACACAGTACGAGCGCGGCCACCATCGCAACTCCTATACATTATCAGGTGTACTCACTGGTACATTGTATTTCTCTCAGAGGTCACCGAGGGGGGGGGGGGGGGGGGGTGTGGTGGTGACCATGACCTCCACCCCCCCATCTCTTCAGCAATGATTATAGGTGCTCATCTGGGGGGGAGAGACACTAGTTTCTCTCATCATTAAGCTGTCAGAAGTGGTAGATTAACTTTAAGCAACAATGTCAGTTGACTTAAGTCAGTGGGATGGGGCTAGCAAATTGCTATGTTAGGGGGCAACTCGCTGACATGGCATTTATTTTCACCGAATACTGTGTGTAAGGTACCCCTCCCTCCCTTCTCCACTAATCATCATTATGACATTGCTCAGGTGAGCAGTAATACCAGGTGAACACCATTATAAGGACCACCAATGTCTGTCTAACATCGATCAGTTGTACCGATCGAATAAATAATCAAAATGCCAAGAACCCGCATCAGATCAGATACACGCTACTGAAATTTACCAATGCCCACCTTGACTCCCTAGGGGGCATCTAGACCTTTCATGGGTAGCTTGCGGTTGGCATAATTGCTAACGTTTACTTGTTTAATGACTGACAATGATTCAAGTCTATAGTTATTTTTTAATTATATACATAATATATGAAAACAATAGGTAGAAAACTTACAATTTTTTCGCACAATAAGACGCACCCTAAAGTTTTGGGGAAAGAAATTAGGGAAAAAAACCACTGGACCATGGACTGGACCATGGGGTATTCACTCTATATTCCTCCAGCCAAAAGGCTGGTGCCGGGAGGGAGGTCTTCACTGCAGCAGAGTGTCAGGGCTGAAACTTAAGCATGTTTATACACTTGCAGCACCCATTCTCTAAACATGCTGATCAACTTATGAAGAGACACATTTTACAGTCTGGCACTGAACAACTTACCCATTATTACCCATCTGCAGCCAGTCCCCCTCTCTTCTGGAAGAGCTGGCTGGGTCTGTGCTGGCCACGCCCCCTTTACACATACACAGAGCTGAATACACAGCTTAGCTGCTCTGTGTCTCCGGCTCAGCTGTCATCCATTACATTGAATAGGGGACAGCGCTGTCCCCTATTTAATATAATGGATTTTGAGCAAGGTTTTTCAACATGTTGGAAACCTGTTTTGTCGAGTTCCTTCGAGCAAGATCCATTGATCCTGTTTGAAGGAACTGTGAATGGTTCAGATGAAGTGACAGATTAGAGGAGAATCGGGAGCCGTGAGCGTGCATGCCGCCCGATGTTCCTCTAAGCTGTTACATCATCGAGCCATGTATGGCTAGCTTTAGTTACTACTGGCCACAGAACTATGTGTTGCATTCTACATTAAATGCTTTTGACCCCGGTACATTGTCTTACATGCTACTAACCCTTCTGTGCTCTGCCTAAGAAACCACTGACCTCTGTGACCTACATTTCAACCTACTGACCCTACACTGTATGTGACATACTAAATGACTGTTCCCTCCACCCCGCAATATATCGCACTATATAAAGTATACTGCATTCTGCATGAGGGGCGGGCTATTTCACACTATATGTGTTTCCGCATATATGCAAAAACACATGCGTTTTGCTATGCGTTTTTTAACAAATAAATGAAAAACGCAGTAATCAAAAATGCATACAGCAATGAGTTTTTAAAAACGCAACGCATACAGTGTGAATGGTAACATTGGTTGTCTATGTAAAAACTCATGCGGTAACGCACCCCAACGCATATAGTGTGAAATGGCCCTAACATACTACTGGCTCATGCACACTACTACATACTACGGAGCACGATTAGTCTAGGCGACTAGCAGTTTGATAAAGTTATCACTGATCATACTTATGGTCCAGTATCTGTAAATGGTTTTAGCAGGCACTCCTTGAGACATTAAAATCCATTTAATGATTTCTCTATGATAAACAAATCTAAAATGGCACGACGTTTTCAACCTGAATAGAAAGTGGAAGTATTGCTGAGTGAAGCTGGTGATATGTAGAACAAAGTTTCTGTGTCCCCTCCCCTTGTCCAGCATGTGATCGGAACACTGAGTGAGACGCAGGGCAGTGTGCTACATTACTGCCAGGCCTGGAAGAGTTCGCTCCACAGGCTTTTGTACTCTGAAATAGTAAGTAGGTTTGAGCCAGACGTTATATTTGATCCCTTGATGCAATAATTCAGATTTTCTAAGTTGCATGTTGACATGCAAAGCTGCAGTTCCTGTGCATGTAACATACAAAAGGGAGAACAGTTATTTTTGTTTACATATAATATGATATATTGGCACCTTTTGCTGGCTAAGAATCAGATCAGTCTCGGGGCTGGATATGGCATGGAAGGCTTGCTGGCAGAATCTAGGAAGTATTCGCAAGCCATAATCTTGCTACACACAGTGGACTACCTAGGGGAGGGGGTTGTTATCTTGAACGAAACTGACGGCTTGTTATTGCTAGACAGAGAATTTAGTTTTTTCGCAACAGGCTTGTGCCACAAGTGTGGTTGCCCAATTATCTAGATCGTAAAAATTGGCAGAACTATTGTGTTTTTTATTATTGTTCACTTTAATTTATAAAGTGCCAACAAATTGTGCAAAACTTCACATTCTAAAAGCGTTGAAAGGCTACAAAAGAGTAAAGAGGTGGGGTTTCAGGGCTTGTTTGAAAGTGTTAAGCTGGGCATACACAGGTAGATTCCTGGGCAATCGACCCGCAGTCAATCACAGCGTGGTGACATCACCCATCCAATTGAATGGGAATCAATGTGCACCACTTTGCACGTCAATTCCCGTTCGATGAGGACCTGGTACACCCGGTGTTAGAGCTGGTGCAGTGTCAGCTCTCACTAGCTGGGAGCTGCAGGTAGCCAGGAGAGAAGACCCAGCATGGCTCTTCCGCCCCCGTCCCCTCGCACAGCACACAGAGCCGTGACAAGCCCTGCCACCTTTCCATTGCCGGGATCACTTCAGCTACTTTGGATGGGGACTCACGGACATCAAACAGGGTTTTCCAACATGTTGGAACCCTGTTCAATTGAGTTTCTTCTAGCAGGATCTATTGATCCAGTTCAAAGGAAGGCATACATGGGTAGATTTTTTAATAGATTAGAGCACAATCGAGCTCCATGAGAGCAAATGGCACTCGATTGTGCTCAACTCTATTTAGAAATTTACCCGTGTATGCCCAGTTTTAGAAGTGGGAATAAATCTAATCAGAAGAGGGAGGGAGTTCCAGAGTAGAAAAGACCCTGGTGAAGTCTTGAACTCTGGGCAGTTTGGTTTTACTCAGATTGCCCCCCCACCCATACACCTTACAATCTTACCATACAATTGCTGTACAATTAACCTTCTACCAGAACCATGTAATATGAGGAGCTTATTAAATTGTATGGAGTGATCTAAAGGTGTATGGGGGGATGGGGTTTAAAGCGGTTGTAAACTCAAAATAAAAAATCCCCCACATACATTACATGGACATATTACACACCTGTCAGCAGTATACATCTGTGAAAACTGCTACACAGAAAAAAAAATAAGGTACTTACAATCTTCACTTCCTCATTCCCTAAGGCACCATCTTAGGTACTGGCACCTGAAGCCACTTCTGCCAATTCTGTTGGACATTACTAAGGTGCCCCTCCCCTGCAGACATATTTAACCAATCCCAAAGGGTTTGGTATGGGAGGACAGTTCTGGTCCTTCCAGAGATCTCTGTGCTGCATATGTGTGTTGCAGTTTGCATAGGAGACAGGAGTGAAGCTGAAGGATTACCTTGTAAGAGACAGGAGAGATTGAGACTGAAGTGAAACAGAAGGATGAAGATAACACTAGGTGACAGGGAAAGCACAAAGAGAAGCAGAGGATGGAGATAAGTGGTGGTGAAGGGGTTCAGTGTGGAGGTGATATGGGGGTGACATGGATTTGGGGGGCACACAGGTAGGATGAGGTTTGGTAAATAGGAGGTGATGGTGGAGGACACAGGAGGATTTGGGGCACTGCAGTGACAGAACACCTCCAATGTGACTGTCATTGTTCCTCTGCCCCTTACACAGCTCCCATGTCCTCCATCCTCCGAACACTTTGACAGCTGGCAGCACAAGCTCTCTCTCCTCACTCTGTCAGCAGAAGAACCCAAGCTGGAGAGGGAGGGGGTATTTCTTCTGCTGACAGAGCAGGAGCTGCAGACAGAAGTACGTCGGCTGTGACAGTGAGGTCACAGAGGACAGGCAGAGCATTAGGGGGCTGCAGAGAAGCTGGGATGATTTCCCAAGAGCCCTTTCAGCTATGACAAGCCCCTGCTGCTTTCAGGTTTTAATTTTTTTTTTTTTTAAAGCAGTGTTTGCAGTAGCTATCGGCAGCCTGATGGCGATAGTGGAAAGTGACCTACAACATGGTAGGTCCGCTTTAATTTTAAGGCATCTGATAGCCGTCCATAAAGAGATGGCAGCAATAGATATTGTCCTGGACAGAGGGAGGCAAGGCAGGGCCAAAGTATGACATGAGATCAGTGGGAGGTATTATCTTTATTTTGTTTGTATTAAACCCATGGCAAAGTGTTGCAGACCATTGCCATAGGTGAATAAACTTCTATAGGCCTTGGCCCTACTGCAGTAAAAGATTCAGCTATGGTCTCTGAAGGCCTGAATTTTGCATATTTTTTTTTTTTTTTTTTCTTTCTAGGCACAATGGCTAATGAGAATCGTTCACGGAAGCATAAGTGGTCAAGTCCACCAGAAATGTCTCCCAAAAAATACTTGAGAGGTCTTGATTCAAAACTGCCAAGGGGAACCTATTCCAGCAGAGAGCAAAATTCTGAAAAGTCCAGCCCACCAAGGGAAAAGCATGTGATGCTCTCTCCTTGTGAGAGTACACCAAAGCGCAATGTGGCTGTTAGGGCTCCCAGAAGTTCTGCAGAGACGGCAAAGAGCAAAGGCCACTTCCGGGCATCCAGCTTGGACTTCAACAGATATGACCTACAGGAATCCTCGATGAGTACTCCTAGAACTTCTATATCACTAACAGAGGTAAAGTCTTTTATTAATTAAAAATAATTTGTTCTTTTATTAGTAACAGGTATACAACAAATACAGCAGTAGAACATTACACTGTGGTTCTACAACCCAGAACGTCCTATTTAACACCTTATTAGCTTATGCTTTTTTTCATGTGTAAAAGCCCTTACACTTAACATGTAACCTACAGAATGTTTTTTTATTAAGTATTTTATAAAGTTTTGGGAAAAATTTGGCTTTGATCACTCCCGGCTCTCAAGGAATCTGCAATTGATCGTTTTGCTATAAATTTTCGCCACACCTTGAGAATCTGGGTCAGTTTTGACAAAAGCCGATCACCATAAAGGTCGATTCCTCAAAATTGTTCAGAATGGCTGCTGCATTGGAAGCTATGGGTCAATTGCACAGAAGGGATCAATTTTCTCCACCAACGTACTTGTTGCCGATTGTTCAACGCAAATGCGTGCAATGATAGATCGGCTAAAAATCGACCCGTGTATGCAATGCACCATACTATAACAACATATAAACAGAGTGCACAAGAAAAAGTTACATTTTAATGAAAAAATCCAACAAAACAAGGCCTAGTCTCCACCAGGTGTCCTGGACACGTCAGTGTGTGGTGTGAGCACAATTTGCTTTGGTTAGAGTGTGTCTGTAATGCAACCATTTAAAATCTTTGGAAATTACTTGTACAATACGTGCCAAAAAACAACGTATGTGTATTGTACACATCATTGGATGTGTCCCGCATCATACTTGCGGCACATTGCAGGCTATGCCACCCCTGTGTATACAGGCATATCATAGCCCATACAAAAAACTATCGGTAGCGTTTTTCCTGCTCTTTAATTTTCAGTGCAGTGGAGATTAGGCCTAAAGGAGATGTCCAGAATATGAAAGATAGACCTCGGACACTAAAGGTGGATTATTTACACGTGTAGATTTTTTCGTTCAACGAAAAACGAATGATTTTATGGTTGATTGATCAAAAATCTAGAATGGCCAACTTGTTCGATTGGATACATTTTGTTCAAAAAATTGTTCAAAAGGTCAGGGAACATGTTGGTAAATTTTTATCTGTCGTTGTAATTTCTAATGTATTTTCATTCAATATTGGGATAGACGAACAAAAAAATCTAATGTTATATTTGATAAATGAACAAACAATGTTCGACAACAACATCAAACAAAAAATTTAATTGGCGGTTGATTGAAGAAAAAATCTACACGTGTAAACCCACCTTAAACCCTCAAAACCTACAGAATGTTTTCTTGTAGTCAATTTCTCCCTAGAATCATTGAATTCTTGAAAGAAAAGCTCCCTCCTGTAGTCATTCAATAATTACATTGACAGTAGTGCAAGGGTGGTACTCTTCAGCAAACAAAAAGACAATTGAGTAACCCCCCACACACACATACAGTGGATATCCAAAATGAATCCTTGAGGATTCCCACCACACTATTCAAATGTGCTTTACAAAGACTACAATGACCATGGCAATGTTGAAAGAGTCTCCCTTTAATCATCAGTAATAAGGAAAAGAATGAAATGGTCGTGATCTATTGAGCCTTACCAATGTAACGTTTATTAAGTTAGGGTTTTCATCTATTTAGAAAAATAGGAAGTTTCCCTATACATAAGCATTGTGCTTAACATGGAGTGGGCCAGGAAAGGTGTTTGAGAAGTCTAGAGGATGGGTTTTGTATAATTGACCCGTTTACTTTCTCCATTTCTGTGTTTTTTCTTTTTTGCTAAACTATTTGGTTTGTTTCTTGAATCGTGGTGTAGGGGGATCCCCAATTAAAGATCGACAAGGATTCCAAAACAAAGTCTGATGAAGTGCCAAGGTCTCAAGCTCGAAGACATCTTGTCCCATCTTTGTTGTTTAAGAGAGCATGCAGCGACATACTGGGAGATTCTGCAAGGGCAAGAAGATCATTGGATAGCCATACAAGTCCCCCAGAAGCAGGGCAGACTAGTCATCGAGAGTCAGAGATTACATCCAGGATAGAACACCCAAAGAAGATTACAGAAGATAAATTGGCATGTAGGTCTGAGAATGCAACTCCTCCAAGCACCATAGTACGAATCACAAGAAGGCTTCATAAAGAGGAACCAGAATTCCATAAAGAAAAAAACAGGTTTCATAAAGAGGAAGCAGACCTAGAGAAAATGGAGGGCCCAGAGAAGAAAACAGAGGTTCATGAAGAGAAACCAGAGATCCCAGCAGCCAAGCCACGACTTGTGTTCTTAAATGAATCTGATAAAGAATCAGATACAGTAAGTACAAAAGACTTAAGCTAGTTATACACAGGTTGATTTTTCTGTTCAATTGTTACCTTTTGATCTCTTATCAATTGGATTTTTTTTTCAATTCTATTTAAGCCTGCCATACACACGCCGATGTGTGCAGACAGACTAGTCCCGATATGTTTCGGGAGGCTAACGTGATGACGTCATCACGTTAGCATCCCGGTGCATTATGGGGCCCCTTCAATCGGCCAGGCACCCTTTGTGTGCCGGCCATAAGCTGCAATGAAGACGGCGTCTTCATTGCAGTTTATGGCATCGGCTTTCATCGGCTCGCGCCGGCCAGAGATTATCGGACATGTCCGTTCTCTGGCCGGCCGAGCAGTGGGGCGACAGGGATCTGTCACCCCATGTGGGCACATGCCGATTAGCGGCCGATTTTTAACCTGACCAGACGGTGTGAGCGCCCATGCCCGTCGGTCAGATTAAAAATCGGCTGCTTATCGGCATGTGTATGGCTAGCATTAGTCACGTTGTGTGGCAGGGACACAGATATTTCTTTATTTGTTTATTCTTGAGAGGCCCAGGATCTAAGAGGGGTAAAGTCAATGCGATCACATACCTTTCTACCATTGTCGCATATATATATATAGCTATTACAAATCTTTATATTTATTTAGATTCTTAGTAAGTATATACCGTATTTTTTGGACCATAAGATGCACTTTTGGTCCGAATGCGCAACCCCCGCGGTCGCGCATTGGCTTCCCGCCAGCTCTTCCGAGCTGTCAGATGGGAGGTGCAGCCACAGCCAGATCCCTCATCTGTCTTGATCTGTTTCTACCAGCAGAGCCCTGCTGATAGAAGCAGTACAGCAGAGAGACATACATAGAAGCTGCCAGTCAGCAGCTTTCTTGTATGTCTGCCTGTAACTGCGATCACCTTTCCGGCTGGCAAGCAGGGAGATGAACAGTGCAGAATGAATCCCCCCCCCCCCCACTGCTGCCTGAAGTGTGCTCTCTAGTGACACAAAAATATGATATGTGATTATATTAAACCTTACTTGCAACTCCTTTAATTGTGTCACAGTTGAGCCACTCATCACGCATCTGGAATGTTGGCCAAATCCAGTGAAGCAGTGCTTACTGTAAGATGTCTTCAATTTAAATAGCTTTATTTATCTTTTTGTGTCTGTGCCTTCTTAGGGTGATAACCTGGAAAAGAATCCCTCTATAGGGAGTGACTTCTCTGACATAGAGGATATGGGCATGTTGGCCAGATTTTCTCAGGAAGATTCACCTCTCTTGGATCATTCTTCGATAAACACCACGTATAGGAATTCATCAAGCGATAACACAATGTATCCTTCTCAAGTCTATGGGAGCTCATTAAATAATTATGAAGACCTCTGTCCAACCAGTCCTTTGTACATGCCCAGTGCAGAAAAAAACAAGTGGCGCCAAGACGTGCTGAACAAAACCTGTGTTTCCGAGGTTTCTTTTAACAAAGAGTACAGTAATAATACTTCTAGTGACAGCGAAGGTGAGCTTGAAAAAAGAGGGGAACATTCCAGATCCTTTCATACACCAGGGATGTTTGATTTGAAGACTAAAATCACAAAAAGTGAGATTTTACCCAGCGTTGATTTAAACAGTCCCAAATACCTGCATGAAGGCTTCATAGACACTCACTGTCACCTGGACATGTTGTTTGCTCGGCTGCAGCATAGGCGCTCTTTTGCAGATCTCCGTGAGCAGTACTCCTCCACTTTCTCATCAGAGTTCCAGGGTTGCATCACGGATTACTGTGACCCACGAACATTGGACCGACTTCCTTGGAGGCAGATACTGAATGAGCACCTGGTGTGGGGTGCATTTGGCTGCCACCCTCACTTTGCACAATATTATAATGACAAGCTACAGGAGGAGATGATGCATGCTTTGCGGCACCCTAAAGCAATCGCGTATGGAGAAATGGGTTTAGATTATTCTCACAAATGCTCTACGACTATCCAGGATCAGCATGCGGTAAGCCAGAAAAGTTCACTAAATATTATCCAGCACCGTGAACCCTTCTCCCAGGCTTTTTTGTAATAATGAATTAGCTGTACAAAGACTCTTGTTTTTGTGTTATGTAAGCTGTTCACTGTGATGATAATTCAAAAGTTTTAGTTAAAGTGAAAGCCTTCCCAGGGTAGCGCCCCCATTCTCACTCTTAATTCTTTTTTAGATTCAGTTGTATGGGATGCTCCAGATCCTGTCCTTTTTCAAGTGCTTTCCTTGCTGCCTGGTATCGTAGGCACTTATTTGCTCTAGGGCTGGGCCCCACACACGTGTGGGGAGCGGGGACCGACAGATGAGCTGTGGAGAACAACGTGATGACGATATCATGCTGCTTTCCATCGCTCACAGTATCGGCGGACACCCTTTGTGTGCCGGCCGTTAGTTTGGACGGGGACGCCGGTCCCTATTCAAACTAATGCCATTGGCCAGAAATTTAGGGACATGTCCGTTCTCTGGCCAACGGAACTTTGGGCGTTCTTTTGACCCATGTGGGCATCCGTGCATGCACATCGGTCGGTGGCAAAATCGGCTCGTTACATGTGTGGGGACCCTAACAGCTTTCTAAGGACTCCACAAGTAGTGAAATTACCTCAATCAAGGGCTAGTTACAAGTTGGCAATCCACATTAATGTCAAGTTAAACATATTCTTGGATGTCCTGCTGTGGTTCCTCTTCTGGCCAGTACATCACTAGAATTTAACAAAGCAGTGTATTAAGGTAGGAATACAGGGGTCAATTTTTTATTTTATTTTTTTCTTCCAGATTTTTGCACAGCCGAGCGACGTGCGCACTCACGGCACTGAGCTTTGCAGAAATCTAGGAAAAAATCAACATGTGTATGCTGTTTCTTGAGAGAGATCAATATATCTCGCTCAGCCAAACAGGTTACCAACATGTTGGTAAACCTTGTTTGATAGCCTATACTTTGAATAGGTTCCCCATTCATAGTATAGACAGGCTACAGCTGGCTCCCGATATCGGGGAAGCCGGGCAGTAGCGTGATGACGTCATCATGCTACTGCCGAGCTCTCTCTGTCAGCTAAAAAAATCAAGCCGTGTGTCTCAGCCTTTAATTTAAAATAAATCTCAAGACTAGTGTATCTTTAAGTAGGGCTGCCAAATAATATTACTTCAGTTATTAGCATTTTTGTCTTCAAATATTTTTAAAACCCTGATACATGTTGTATGTTGGTTGAACTTGGTACATTTTGTGTTTTGCCTTATACTATAAACTGAATTTCCTTGCGGGTAGGTGTTCGAGAAGCAGCTGAAGCTGGCTGTTCCTCTGGGGAAGCCTTTAGTCATTCATTGTCGGAATGCAGATGATGATCTTTTCAGGATCATGAAGAAGTGGGTTCCCAGAGATTACAAAATACATCGGTGAGCAGTCTGTATATTTCTGTGGGATGAGCCACATGTTTTGCATGTGAAGAGGAAATTCTATGCATCTGAACCAAAGAAAAGATGGCATGTCATTAGTTTTACATAATCCCCATTAAACATTCCCCATACACTACCCTTCTGTTATTATTCCCCAGCATAATAATTGTGCTCACCACAGCCCAGAGATGAAGTTATCATTGAAAGATCACATCTCTAAGGGCATCAGTCAGTGGCTTTGTCCCTTGTCTGTGGACCACCTATTTGCTATGAAAACAGTTCAAAGGTGATCATTGTAAACACAACTGTAGCAGCTGTGTGTCCTCCCTCTGCTTGTTAGTAAGTAAATCTTTAATTTGCAAAGGTATTTGTACATTTTCACTATGTGTGCATATTCAGATATATATATATATATATATATACAGACTTGATCAGTGTCACATTGTGGTGGAGGACCTGTTGCCCCACCATTACCCACCATTACAACATAATTTCAGTAGTGAGGACCTGCATTTACGCTTGCACAGCTTTCTGTAAGAGCACCTAAACTCACCTGTGCTGCATTGTGTCCCTCACAAGCAAACCCCCTATGACGATCTGTATAAAACCCATATATAAATATCCTTCCCTGTTTCCCTTCCCCTTTTCTCAAAAACTCAGTGACTGTAAAATCAATGACAGCCAAGACATCTGAAGCTGTCATAGCTATATTTCTATATAGATATGGACTTGTGGTCCCATAGAAAGCAGTTATATCTGTTGCCCACTGTTGGGTTCAGGATTCTGGGACAGCTCAGAAGCTGGGACAGCTCAGAGGTAAGTAACAACATTATTTTTTTGGTTCCATGAGGTGCACTGTTTGGCACTACCCTAGGATTTAAGATGCATTGAGGTCTGGACTTTCTCCATTTGGCCATTTCAACACATAAATTTAAAATTTTAGCAAGTGTAGCCTTAAGCAGGGAACAGACGACTCAATGTTTGAGCTGTCTGATGTTCCCATGACGTCATCACGCTGCTGTCAGATATTGGCGGAGCCGGGGAGACAGCTCTGTTCTCTCCTTAGCTCAGCCGGTGCTTTACATGGAGACCCGCGGTTTCCATTTAAAGCAACTGACATCGGGCGTATTTAACGGTCAGCGATGGCCGCATATTATGTGGGCCAGATAGATGGCCCATATCTTCACGTCTGTACCCAGCTTATGACTTAATTGTTTGGAAATGGCCTTGTAAACGTTGCACAGATTGGGCAAATGGGCAGCAAATGTTGTTTCTCTAAGATCATTACTGATGTCTTCCCAACTTAACATTGTTCATTAACCCCCCTGCCGTTCCTGACGGTCCCAGCTCGTACAGCTCTGACTTGTCAGAACAGCAGTGGACCAGCTGGGTTCTTCAGGAAGAGATTGAGCCATAGGAGCGCAAACTCACTGCTCAGTGTGGCTCTGATCTAATGAGGCAGCTGCAGGAGAACGGATCACCCCCCCCCCCCCATGCTCTCCTATGTAACCTGGCTCATCTGCAGTGCCATCTAGTGGTTACAGTGCTAATGTATCTGATAAGGGGAATTATTGAAATCTTCATTATCTGATATTGTGAGTTATTCACAAAGCATCTGAACATGTTATTGTATTCAGGATGTCTACCAGACTCCATCCCCAAAAAATTTTTTTTCCCATTTAAGTGCGCTCTATGGTGTGCTTTTATAGAAGAGGATTACCACTTACACCTTAGAAAAGGGAAGGCCACCATCCCAAATTAAATGTACATGGAGGGGGGGTGGAGGGGCAGTGAGCTCCGAAAGTTCATCGGACCCAGTGTCCTTCCAATTTTTTCTCTCAGCCCGAAGGCAAAGACGCGGGGACTTTCTATGTGGCCAGCCCAACCCTTAAATGTTACCTCAGATTGAGGATTTTAAAGAAGATCGTAATACAGATACACATCAAGACGAACATATGCTTTTGTGCTTTTGGTACAGAAATCTGTACCTCAGCAGTGCGCTAGGGAGGTTAACATCTGATTATCTGGTTTCAAACCAAGGAACTTCTGTTTTTATAGATGCATTGAAATCAGTTGGCTAAAAAACAATGACAAGTAATATGCCATGCATTGTTTTTTTTTGTTTTTTAAATATGTCCTGATATATAAAAGCATTATAAAGGTGCATTGTTTTCCTTTGACTGTATATAGCCCAGGTGCCCAACCTGCGGCCCTTTGGGTGTTCTTCAGCGGTCCCCCTTGCTCCTCCACTTGCGGACACCGAAACCCTAACTGTTAATGAATAGGGTATAGGACCTCACCTGTCAGCCGATCCCCCTGACAAGTGAGCGCCTATGCTCCCACTATCCAACTAACAGTTGATTGTATAACATATATTGTGGCACATAACCTCAGAATAGGGGCACATCACCTTAAATTGAAGGTAATGTGCCCCTTATATATCATTTTAGGCTTTGATTAAATCTATGAGGCACATAACCTATGATGATATACATGACACAAAATGTGCATTACCATACTACAGTGTTCCCTAAAGCTTGAAGTAAAATTAAAAACAAGTTTTGATATTTAAAAATGAAAAAATGTCTTCTAGCTATACATGCTGTCATCTTTTGATTATAAAATGCTTCTACAAGTCAGTATAGATTGTATTGTATGTAATGTGCGGCCCTTTAGTGATGGTGAGGGCCGCACTTGTGGCCCTCCATATCAACTCAGTTGCCCACCACTGTTAAATAGTCCTAGCATGCAAAGTATACATGTCTCTGGATCCAGGATTTCTACCTGCAATACATTAGTATATATACAAGTATATATTAAGATACTATTTGTCCCTCAAATGTCTAAATGTGTTTTGAGAAACTAAGCTAAAAAATATTTGATAGAAATGTACAAGTCCAACAGGGCATCACAAAAATGTAAAGACTGGAATCCAAGGGTTAGTATTAAGTGGGTAAAAGAAATATAAAGTTTGTGCCATGTTTAATTCTCTTGGTACCAAGCTGATTGAAATTGCTGCCTTATCTGCAGGCCTTAATTTTTGCTTTTCAAATTGTGAGTCTGTGATCACCATTCTCTTTCAGACATTGCTTCACTGGCAGTTACAAAGAAATTGAGCCGTTCCTGAGTGAGTTTCCAAACATGTCTGTGGGTTTTACAGCTGTCCTAACATACCATTCAGCAGCAAGCGCTCGGGAAGCGGTCACTCGGATTCCTTTGGATAGGCTGATTATAGAAACAGATGCTCCGTTTTTTGTACCTAGACAGGTAATAACTCTAAATGGCAAAATTAACAAATGGCATTTACTAAGCCTCATCTACTTCCTCTCATTCATACTTGTCTATTCCCAGTACCAATGATACAGAGAACATTGAACTTGTCATGTCTGTCAGCTTACACTGATTGGTAGTAGGTAAAATAATGATGAAGCCCTTAGGATGCATTGTCTAGTTTTCGCCAACTTTTCTCCAAAACTTTCTTAAGGGCTTTGGCTGGGGTATAGTACTGTAGCACAGTTAGGGTAAACCCAAGGAAATGCCTCACACTAGTCCTGTGCCTGCATTTCTGGTAACATGCAATGCCGCATGTTACCAGAAATGCCCTGCAGTACACATTTTTGCAGGTGAGCTCAAGCACTTGTTTGGGAGATGCAAAAACGCAGCAAAATGCATTTTTTTCTACTACCGTGTAGAAAACGCAAACAAGTGCAGTGTGGCTAGTGTGAATAAGCCCTGAATTTGTTTCAATATCTAACATTCTCCAGCTGCACATCAGTTAAGTGTCTGTTAATATTTTTTACTTACAAATTTCAATAGTTATTTAATCAAATTTGGTGCAATAAGCTCCTTTTTAAACAATCCAATGCATTGACTAGAACTCAGGAAGGAATTTTGCAATTTTTTACAGTGATTTTACCTTTCTGTTTGTCAACCTTCAAACCTCTTTTACTACAAATGCAAAGTGTACCAAAGTGCTGTATTTAAACTATATATACTTTGTTCTCTATCACACTACAGTTATTTCTGTTCTGTGCAAAGATGCTAGAAAAAGTTCCTAACATTCAATCCCTGATGACAACACTAGCAACCTTAGACCATTCAGAGGATAAATCTACTCTGCCTCCTTGTCTGCGTCAGTTTTCTTTATAATCATTTATGGAATACATTTTCTATTCCTGCAGACCCTAAAGTTTAGTGTACACAATATATAAAATAAGCAGAGACCTAAAACATTTCTGGTACATGTTTCATTAACAAAAGGAAAGCATTTTCTTGTTTGCCATTGTCTCAGTCTATGCCACCTTTATTTGTATAGAGCACAAAGAACCATATACACTTGAGTATAAGCCAAGGTACCTCATTTTCAAAAAAAAGAAAAACATGTAACAGATGAATGTCTCAAATATAAACACATGATATCATCACCTTTTTTGTCAGAGATATCAAGTGAGCCCAGGAGACAGGGCTCAGCTATCCACGCACCTGGTGTCGATCAACAGAAAAGTTTGCAGCGAGACCAGAGAGGAAGTCTGCTCACAGGCATTATTGTTCATGTGAAGAGTGCGGGTCTTATGCCGATAAGAGGCCGATTTTTCACCTGACCGACGGGCGTGCGTGCTCGCGCCGTCGGTCAGTGGAAAAATCGACCGGCCAGAGAACGGACATGTCCGATAATCTCTGGCCGATGGAAGCCGATGGCATTAGCTTCAATGAAGACTGGCGTCATCACGTTTGCACCCTGGTGCATTATGGGGCCCCTTCAGTCGGCCGACTGAAGGGGCCCCATAATGCACCAGGGTGCAAACGTGATGATGTTATGTGATCATCACGTTTGCATTCCGGTGCATATCGGAGCTGGTCTGTCTGCACCCGTCGGGGTGTGTATGGCAGGCATTAATCTTAGTGCTACAGAACTTTTTGAAGTAAGGAAGGGCTGTAGAAGCATTTCATTTGCAAGAAAAAAAGTATTGTTCAAAGGCCCCCCATACATGTGTCCATCCAGGGACGATTTTGCGGATGATCGGCCGCCATGCTTGTTGCGGCGCTTGCTCAGGTCGAAAAACTGAGGCTCCCACCTGGATCGACCAACCGCTCAGAATAGCACCGCAAGTTGCTCGCACGCCAGGTCCCCACCCAAAGTTTCTTATGGGAATCCATGCGATACCCATATGTTTGGTGGACGACCAAAAGCAGCGTGGTCACCACGCTGTGATCGGTTGTTGGTGGAACGCATGAGGATCTACCCGTGTTTGAAAAAACGACATGTGCTAGAGCAATAATTTGAAGAAAAAAAAAAACTTTCCTACAGCACCCGGCCATTTTTAGTGATACCATGTTCAGGGGGTTTCCAAATAACTTGCTAAATTTGCTCATTAAACTGTGGTTTTCATCTCTTGACTCGAGTATTAGCTGAATTGAATTTTTTTTCAGCACAATGATTTGCTGCCTTTTCTCCATAGGATGCACTACTGTCTTTATACAGTTGTGACATATTCTACAGAGAACACTCTACGGCCAGCAACCCTCTGCTCTAGGATTCACCTGGAAAGGGCTTGAATCAACTGCATCTTTTTCACCACGCAGGGATAAAATGCGCACACAGGACAATTGCCCACTGTTTACGGAGAGCTTTTGCTGTTCATGCACGGCTACTCAACGTCCTGTGATCTTCATTGGACTTGTCACTGCGATGACCATGCAGGGCCCAGCATTAAAAACAAAGCTTTGCGATGCTTTGACAACGCACAAGTGGGCACTGTCCCATTCACTGGAATACGCAGTGTCCTGTCTGCATCTCTTTTTGTCCAACGTGGGAAAAAGTGCAGCGGAAATAAGACCAAAGCCTTAGAGAGTGAGGGAGAGCATGTACAGTTCATGTTCTTTATAGTTTATAAAACATACTTTACATTTTTTTTTCTTTACAGGTACCTAAAAGCCTGTGTAAATTTTCGCACCCGGGTCTTGCCCTGCACACTGCTGAGGAAATCGCCTGGCTCAAGAACTTACCAGTGAAATCTGTCTTGACAAAGATTCGTGAAAACACCCACAGGCTGTATAATATATAAGTGCCTAATGACCCCTTTAAAAAAAAAAAAGAAGTTGGTGCCTTGTTTTAAACAAAATGTCTTTGAGAATTATCAGCATTCCGTTTACTGAGCTACATGCATTGGAAGACAGGTTTATTTAAAATGAATTTTATTTTAGATAAAGACTTCCTTTTATAGATTTGTTAACTTTTGAGTTATACAATAATTTTACTATTTGAAATACGAAGATGTTTTATCACTGTTTAAAAAAAAAAAAAAAGATAAACCTGTTTCAATAAAGACATTGTATGCAGAAGAGAATTCAATAATTCCAGTGTCTGGGTACAGCAACCCCGAATCAACAAGCAAATGCTTCATTAAAGTGGAGCTTTTACTAATTCTACAAGTCCGCAGAAACATTTCTGCTATTTCACATTATACAGAAACCATTGCTTCAGACAAGCTCCACCTTATAAGATTTGAAAGCCATATTGAGCTCTATTTAGTAACTTTGTCTATGCTGATATCAGGCCAATTGAATTTTTGTCATATCACCTTATCTGGCCGGGGCAATGATTTTAATGTTAAGGCTGATCTGTGTATTAATGGTTTGTCCGCTTTAACTGCACAATCCCCAAGAACTTGTATGCACCTCAAGCAACCAGTCAAATTTGCATTCCATAAAGCACAGAACATACAGATTTCATAATTAATGTCAATAATTTATTTCGGGGTAAAACATACAAGAGACCCTTAACAGATTAACAGGTAGAAAGCCTAGAAGAAAGACAATTGTCAAGGATGGGCAGATTTAGGGCTTCATCCATCCTCACTTGCTCTGAGTATCTTCTTTTTTACCCTCTGGATCTAGAAAAAAACGGTAAAGCACACCATGGAACATCAGCATTAGCAATGTACTGCATCTAGTGATATGTGATTGAATAAATGTGTATATACAGTACAGTGATATGCAGAGTGCTTCTATCTGTCCCCTAGTCTAAGGGCTCCAGGGGATGCTTACCCATGGGTGCACATAGCTTTTTTAGTGAGCTACACAGGTGAATACCAGGCGATGGTATAACCCCATATTTAGGGTGGTCTTCTGCACTGTCCTGTGCCTCAACTTCCTGCATGGTAGATTC
Source organism: Ptychadena robeensis (assembly GCA_036250615.1). Taxonomy (NCBI): domain Eukaryota; kingdom Metazoa; phylum Chordata; class Amphibia; order Anura; family Ptychadenidae; genus Ptychadena; species Ptychadena robeensis. The sequence continues at coordinate 91,054,491 of CM070037.1, forward strand.
TGCTGCTGATGGACCTTCCTGGTCTTGACTGAGCCTCAGATTAGCTGTCTCCAGCCACAGTACTTTAATCTTGTCAGATTTTACCCTTACATATGCCTACTCTGACCTTTAACCCCCAGATCTCCAACACCCTTTTTATTATTAGTAATTTACATTCCCAATTTGACACCCCTAACTGCAACTATTCATAGTTATTAATGTTTTCCTGCAGTTTTCCAAGTGATTATATACATGAAATAATTTAAACTTGTACAGTGGTGTATACATATAAAAGGTGGTTTGTACAGTTATTTATTGTGTTCAAGTTTAAATCTCAACTCAATCTTGCTCACTTGCTCTTTTCTCAATGTATCATGTCACCAGCTACTTTCACACACATAGGGGAGGAACACAGGGGGGCACTGCAGGTCTCTCCCCTCTCTAGCTAGTATGCCAGAAGGGGAACACATGAGCGCGTAGCGGACCACGGGCCCCCATAGATGGCTGGGCCCAGGACGGGAGTCCCCCCTCTCCCCACCTGACGCCCTGGTGATATGGTTTAATGTGGCTTTCCCTAGGACTTGTACTCCCTAATGCATTGTATCCTATTTATTTAAATAGACACACAGGCAACCACATTTATCCGGTATCTTCCAACCTCTGTGGGTGCTGTATAACAGGGAGTTTACTGTAACCGTTTTAGATACACTTTAAATTCAAGAAACTATTTTCATTGGTAACCCAAAAAGTGTGCAATATAGTTTACCTATCAATGAGCTAAGAGAGAGGAATGAGTACAGGTAGTCTTGCATCACTGCCGCCTGCTTCTGTGTTAGCTTCATACTGTTATCCACAGGGATCATCACCTGAAAATGATAGAAGTTTAGCTGTTTACGTTATGAAATAAATATACATTTTTGCCTGAATAAGCCAGTATTGATGGGCTTTAAGCTGGCCATACACCTTTTAGATCTCTCTGTCAGATATCCTTTATATCCATCAACAACTATGTAGTATAGGGTCCTCTGTGATTGAACACAGGTAGACTTGATGGTTTAAATGTCCCTCATATTACATGGTTTTGGTAAAACAAGGAAACTTAAGGATACCTGACAGAGAAATCTAAAGGTGTATGGGCACCCTAAGTCATTAAATTTCTCCAGCTGCGAGACCCATCTTCAGACTTTTTGCTCTGATATTACTATCTTTTTCCAGGTTGAATAATGCACCAAACTTTTTCTGCAGGGCATTGTTTATCTGCACACAAAGGGAGTCATTGTCCTTTACTAACAGTTTAATTATGTAAGATTGGTACTAACAACACATCAGTTATACTTTGTATTATTCAGGACATCACCAAGTAGGCTTATGTCACACTTAGGTTATTATTATGTGCTTGGTTGGGAGACGCTAAAGGGCAACACCTCGCTTGCATATGAAGACGATTTGAAGAGAAGCGGTAATGATATCCAGTGAAATAGGGCAGTGCTGACAATGCTGCTTTCATTTATTGAATTTTTTTTAATGCATTTGGATGCGTTAATAATATTGAGGTGCATCAAAGACAGATGGGTATTCGTTTTGATGTGTCTACAATGAATTATACCTCTACAAATAATAAAAAAAACATGCCTTAATAATAGACCATAAATGGATTACAAACATGCAAATGAAATGAAAAAAAATAAAACACTAAAGGTCCCCATACATGGGTCGATACCCACTCTATCAGCAACCTGCATGATCAATGTTGGTAATTGATTGTGCATCAATTCGCCATTTAACTGGCAACGTCACCACGCTGTGCTTGAGCGGGCCATTTATCTAGGTCAACCTGTGTATGAGAACCCTAAAGGATCTAAGAAGCAGTAGAAAAATAACCTCAGTCTGTAAGGTTTTTTGTCTGGCTTAACACTATTCAGATTTTAATGAACATTATGTCACCTAATTTTCTGTCCAGGATCTCCAGCATCAATCTGCCATTCCCTCTACAGTAAATATATCTCTAGCCCACCAAACTCACTTTAATGTATTATTTTGCAATTGTGGAGGTTCAAGATGCACATAACCACATCTTTCTGGTGTCAGCACTCTGCTGGCTTCTCTTGTGCAATGAAATATAGTTTAAACTGAAAGATTTATTTAATGACTTCATTTGTATGTTAATAGGGAGGAGGCAGTAGCTAACAACCTGCAAGTTTCACTGTTGCTTAAGTAAAAAAAAAAATATATATACCAACCCCCATCTCTGTCTGCTCATCATCCAGGCCATCCTCCACTTCCCTGCGATTCATATTGGCATGTCTCAGCTTATTCTGCGATTGCCTTCCCTGTAAATTAGAAGTAACACATTCATTTGCAGAGGTTTTAAAGGATAATAACATGCTTTTAAATTATAAGTTATAAATCATTAATTATCTATGGGGATGTTCCTCTATCAAGTCATTAAGTTAGGCATTGTCTCAAGGTTTTCTTCTACAACATTGCTGCATTCGCACTGGATTCTGATAATATTTGCACCAGTTACAATTCTAATAAAACTCCCTTTAATTTTTCAGTTTAATCAACTGAATAAAATCCTCACAGACCTCCTCAATTCCTTTTAAACTGAATCTATCAAACAAGAGTCATGGAAATAGAGCATATCATTAAAAAAGCTATGATTGTTCAGGTTGTAAAATTTCAGTTAGGGCTTGTGTTGAAATCCACTGCATTGTGATTGCAAACATTAATAGCTCCATCAGCGCGACACGCTGCTTTTCAATTTACATGAATGTGGTGCGCTACACCAATGAGACAGTAATGCTCTGTACAATGCAAACAATCAAAGGGTTTAATGGATGCATCATCGCGTTAATGATGCCTAGTGTACACAAGCCCTTAGGGCCCTTTCAGTGTATATGTGCTGCGGTGCCGTTTTTTGCTTTAGTGCTAGCGCTACCTTGTCCATTAACCACGTTAGCTACTAGCAAAAAATAGGCATTTTGCACTTGCATCTTCCATATAAGATGGGAATATGTATTATGGGAGACACTTGTGCTGCATGCAACAGGGCAAACATAGGGCCAGTGAAATGTACACAGGTTTCCTATGTTACCTTGCTTAACACTAGCCATGCTGTACCCTACCGCAGCTGCAGTGCGGCTAGAGTGAAAGGGCCCAGCTTTTTTGTTTGTTGTCACTCGCCGCTTTTTCCCTGCAGCTTTACTAGTTATGAACTTTGTAACATTTCAGCCAGGGACTTTCATCAGGGAAATAGCCAGTGGCTTTCAGTATCAGGTTATGGACCAGTTAACCTTCTTAATGTTCATGACGAGCCCATCTCGTCCAGAGTTTGTGTGAAGAACAAACTCTGGATGAGCTGGGTTCCCATGAAAGCCGCATATCCCCGGAAAGCTACGGCGATGCATCCAGCCGGGGCTCTGCGGCTTCACTGATCGTGTTGCGGTGACTCGGAAGGGGGCGAGGGTAAGCAGTGCCATAGACCTCCATGTTAATGGAGGGGCTTCTGCTCTCCAGACTGGCTGTATGGAGAGGGGAGGGGGGAGGGAGGAAATGACAGGCAGTGTACCTCGTACACTGCTGCCATTGCCTGTACCACACTGTTAAAAACGGTGCGGTACAGGCGGTGCGCTAGGGAGGTTAATAATTTCATCAAATATTATTGATTTATTTTCAATATTTGTATCTGGATATAATCACGATAAAAGATTCTTACTGCAATCTTCTGCATGTCAGCTGGACTTAGGAAGGTTAAGCCAGCCTGCGCCTCCTCTGTCCACAAGAGAAAAAACAGAACAATCCCAAAGATGGTGACTTTGCCCAATTTCATGATGGAGTCCTGATCACTGCACTGTCAATAGCTGGAAGATAGAAAGTAATGAAAACATAAAGTAGGTGGTAATCTGTTTTGGAATAAATATTGTAAGCATAAATATTCATTTATGATCTGTACTCTCTGAAAATATATGAAATACGTGTATGCAATTTTTTTCATTTGAGAAAATATTTGTTTTTCTGTCTATTCCTGAGATGTATTCCTGAGCTCTGGCGAACAACACTGCCCAGTCTACAAGATTATTTCCTGCTGCAGTTCACCAGCTAGGCTACACAGCATTTTCTTTTTCTGTTTGATTGTTTTGGAACACATAATGTGATCGATTCACAACCAATTGATTCATTTCTTTAGCCTTGTATGCATGCTGCACAGTATAATCTGATGCAAATCGATCGAAATACAGAGAAAACCCAACTGATATTTTTCATGTCCGTTCACCTTTAATTTGTTTCCCATTTCAATCATTACGATTCGGCTAAACGGGAAATTATATCAAAATGATCAACTTAAAATGATCGCATTTTAATTTGATCGAACAGAAAAATCAAACCGTATGTGCCTACATTTACAGATCTTGTTATTTCCCCAGCCAGTGGAAGGAGAAGTGGCAGATTGATTAATTTATCTTAATTTCACTCTGCTCTCTCCCTATATCAGAATGTATTGGCACATCAACCCTACAGCATAAGTAATGTACTCCTGCTGGTCTTCCTTAAGCCGGCCATAGACGTCCCGAACTATGGCCGACTTTTAGCAGATTCCTCACAGCGTGGTGATGTCACTATGCTGCGAGGAGTCGGCTACAGAACGGACAGGAATCCCCTGTGTTCCACTAACACACGCGATTCCTGTCAGACTGTAGCCAATTAACTCAGAGGGGGAGGAGACTTCCCCTCCGAGGTAACAGACTGCAGCGCAGGATTGAGCAGAAAAAGAACCAGCAGGACGGATCCGTGTGCGATCCGACCTGCCGGCTCTTTTTGTCAGATCCTCAAGATGGGCTCCCTTATAGTTGCGGGCTCCGCGGGAGCGAGCGCGCCGGTTGGTCGGCTGCAACTATGGCCGGGAATCGGCCTGTCTATGGGGGGCTTTATACCAGTCTCCGCTCTGCTGCACAAAAGGATTATACAGGATTAAATTCAGTTATAAGAAGTAAGACAATTACAATATTCAGTAGAAAAACAACAACAAAGTCTAAAGAAAAAGTTTTGATATTTAAAACTGATCGAACTGCAAAACTAATACAGACATTGTGTACAGACCACACACAGAAAACAATTACTTATCGTTCAAATGGTATTAAATCTAATAGACATATGATTATACAAGCCTAAACAAAATAAAGTTCCATAAGCTTGGGTTGATGTATGAGTTGGCATATACCCCATACTGCAATACAGTGTGGTGCGGTGGTTACACCATAGTGCAATACTTACACTTAGGCCTCACAGTTGAGTGAACTCACAATCTATAAGTCTGACAGATATAACTTACCTGAAATGTGCTGTGTGAAATGTTCGTCCTTCTACATCTGTTATATATTTATAGCCGAGCACAACAATAAGGTTCAAGTTTTATCGCAACAGAAATGACACAACTTGGGAATGTTCGATCTGAGGCCTTCAGCTAAAACCTTTGTCATTTATCTTTCCAATGTGTGCTTTGTGGAGGAAAGATAAGAGGCGACATCATTTCTTGCTCTGCTTATTTTAGATATTTTGTTTGTCAATGAAACAGATGGAAGGCCTTTTTCTGGACCCATCACTATGGATATGGCTAGTGTAAGTGCTCAGAAACAAGAAGATATACTGTGTAGCCATTTGTCTTTGTCAATCATTCTGTATGACACCAGTATGCACCCACATTACTGCGCAGTGCAAGTCACATCTGCAGCTTAAGCCCCCCATACATCTTACAATCTTAAGGCCCCCATACACGGGTCGGATTCCGGCACGATCGATTCCGGGCTCGTGCACGCGAATCGATCGTGCTGGAATCGTGTGCAGCCCACCTTGTCCGATCGATCGCGTCCGATTGATCAGGGGCCCAGAATCGGATCGGACAGAGAACCAACATGTTGGTTCTGTCAGATTGATTCAGGGCCGATCGTGCACGTTGGTGGTGGCCCTCAGACTGATCCCATCCTGATGAGGTCATGGCCGATCGACTGATGGTGAGGCGTCCGACCGATCGGACACGGAATCGTCCAGGAATCCGTGGGACAAGGTGGTATGCAGCGATCGGATACTCTTAATTGGCCAATCGATCACACCTCCGATTCCCGGCAGAATCGTCGGAATCGATCGGATGGGTGATCGAGCGGCCATGGAATCCGACTGTGTATGGCTGGCTTTACCCTACAATGACTAATTTTAATCAACTTTTGTTCTACCAATACCATGTAATATGAGGACCTTAATAAACCTTCCAATCACTATGTATTCTATCAGGGAGAAAACGGCCCTACATAGTTGTTGGTAGATCTAAAGAAAATTGTATGGAGTGTATGGTGTATGGGGGACTTTAGAGTGGGCTGATATACTAGGAAGCCTATTCAAATTCATAGAAATGAATAGGATTGAAATTGAAGGCCTAGAAATGGGCCCATAGCGAATTTATGTCTCAATCAGGAACGGGGTAAGCCACATTTCAAATTAAAGCCCCATCAAATACATAGGCGTGATCGCCCGCCCCATGATTATAATCGCAGGAGACCGCCTAACAAATGTCCTATTGGGTCAAATAAACTTAATTTGGGGTTTGTCAGAATCTCTTCAATTGTTGGCAGTTGTGTATCCAAACAAGACATTAAGTCTAGGGCTCCACATGCGCTAAAATCCCTGCGTTCAATGCAGAAATTTTAGCGTAGTGCACCAGCTGCAAAATCAAAATGTAAATGCGAATGTTTTTTCAATAAATGTAAAGAAATTATACAACTGATGTTCATGCCCCTACGATTCCTTCTTTACTTCAGGTACTTATTTTCATAGGGTGACAATATTCTCCTCCTGTGTCACACAAGGATTCTAATGAAGACTACAAATGGCCATATATAAAGGTAGCCATACACAGGTCGATTTTCCACTCAATCGGGTTCTGCCCACCCTGACCGATCGACCAAACAAAATCGGACATTGAACCGACGTGTTGGTTTTTTTGGTCGATCGTTTGGCAATCGAAGTACGTTGGTGGACTCATAGCTCCCTATGCAGCAGCCTTTCCGATCGATGGAGTTTGTGGAATCGGCCATTTTGGAGATCGGCTCATGTCCAAATCAGTCACAAATAGGATTCCGAAGGTGGTTTTGCATTGATTCCGGATCTGATCGGCAATTGATCGGTGACAAATCGGCCCGTGTATGTCTACCTTTAGAGATTGATAGTGGTGTTTTTTTTATAACTTATAAGTAGAGATTGCGTAAAGTGTGTGTTTATGATTCATTTGTCTGTATGATTTGTGTGTGATTCAGGTAAAATAACCCTGTTGGCATTTTCAGATAAATAAGTGGGTTTTAGTTTTGGCACTCAGTCTGTAAAACAGTGGTGCCCAACTGAGTTGATGTGGAGGGCCACAAGTGCGGCCCTCAGCACCA
>CM070037.1:91063488-91074353 GCA_036250615.1 Ptychadena robeensis
ACAAGACTGTGACTATTCACAAACTACTCAGTGCCTTAAAAGTCCCCCACCAAGCCCCTAATAACAACAGATAGTTATTGTAATAAATCAATACTTTATTTCAGAAGGTTTTTTTTATTAAACAAAAAATTCTCTCCTGCAAAGTGAGGAATATGAATAAATGTTTCAGTATTTGTTGAAGGGCACACAGAATGTTTCATTTTCCCCACAAACACAATAAAAAAGATTTACATTTTTAATGGGAACTCCTCCAAGCTGGATATTGCTGGAGATTCCAGCAAAAAAGACCAGAGAGCCTGAGCTGCTCCAAAACAAGTAGTGGAGACAAAGCCCAATAACTCCAGCTTCACGGCTTACAAGAGGACAGAACAGGATGGGAGTCTTAGCATGGATACAAAACCCATCAATGCCTTCCGAGTCCCTTTAAAGGTCACAAAATATATTAAAATCTGAAAAACTTTCTTTTTACTGAAACATAATGTGTGGAATTTTGTAAGCCATCCAGTGAATCTGTACCCAATCAGGGAGGCCCCCGTACACTACATAGTTGCTGGCCGATCTGAAGGAAATTGTATAAGGTGTGTTGTGAGTTTAGGAAAGACATTTAGAAAAGCACAAAAGGCTGCCAATGACAAATCCAAGGAATATCTGTACCATATAGTTCCATATGGTATGCAGACATATTTGAAAAAAGAAGTGTGATCTGTTTGTCGGGTAATAAATATCTAAAAGTGTTTCAATAACAATACTTGCTTCACTTAGCATGGGCAATATATTTGGTAATCTTTAAATGAAACCGATGCAATACCATTTGGCCTTGTTTTTTTTAATAGTTTGGGCACTTTCGTTTTAGGCATATGCAACATGTTTGAGCCACTAATAACCCCAAAGCATGCTGCCCAGTGGAATTATGTGAAGATTGTGGTTTTTAGAAGTTGTTGCAACCTGCTTTTCTTGTCTCAACGCTCACAAAAGTCTGTGGATAAACTAATAATAATCCATTTATATTTTCTGACAGATGACTTTAGAATTAAAGTAATTTATACTTAATTACGAATTAGACTTTAGTAATTTAGCATTTGGTTTTAGGATTTTAATTAATGTGGACCATTGCTGATTATAAATTATATACCCCAATTTTAGCCGACAGGGAAGCAGCACATTTGAAAACATTCTGGAAAAAAAATGCTTGATGGTGGTAACGATCCATATTCTATTAAGAGGCCACAAAAGGCTGCAGGGTGGTGGAAATATGTACATACAAATTGTCCTGGTCAAGATTTAGACTCTCATAAAATCAGCCAAAGCAGTCTCATAAAAAGAGTAAACATTAATCATCTCAGTGGTCCAAACATCACTGCTCATTCTGCTGCCCATCTGTCACAGCAGACACTGCTCCTTGGCCCTTGTTGACGTCGCTGATACAAGCCCATTGGCCATCCGCAGACTCCTTCCAAAGCGTCACCTAAAAACAAAAAATCCCTTGGTCAATTAAGAATTTTGACAGGAAGAAGATAGACAGCACTTGTGAAGATAAGTGAGAAACAGTTGTTAGAAAGATCATACATACTTTACACCCACCAAGTCAAAATTTTACATAGCAATTCACTTAACAACAGAGAAAGGTAAACGGACTAAACAGTCGAAGGCTGGGTTTCTAGAGGACTTAACTGCCGTCTCTATTTCAGGCCCTGAAATTCAAAAAATGTCCTTGATTGATCACAAAAGAGTACTTATGCCAAGGCCTAGGCAAGATGTCACCAAATAGCACATACTTTACTTTAAATAACAAGTAAGGCTATGTTTCCACATCTCTAAGCGTATTGCAGAGTACATAGACTTTACCTGCTCGGCGGATGCTGGGTTTAGACATCCACAAATGCAGAGGATCAACGTACTCCACTATGTTCAGCCTTGCATTGGTGGAACGTCTAGATGGTGGGTAAACACAGCATCCGCCTAGCAGGTAAGTGAATGTGCTCCGTCGGGACCTCCCGCCAAGCAATACACTTAGCGGAGGGAGTCCCCCCTAATACTTGTATAATTTAAAAAGTATAATGTTGACATTAAATAGTCACAGATTTGTAATAAATATTAATAATTTATCTTTTAAAGGCTGTGCTACATAAAAGGGTCTTGTTGCAATGGGCACTGGGTGGAACAATAACCAATAGGTGCTGTAGTGGATTACTTTGTGGATGCTTTTTAAGAACCGAAATACCTGAAATGACTATTGTATTGACTGCATCCAAAAAAACACCACACACATAATGCATGCCCTGTAGAAGGTTTGGTGTTGTAATTTAGTAGTCAAACACACCGACTTCTTTTTGCCATGCAGGAGAGAAAAAAGCTTCAACAATTCTTGAGGACTTTCTTAAAATTTTCAGTCGGAGCTGGAAAAACATTATTCTGTATATTATTATATGCAACCATGCCCATCTGAGGTGAAGAAATCACTACAAAACAGCATCATATTAAGCTATCTTAAAAAGGAACATTATCAATGATGCAACTACATCACCACATTTAAATGTCATGCATGAAAATGTCACCGAAAACTTAATTAAAACGTTTCAATGGAGGTTAAGATACTGATAAAACTCAAAAATATTGCACCATTTCACCAGAAATATATTGTCAACAATGTTCGCAAGACACTGATTGCTCCCTATACCAAAACTTGACATGAGTGTGGTAAAAGGGTGTAACACCCAAAAAGTTAAAGACTGACCAAGACACTCCTAGACCCATGGTGAAAAGTTGTTGCATGCAGAGGTGGTCTTAAGGATTTCCCTAATTTTCCGGTTATCAAAAATACACTTAACTGCAACAGGTATGGTCATATAAAACATTTGGTCTATCACTCTTCTACGATTTCTACACTTTTAGATAAGTTATGAGATGGGAGATATTTAATCGCAAAGCATACAGGACCTGGATACTAACCTTGTTATCTCCCCCTGACACAGCCAAGATATTGGCAGTGATGGACCAGCTCACATGCCAGACCACATCATTGAATTTGTGCAGTAGTTTTGGATTCCAGCTGTTGGTGGTGGGATCATCACAACTCCAGATATAAACTCTTCCATCCTGTAAAGGAGTCACAGAATCCACTTGTTAGGAGGATGAAAGTTTGCTAACAATAATTAGAATACTGGCTGAGTCCTTTACCTGAGAGCAACTGGCAATTGTGCTTGTGGGAAGACCAATGGAGGGAGCCCAGGCTACATCCCGTACCCAATCACTGTGTGCCTCCAGTTTTTGATCCTCCTTCCACTGACCGTCCTCCTCTCTAAAAAAAAAAAAAAAACACATGTTACAAGCAACGCTGCTACTTTTTCCCCAGACTACAGAAAAATTAAAAAATGTTCACTACAAAGTATATTCTTCTCATCTCTACAAAGTCTGACTACAACCTATTACTTTGGTTAAAGCTTATGGCACTGTAAAACAGACACACAAGTACTCAAAGGACAAACAATCAGAAGCTAAACAAAATAAACTTAAAACTTTCCTTTTTCATTTGTGCCTCATTCCACTCCACTTATTAAAAATACTGGGCGGAGGCAGGGCTACCGATCCAGAAAAATGTGGTTGTATTTTTACTAAACTCCTTTTAGACCAAGCAGAAAACCTCCTCCCCTAGGGTTGACCAGACGTAACAAGATATTATTATTATCATCATTTATTTATATAGCACCAACATATTACGCAGCGCTGTACAATCCATTAGAGTGGAGATACAACACACAATAACACACAGGTAATGATACAGGAGGAAGCGAGGACCCTGCCCGATTGGGCTTACAGTCTAATAGATAGCAAATACGTACCTCCAGATCTTTACCAGGTTATCACAGCCGCCAGAGACAAATCTTTTAATGTAATTGGGTCTCTGTCCAGATGGTTGATCTACCAGACTGCCTGGGACTACAGAGGGAGCCCAACTTACAGCATTACACCCAATCTATGGAGGAACACACGTATTATATATTAACACATCAAGATTATATACATGAAATAAAAAGGTAGGCATGTATAGAAAATAATCAAGCTTAACATTTCACCTCTACAATTGGTCCCACTGCAGTGTTAGGAGACTCACTGTCAGGGAGGCCTACAAAAATATTAACCTTATTCTTCCTTCCTTTTGCAGCCAGTAATTCTCAATCTGAAGCTACCAGTACATAGCATGGTAGGCCCCTGGTGTCCATAAGTCCTATGCTTCCCACAATGGTTTCTAAGCAAAGGTAGCTTCCAAATACTGGGCAATGTTTCCAAAAATGCCATGTTTATGTCCATAGAAGAATACCAGTAGAAGAAGCATGAACTAGATTTTCTTCATAAATAAATGTAAAGCTCCCCTTGTGGAAAATTATGCTCCCAACATCCCAACTTTCATTGACATATAAATAAAAACAATGGAGTTACCAAGATAAAGGAATTTGAGGCAACAAGTAGTTTTAAAAACATTTTATTTAGTACATAGGTTGTTAGAGTAGGTATGAGTTTATCATCCTCACCGTATGGGCATTGCTGATCTTTTTGACATCCCAGGGGCCATCTCCTGTATAGGTGAGAAGAGATATTGCACCATCTGAACTTCCACAAGCCAACATCAGTCCAAAATCATGGGGAGCCCAACAAACGGAGTTCACTGGATGGGAGAAATAACATTATTACAAGTGGAGTACCTTCACCACCTAATCATTTTATCATAACCAGTTGACTAAATGTAAATAATGAAGAAAGGCTACGTATGATATAGAATCATCAACAGTCATAATTACAATTAATACTTACACATGAATTTGTTCAATTTTTGCCTTGCTGCCTGTAAAAGCACACCCCCTATCCTCATTCAGATAGAAGTTATATCCAGTACAAATGATGATGAAAAAATTAGGGTTTCCAAAGTTTCTATGACACTGGTTTCAAACCCCAAATAATCCAATCAGAGTGTATTTAACATCCGATATTTAATTGGAATATACCGACGAACACCGGGTGCGGAGTTCCTCTTTCCTTTCCAGATGTTGGGGGGACCTCATTGCTCTTAATGATATGAATTGAATGAATTGGACGTTGGATACACTCTGATTGGATTATTTGGGTTTTGAAACCCGTGTCTTTGAAACCTTGGAAACCACCATTTTTTCTTCATAAATTTGAATTTAAATGTAAATATTGTCGTACACTACGCATTAAGATAAAATAGTTATTTTTTCTATATGTATCTAAAATCAAACATTTGGATGGTGTAAAGGAGGGTTAACCCCCCCATTAAAACTGGCGTCTTAATGGCGAGAAGATTAACTCTCTTTATGTGCAGGTGGTCAACAGAAATAAGAAAACATATATTTCAATGGTGACAGGGGGATTAAATTTACCACTACTGGAATATAAGACAAAAGGTTATGTAAAGAAAGATCAAATGCAAGGTGTCTCTGCAGGTGGGAACCCAGTAAAGGCAGAATATGACAGCCTCACAAAGCTGCTACTCACCACAATCAGCTCTACATCTTATTTGAGGATGCAGAACCTCCAGCTCCAGGCATTATGCCATTCACACAAACTCTTTCTTACAAATCCTCATCATCAACATTACAGATCAGACACAAGAAACCTCAGACACATTTATCATAGAAGAGCAGGTGAAATGTGTGTTTAGACAGGCTCTGGTTGTTGTGGAAGAATACCTGATGAATCATGACCAGTGTACTCGTACGTCTTTTCCCAAGTGCCATTTTCTTCTTTCCAAACGATGACCTTTCTGTCGTATGAGCAAGATGCCAGGATGTTTCCATACATGGGGTGAGCCCAGGCCACTTGCCAAACTGGCCCTTCATGTCTAAAATACACAACCGCTGTTGTGAGAAAACTTTCAAGAACATTTTGTGTTAAAGTAATACTGTCATAAAGTTAACTTGATGACTTTGGGTAATTTTTTTAATTTCTAAAGCTGGGCATAGACGGTCCAAGTCCTGCATGATCTGATCCCCAAACCGATGCCATGCACGCTCCCGCATCCCTTAAGGGTCATGCACGAATTGGAGGCTGCTACTGACGTGGATTGGGCTAAAATCAGCCGTCCTGTCGGATCGCACAGTTATCGGCAAGGGCGGTATATTTTAACCCGATCCCATTAGTTCGGCTGTGGACGGCTGCCCCCAGCCGAAGTAATGAGCTGCACATAAAGAGTGCCGTGCCGTCATCACGCCCGCTCCTAGTGCAGAGAATCGCAAGGAATAGACTATTCCCAGCTTAAGAGACACTGTTTTTCTTTAGCGACACATTTTGTTTGTTTTGTTTTTACTTTACATAGAATATGTATTTACTTTACATAGAAAATGTTTAATCTGGTGGACTGCAGCAGTCCTAATACAATCACATCTGAACTGAAAAGTCTTGGAGTGGGAGTTTTAAGAGGTTTATCTAGAAGGGAGAGGGGGTTTCCATTATCAATGGGGTGATGCCTACTGGTAAAAATAAAGTAGGTGTGGCAATGGATTTCACCCATTATTACTGCAAGCTAAGACAATTACTGTTATGGCCTTTTGGGGGTCTGCAACAACACCTGCATTACTATACAAGCATAAATCCTTAATCTTACCTAAGTGTGTAGCCTTTTGGCTGTAGTTGCCGCCGCCGCCGCCCCCCCCCCCCCCCCCCCCCCCCCCCCATAAAAAAGTAATAAGTCTTACTTACCCCCGCAGATCAGCTATCAATATTTGTCCTCCATTCTTTACGTCAAATATTTTAACTGATCTGTCAGAAGAGCATGTAGCGAGACGGGTACCATAGTAATCCATCTGTGCATCATGCTAGAATACAATATTGAAATATCAAGTACAGTTTTATATAACGCTGCCAAAAATACATCAAGTCAATGTGGGTGCTTAAGGAACACAGGGTAAAAAGTAAGACTTCTTGATAGGTGACCAATAAACCAACTGATACTTGCCTTTACCAAGGCCTCCTGCTACGCTGATAAAGCCCTAGGGCAAATCCTGTGTATACTTCAAACAGGACCTTCTCCACTCCCTCATTGTGCCATATGCTATTTGCCACTGAGGGTGGAAGAGGAAACATTACATGCTACCCTATATTTAAAAGCACACTGGATCTTTAACGGGTCTTACAGAAAGTGTGTGATAATCATGCATCTATACTATGCCTTAGGTAAATAGCACATTTCCTTTTCCTTTTTTTATATCTGTAGTGTATCATCACAACAGGTATAAACAGTTAATCTCAACTACATTCAACCTGTAATCTTATGTAGATGAACACAGCAATGCCTTGCTCCCCCAGGTCACAAATGATGTCCAATAATGTTATTCCTTACAGCTTGAGAAGTAAACCAACTAAAATAGAAGCAGCTGTCTATGCTATGAACTCCTAAAGAAACACCCACACATCCATTACAAACCATTCACAGGAGATAAGACCACCATTGTGTGGACAACACATTTAAAAATGCAAAAGGTTATTTTATCAGCTGAACGGTCACATAAACCAGGATCCTTGACAATCTGTCAACATTAACACATAGTACTGCTAAAAGGTAAATAGTAAAGATAAAATACCGAAGTCACTACTTACAATCATATCCTCATGTGAGGTGTCCACTGTGTTTATTACAGATACCTGAAGGGAAAGAAAAATATGTCCAGTCAGGTAGGGTATGCTGCGCTGAACTCTTAAAATTTGTTAGGAGGAGCACTCAAGTACATGAAATGGTGCTTTTGATAGACGCTGTATACCACAAATCTAGCTCAAATTAGATTTATCTCTGGGTGATCATTGTATACCAAGAGTCTTAACATGCACATCTGTTTTGTTCCTTAATAATGATGGCCTGTACGGTGACCCGCCCCGTTTACCAGTGGGAAGGTTATTATTCTTCTGCTGGCCAGATCAGTAGCAGAAGGATCCGGCCACTGAAATTTTTTTTCACCAGAGACCGGGCAGAGAAGCCAGTCTCTAGTGAAAGAAACCTGTCTTAAACTGGAAGTGACGGCAGTGATGTCACATCCGGATATCGCAACCGGTAACTCTGTGTTACAGGTACCGGAAAGTGATGTAAATTCCGGCGTTTTAGATTTTAATTCCCTGCGAATGGCGGATGTTAGACAGACCTGGCTGAAATTAGGCAATCACTATTCCTTAACACCCACAAAGCTTTTGACTTGGTAGACTTTTTAACCTGGGCTTTACGTCCGAAGCCAGTACGGGCGCAGTTTGATCGTGAATCAAACTGCACCCGTGCCGGGATCGGGCGCAACCACCGGCTCTCTGTGTGCCTGCATGTTTCTACAGAGCTGCAGGCACACAGAGCCTTACTGGCCCCTTGTCTTCGGTGGCCCTGAAGGGGGCAGCGCCATAGACCTCCATGTTTTTTTTGCATATATCTTTATTATTTTCAATAGTCAATAAACATTCACAGTTACAATCAAACAAAATATCGCACTGTCACAGATGTACAGATCGACCCACATATTCACGGATTCTCAGCCGAGCCCCAGTCCCATAAGGACTAGGAATGTCTATAGCATAGTTCGTGTAGTCCGATCAGGCCGTTGCTGATGTCCTGGTGTGGCCTCCCTTGTGATGTCCAAAGGAGCGAACCGTGCCCCCAGCAGAAGGTGCGATACCAAACTAAACATTGCAAAAACATCAACCAACCCAACCATCACCTGCAGAACACCCCTCCCTCTGATAGGTCATCCCAAAAAGCGCCACCCACAATGCCCCTGGTGGTAATACCTCCGGACGGCTGAAGCCCCAAAAGCGCCCTGTTCCCCTCACCCCATCGTGATCGATCCAACCCTCCTACGTAGCCGGGCCCACATCTAAGCGTCCCAGTTGCCCCCTTAGCTGCTCCATCGCATACCATGTAGTGTTCTGGAACATACGCATTACTGCCTCTAGCTGGTCCTGTGACAATTCAGCCAACAAAAATCGCTTCCACGTTTTAAAGAATGTGGCTATTCTTTTATCTGATTGCTTGTGGGCACATAGCTGCTCTTGAAGCATGATCCCATGCAACAATTGATATACCTCGTCCATAGACCTCCATGTTAATGGTGGGGCGTCACTTTTCTCCCCACAGGGCTGGGGCTCTCTGTGTAGAGGGCTGGGAGGAGAGCCGGCATTCGTGGTGGAGCCGGCTTTTCGTGCCATAAAAAAATAGCGCGAAAAGCCCATAACCTTAGGGAAGTTAATTGTAGTCAGGTTTAATTTTGTTCAAAAGTTTATTTATACGGTAATGCACATTTACACACATGTGAATGTGTTTGAAGTTGTACTGCCCTTTATTGTCAACTGCCTGGGTTGAGGGACAATTAAAGTACTCCCATTATTCAAAACCATCTGAAACAGCATCCGCAAGCTAACACAGGTGATGCTAGCACTGCCCTAAAGTCATCAAGTCCAGAGAACATTGAGTAGCTCTATACTTATATTTATTTTATAATGACAATGTGCTCTTTTGTGAATCACAGTGTACAGTGTTGACTCATTCTGTGTATCTTGGCTGCCATGGTTAAAGTTATTCCCACTCTCCATTTTGCACTTTAAACTAACTACCACAAAATTCAATGTTAGTCTGTGTTTTGTTTTATTGTAATGGAGACGGGGAAGCCCGCGGTTGCCCACGGGGTGGATATAACTGTGCCCATGTTGTTTAATGGGCTAGTCCCCTGCCATGGTCAGGGGATGGCTGCGGCGCGATTCACTGAGTTTTTGACCGCGGTCCACACTTTTCCGTGGCCACCCACCCCTATCGCCATAGAGGTGAATGGACGCAGCTAAAAACCGCATTAGATGCGGCCGCCTTTAGTGGAAACAAGCCTTAACTGTTACAGAGTACTTCTAGAAGTTGTTAATCTTTGGACATTTTGGTTCCTCCATGGCCTCTGTGTGATGAGGTTATCAAGCGACTAATTGATTTGACTTGGCGGTGAATGACAAAATCTTAAGGCATTAATGCTCTATTACATCTCTAATCAGGACTGAGAATTCTTTCATACACATCAGATGGTATAGCTCTCCCATTGTATCATGCTTAAGATAACACTTAACTTCAGAAAAGCCAAAACAACCGTTGGCCAACTTTACATTAAAGTTTTCTCTCCCCAAAAGAAGCAATCACCGCATCAATATGCTTATCTTCAGCTGTTCCTAGCATTGCTGTGCTACTGGATACTACTCAGCCTTTGGTAAAAAGCAGCCCACGCTACTCATTCATTTCCATGGATATATGGATTCCCTATGTTAAAATGCAACCATGTTATTCATGCCGCTTGTGAAGGGGTCCCCTGAACCCATTACCAGATTACTATTTGCTTGCACAAATCACATGAAATTTCCTGAGATCAGAGCAATCTCCGGAAACCAGGTATGAGTGCCAAGGAGCGGAAGGTAGGTCGCGGCGCAGTGTGAAGAGAAGTGGGTGCGCAGAGGAACAATGAGGAGAGAATGGAATGAAGATGTTTATCAGGAAGGTGAAGGACAAGTCGCTGGACTTACCATCTTGTCAATTCTACTCTCAGACGTGGCAACTCCCGGCTTCAAGCGCTGACTAGGGATACTTCCGGTGAGAGCAGCGACACTTCCGTTCCGGGAGGGAACAGTGACGAGTTTATGGTTCCGTCTCCTCCCTGGCCACTGATTCACTTGTTATACTGACGTTCGCATTTTTATAGGGGTCACACATTTCTGCAAATGCATGAATGTCTGTGTAGTTCTATAATGTTTAATACACAGAACGACCTATTAGCAGCTGACAACCTCATTCAAAGCCCTCATGATCCATACAAACTGTTAGAACACCTTTCACAGCCCCCCCCCCCCCC
>CM070037.1:91074453-91126685 GCA_036250615.1 Ptychadena robeensis
TCTGCCCCACTTTACCCAGCGTGTCAGGAGTCACCCCCACCTGTCACCCCCACCTAACCATGCCTGCCAGGGCTCTGCCCCCACCTTACCAGGCCTGTCTGGGGTCACTACCACCTTACCAGTCCTTTCAGAGGCCTGTCCTTGGCTCACGTTTTTACATTTAATCTTTTTTCTTCTATATATTTATTAGCCAAAAACCACTTGTGACTGGCGACATTCCATGTTCCCCCATTGTTTTTTGTTTAGTTGCCCATTAGAATTACATGGGGAAAGTATTTAACAACCACTGCCCAAGTGCTCACCACTGTGTGCACATGCTACGCACAGCAGAGGGGCTATGGTGTCAAGGACAGCTGTATGCATTTTTGGCTGCACTAATGGCTCCACTAGCTTTGGTTTAACTGTGGTTTATATAAATAATCAATGGTAGTGGATAATATAGAGATGATGGAGGGATGTGGCCTGTATTGCAGGAAAGCAACCAGCAGAGGTCTTTTCTGGGATTCTCACCATCTATTTATATCCACAAGCATATCAGGTTTTCCAGCAACTTCTAAAGAGGGCACAGAAAACGATAGCCCCTCCACCACCCCCCTAAGCACATCCCTGCCGTCGCCATATTGTGTCAGGCTGGGGGTCACAAGCTTCTGTCTCTTTTTCCCCAAGCCCGAGCCAAGTTGTCTAGGGTGCCTGCTTCACTGTCATCACCATGAGCAACATCTATCATATCTCCAGCCTGCTGGAAAAAATGACATCCAGTGACAAAGATTTCAGGTGAGTGGAGGTGACTGGGCTTACATGCTGGCCACCTAATGGGCTGTAACTTATTTTCAGGCCCATGAAGTAAAGCAATGTGCTTTCATCCACTAAGTTTTAGGAGTTAACTTTTTCTGATTACAGAAAAAAAAAACAGTACTAAATGTTTTTTTACAGATAGACATATGGCTGCCTGGGGTGAGAAATCTTTTTAAGGGCATATACAATGCATATACATTAACGCATGCATTTTGCAAATTAGACATTTGCATTTGTGCCATAATAAGAGGTGGAAGAGGAGTGACTGAAATTATTCCATCACTGTTGCCTCTTCTTTCTGCTGTAAGGCTTATATTGATCGATTCTACTACTACACAATCTAATTGATGCAAAACCTACACATTAAATTAGATTCCTGTCCAGCTTTTAAACATAAAGGGCCTTTTCAAACCTGCAGCTCTAAAGGCCGTGGTGCTTTTTAATTTTAAACAAGTCTGTTAACATGAGCCCCATGTTACCGTGTTGCGCTTGCATCTTCCATACAAGTGTATGGCAAATGCTAGCACTGCGTGTCCAAAAATGCAGGATGCACAGTGTTTACAGTAACGCAAGCGCAGGGCCAATGTGAAAGGTACACAGGTTTACTTTAGACTCTGTGTAAACGCTAGCCTCACTGTGTTGCAGTACTGTACTGCGCCTAGTTTCCTCTGCTTGCTCAGAGGTAAGTAAAAATTTCCTTCAATATGTTTTTTTTTATATTTTTGTTATATTCAATATAACTATTCTGATTGATTAAAAAAATTACCCAAAGACTTGTTACTGTGGTTGAAGAGTATTCCCCTTCTAACCATGTCTTGGTGCATCTTTCAAGAGAGAGTGGCTTTAAAATTCCAAAAAGCTGCAAACATTTGCTCTATATATATATATATATTAGAAAAAAAGCAGGATAAAGGATAAAAAAAGACAACTTAACTTTTTTCCTGGAAGGTTCATGGCTACCAATGATCTGATGATGGAGCTGCAGAAGGACTCGATTAAGCTTGATGAAGACAGTGAGAGAAAGGTTGTAAAGATGCTTTTGAAACTGCTGGAGGACAAAAATGGAGAGGTGCAGAACCTTGCAGTAAAGTGGTGAGAGAGGTGGGGGGGATCCTGTAATGTACAACTATTGATCTATTGTGCTATAATATGGGTAAAATTATAATGACAGTATCAGGTTTTGAACAGCAACCTAGTCCTAATGTGTAATGGTGGAGGCATTTTCAGATGGCCGGTTGCAAGCAATGTCTTTGCTGTTCCCAACAACCAGGATTTCCCATAAGCATAGAAGATGGCAGTAATTGTTGCTTGGCTACATAGTGTAGAGTAACTATATGTCTGAACTTAGAACCAATTCTGCTCTGGTCAAGTTAGCTGGGGCCCTAAAATACTGGTGCCCCACCTTCTTCCTAATGGGAGACTAAAAGTAGGTAGAATTAAATTTAAATGTATAAAACCATATAGCTATAAAACCCTGCCAGTGGTTCTGTCTCTTCTCTAAGGCATCCACCTTAAGTCATCCCAAAAAATTACCAACGCTTTTAAGATATTTTAACAGTAGAAAATTGGATCAAACACTACCTATAAGAAAATGCGTATATATTATTGGGCAATTTTTTGAATAAATACATGACCAAATATATCTCATTTAAGGACTTTTTCACATTTACATACAAATGTAAAAAAGAAGCAAAACAAAAAGGCATACAGTACATACTGGGGACAAAAGAGCTAGATGATGTTGGCAATCCTCAGACAAGAAAATGACAGGAATTATTGTCAGGTACTCACAGTGAAATCAATGTAAGAAATGTCCATACAGCACAGAAGCTGTAAAACCATTTTAAAATAAAAACTAACTAGGCAACCAGATGAGGGAGGAAAAACCTCAACATCTAATTAGATTCCCCCTAGGGGCAACCCAGGGGCAAGGGGACTTTAACGGCCACTAAAGGTGTAATACAGTA
Organism: Ptychadena robeensis; assembly: GCA_036250615.1. Taxonomy (NCBI): domain Eukaryota; kingdom Metazoa; phylum Chordata; class Amphibia; order Anura; family Ptychadenidae; genus Ptychadena; species Ptychadena robeensis. The sequence goes on from CM070037.1 coordinate 91,077,216, forward strand.
GTATATAGTAAAGTATAGTAAACAGATAAAATCAATAACAATTTATTGAAGGTAATGATTAAAAACATAGGGCATGTCAATGTCGGTTGATGCTACAACATTATTTTAGATTTCCACATGTGGTGGGTATAAGAAAACATTTAAATATACATGTAACAAATTATATAAACTATATAAACAGAATATGTTTTTTGGTATTCAAGACGTTAGGATAAAGGGTTAAACCCCTCATTTAAGCCCCTCTCATTTAAGGACTTTTTCACATTTACATACAAATGTAAAAAAGAAGCAAAACAAAAAGGCATACAGTACATACTGGGGACAAAAGAGCTAGATGATGTTGGCAATCCTCAGACAAGAAAATGACAGGAATTATTGTCAGGTACTCACAGTGAAATCAATGTAAGAAATGTCCATACAGCACAGAAGCTGTAAAACCATTTTAAAATAAAGCTAAGGGTAAGCTTAAAGCAGTATAATGTGATACTTGTGTAGGTTACTCCACAGTTAGCATCTCATTTCATTTAATTTGCAAAATCTCTACTTTTAGCCATTGAATGATAGATATTTTAATATGGGGGCTATCATATTAACAATCCTACCCTAATGTTGATTTTTGCCCTATTGATAGAAACTGCTGTAATTTTCCATTTTTTTTTCTTTCTTTTGTTACATTTGTGTCTTCCAACAGTTTGGGTCCATTAGTCGGGAAGGTGAAGGAATACCAGGTGGAGGCCATTGTGGACACTCTGTGCAGCAACATGCTATCAGATAAAGAACAGCTTAGAGATATCTGCAGTATTGGCTTAAAGACTGTAATATCTGAACTTCCTGCAGCCAGTTCAGGTTACCAGCATATGGTTTTAGCTAATACTCATAAAATAACCTAGATTCTCGCAAATGCTTTCTGTACCTCTCTCTGGTTTCTGCTGTTGACCTTTATGTCATTGCTGTGTCTTTCTGTGATGTAGGGGTCAGAAGAAACCACTAAAGCCTAGTCTTCACTGTTTCAAGTATTTTAAAAGGTTGCAAACGTGTCCAATGATTTTAAATAGGCGCATAGCCATGGTCACTTTGCAACATATCATTATCAATGTGACTGATTGAGTTGCCTTGTGTCAGTGTGCTTCAATACATTCTAAGAAACTACATTCATCGCATCAAAAGACACAATGGTAATTTTGGACGCACCCAGTTGCTTAAGGGCCCTTCACACTATGTGTGCCTGCAGTTGTGGTTTTGTGCGATAATGGCTACAGCGTCAATTACTGGCAAAAAAAACCACATGTTGTACTGCACTATGCTTGTGTCTCCCATACAGGTGTAAGAGCAAAAAAATGCAGGGCATTTACACTAACATGCGGTACTAGCGAGCTAGTGGGAAAGGTACACAGGTGTACTATGGAAACCTATGTACCTTGTATTAACCTTATCCGTGTTGCGTTGCAGTACTGTACTGCACCATAACTTCGTCATGGCTTGTGTGAACAACCCCTGTGCAGCAAAAGCAGTAAATGCTTTTTTTTTGTCCAGAAGAGCTGTAAAGCTGATTGACTTTTTTTGAGGTGTCAGTTTTTCAGCAAACTTTAGCAGAGGATTTCTTCTGAACAGATCTTGCCCATTCTGGCTGTGTATACAGCAGGAAAAGTAACTGTTTTTTAGTGACACATAAAAGTTATTTGTAAAATTTGAAAAGCTTATGTTTTAAATGCAGTGCATGTTCCAGAATAAGACCTGATATTACCCACCTGCATTGTTTGTAAAAGAGTGTGAGAATGGAATCAATAAGTTCATGTGCTTAATAATAGTTTGTTCATAGACATCTTTCTTTATAATTTTTTATTGTTTTTTTTCCCTGTAATTATTTTTAGATGTATTTGTGATTATCCACCCAAAATGAAATAACTAATATGTAGACTGTAATGATGCACATGTAATATTTGCATTGATGTCGCTCGATTTTGCTTCAGGTACAAATTTGGCTGCCAATGTGTGTCGCAAGATTGCTGGGCAGCTGACTGGAGCCATTGGTAAAAGGGATGATGCAGCTGTACAGTTAGAGGCTCTTGACATACTGTCAGACATGTTGGGAAGGTAAGTGTCAGGCAAATCAACATATGTATAGATTCCAATGCACAATGCAAGATCACTTATCTTTAATTTGCCCCCACCAGATTAGGAGGTGCCCTCTACACTTTCCATCCTTCTATCCTCACCTGCCTACTTAGCCAGCTCACCAGTCCACGACTTGCTGTGAGGAAAAGAGCAGTGCTTGCACTTGGGCACCTGGTACACACCTGCAATGGCAACCTCTTCACTGAACTTGTAGATCACCTTGTGGGTCAAATGAAAAAGAACGAGTCTACATCAACCACCAGAACATACATTCAGTGTGTGGCAGCTGTGAGCTGGCAAGCAGGACACAGATTAGGTATGGAGAATAAACATGGAACATGCTTTTAAAGAAAAAAAACAAAACAGTAAGATGAATTGATATGTAAATGTTAATCTGTTAAATGTTTTATTGCAAATCCTTTGCTGTGACAGCCTCATATGTTAAGCATTTGCCAAATCTTATTATCTTATTTACTATAGCCTAAACTTCTATATCTCCTCTCCACAGGTCCACACTTAAACAGAATAGTGCCCTTAGTGACTGACTTTTGTAAGGTAGAAGATGACGAGCTGCAGGAACAGTGCTTCCAAGCAATGGAGTCCTTTGTAAAACGTTGTCCCAAGGAGATCTCCTCTTATGTTCCCACCATCATGGAGCTATGCCTGAAGTACATTGCATATGACCCCAACTACAATTATGACAGTGAGGAGGAGGAAGATGCAATGGACACAGAAAGTGGCGATGAGCAAGGTGGGTTTGTTTAACTAAGGAGCATCTGGCTCATTTAGGCTGAACTAAAGACACACGGCTTAATGGGCTCTTGCCTTAGGCTGCCCATAAATTGAATAATTTCTTTGTGATTCGATCATCTTGTGCGTGTCTAAAATCAAGAAATCATCGAAATACATAGTAAAACCGATTTACTAAAATATTCGATCGATTTCAATTCGATTTGGTCGATCATACCAGGTGTGCAGCAAACAATTTATGATTGATTGAGTTCAAAATTAATTGCTTTAAGTCAATCGAATAGAAATATTGAACTGTGTATGGCCACCTTAAAGCCAGCCAAACACACATAGCAATTTTGTGTTCGGTTCTCGAACAATCGTTCAAGAATCGAATGCTGCCCACCTTGAACAATCGACCCTAAAAAGTGGAACAAAAAGTGGAACAGTGATCAGAAGTGGCATGTTTTTGGATCGATGGCGCAACCTTAAAAGTACTTGGTGGAGGGTCTCGATCCCCTCCCGTTCAACTGGCCTTTATTTCCCTATACTAGCTACCTTTTCTGCAGCCATCCTCTATACAGAGCATATATTTATCTGTAATCCTAAAAATAAATGATTACAGATAATAACATCAAAACCATTAAACCCTGCTCAGCAATTAGCTTTTAACCCAGAAACACATACCTGTCAAACACATACCTGTAAAAACCTGATATCTGTAAAAATTACATTATCACAGATAACAGCAAAATCCGACATAAAATAAACACCTACACACACTCCATTCCAAATAACCAGCTAGACAGTTTTATATTTAATCATTTCATAAATTATTCGATCTAAAACTGCAAGCCCAACAATTCTGAATTTCAACAAAACCAATACAGTACAAATATAACATATAAGCCCACCAACAGCTGTTAAAGTAATGACCCCTACCAAGTCCAGTTAAGAACACATATCCAATACATATATGAAATACACGCCTCCCCCCCCGAAAATGACACTAAATAATCATAAAATTTCTTACATTAAATATGTCCAATCCAGCGCTGCAATCAATTCACAATTAGAATCCAATAAAGTAATTCCATATACATATAATTGTTATAGAATATAGTCCATAACAATTTAAAAGAAATCCTTGTTCCATCCGATAGAAGACATAAAAGTAAAAAAAAAAAAACTTCACTCCTATTGTAGAGCTCCGCTGGGCACGTCCTTCTCATGTTTGTACTGTGTTTTTTAGGAATTATTAAATTAAAAAAATATATATTATTTTGGCACTTACTATACCCTGTGCCATCATTGCAGATCGAAGGCATTACAGAAATCAACTAAAAACCATAAACCGCATATTTTTTTCCGTGTCCACACTGCACCGTGGGCAATCCACAGCAGTGGAGTCCAGATCACTGAAGGTAATGGGAGAGTTTAGGCCGCGGCTGAAATACCACGCCGCATCTGCTCCCAAAAAGCCTAAGTGGAGCCTTACCCTGATGCTTTGAAGCATAGGTGTCTGTACAGAAAGAACTAACATCTAAGCTTTAAAAAACGATTGCCAGAAGCTCTGCAAAATGCTGCAGACGCTTTCAGAGCTTCTCAATTTAATCCTGAACACAACAGAAGACATAAAAAATATGATCAGAAAACGTACTGCCTGATTAAGGACAGTACATTTTCTGTTCTCCAAACAACCTAATTGACTTCAGTTGTAAGTTTACTACAAGGCCTGTGTGTATGTTCCATATTATGATTAGATACAATTGGATTGAAATATCTAGAAAACCTGCCAGATACTCTTTTGATTTTGATCTATATTCACAATATTTGATACCATATGTTTTTTTTTTTTAAATGCACCTTAAACGCATCCATTGACTACAGAAAATGTTAATTTCTAGTTACCTTGCCTCTCCTGGAGACCTATCCCAGCTGCAATCAGGTTTTATTCACACTTTGACAGAATTAGGCTAAATTTACACTGTTTCTCTGGCTGCTGCAGCCTGGGAAATGAGCAGTCGATCCTGGGAGCAGCCTGAGAAACGAGCTGTCACGAAAGCCTGCAAACTTGTGCAGACGTTTGGGGGTCATTTAGATACCGTCCCCATGACAGGTCTATGGTGCTAAAGCAGATGACAGTGTAAATTGAGCTCTAAAGTTAAGCTGGACATGGGTAGATTCCCGTGCAATCGACCGTACGGTAATCAATGTGCACCACATAGGCACATAAATTACCGGATGAAGAAAGCAGCCAGCCCCCCCTTCCATAATGGCCACACCCCCATCACACACACAGAGCAGCTAGCTGAACACACAGCCTGTGTGTGCAGCTCAGCTGTCAGCCTGTCCATTACATTGGATGGGGACAACGCTGTCCCTATTCAATGTAATGGATTTCGATCAAGGTTTTCCAACATGTTGGAAACCTGTTTGTTCGAGTTCCATTGATCCTGCTCGAAGGAAACATGGATGGCTCAGATGAAGAAAGGCTCAAGGGATCATCGGGAGCCATGAGCGCGCACGGCGCCTGAGATTCCTCTAATCTGTTACTTCATCGAGCTGTGTATGGCTAGCTTTAGATTGATTCAGAACAGGCTGTTTCCAAATAGGTGTTTGCCAGCATGCTTATAAATTCTTCTGTGAACTTTCAAGCCCTCAAATTGCAGGTGCCATAGCTGATCACATGTCCAGCATCATGGCAACTGCATATTTAAAAGGTAAGTAAGATAGCTACATCTTATTCTGTGAAATTTAGGAAGCTTTAGTTCTCCTTAAATGTATAAATTTACATTTTTTGTAGACAAGGATGGTTGTAGAAATGATGCTTTCTTGCTTGCTTTCCTCAGAGAGTGAGGAGGAGTACAGTGATGATGATGACATGAGCTGGAAGGTGAGGCGCTCTGCAACAAAATGTCTGGAGTCTCTGATCACAGCCAGACCTGATCTGCTATCTCAGTTCTACAAGACAGCTGCTCCCACCATTATCCTGCGCTTTAAAGAGAGAGAGGAGAATGTTAAGTCAGACATCTTTTCTGCCTACATTGCTCTGCTAAGGCAAACGCGGGCTTCTCAAAGCTGGAGGCAAAATGTGGAGGCCACTGGCAAAGTGAACACACCACTCGATTCTCTGCAAGAACAGGTATGAATAACTACATACATACATAAAATAAAATAAAGGACCAAGAAACAAGGATGATAATTGACTGGTATAAAATGGCTCAGTTCAAGTTAGTGCAATAAATCAGAGGATCTGCAATCACCCTAAAATGGGAGCCATCCCAGAGGCACAGACACCACAGGCTCCTCTCAACCCAGGAGGAAAAAGTATTTCCCTAAAACCTACCTGTTACCTCACACAGAAAAACTAACCTGGTATGGTAATATATGGTAATGGTATGGTAATGGGGTGCAGGCCCTTCTTCCCTTGGAAATGATAAGAGCACAATCTTTTTTTAAGCCTCCATGTTGTGACAAATTCATTGGGCGCTTAATATTCATCTAGACTTCATGTTAGCCAAAAGGCCAAGAAGTTATACAGTAAAACAGTAATGAATCTTATGATAAAAGTAATCAAAATATCCAAATTCAACTGACAAGTAATATATTGTAGACAAACAGTAAATATATCTATATATTTACATAGTTATGTTAGTCCTCTGTGGTATACAGAGCATGATATCATGCACCATCCCCCTACCCTGTTTAACCAGAGCATTTATATGCATACGGTGCATGTGGAAAGTATTCACAGCACATAATTTTTACAAATTTTTTTATGTTACAACCTTATTCAAAAATGGATTAAATTAATTTCCTGGCCCACCTCATGTCTACTTCGCATCATCTCCGCCCGCTTGATCCCACATGACAACCCTTTCATATTTTATGTAATTTCCCCCCAATATGTGCCTCAAGACAATCCTGTCTTGAGGATCTATAGACATGATCTGTCAACTGTGGGACCTTATATATACAGGTGTGTGCCTTTCCAAATCATGTCCAATTAACTAAATTTACCACAGGTGGACTCCAATTAAGCTGCAGAAACATCTCAAGGATGATCAGTGGAAATGGGATGCACCTGAGCTGTGAATATATATGTACATGTGCTTTCTCATTTTTTTTTTTTATACATTTGCAAAAATCTCAAGTTAACTTTTTTTTCATGTTGTTATTATGGGGTGTTGTGTGTAGAACTCTGAGAGAAAACATGAATTTAATCTATTTCAATAAGGCTGTACAAAATGTAGAAACCCTGATGCACTGTGAATACTTTCTGGATGCACTGTATATTGTCAAAACTTTGGAAAACTTTGGGTTTTAGGTGCACAAATCAGACACAGGCTTTATTTCACTGTTTAAATGAATAAAAAGCATTATTGTGCCAAATATAAAGCAAAAGGGTTAAACCCCTCCATCATTTCTTTTTTCTTACTTCATGTTTGGCTTTTTAGGCTTCTATACACAGATAAATAATATTAATAATGTTTTCTAATCTAGACCACAACTATAACAGGATACATTTCTGTTTGACAGTAATTGGAAATATATGGCAAAAACAAACTGCCTTGATTGGCTTTGCTAAATTTTTGAGGTAAAATGTAGCAAAATCTTTTGACTTTATGGGGAGAAAAATAAAGAAAACCCCCCAGGAGAAAATTTCCCGAGAGGACTTTAAAGGCTTCAGATATGAATCAAAGGTATATACATAGTGGCATAGATAAAATTGGTAAATTAATAGTGTCCATAAAACAAAAAACAAACCACGGTACAATACATATAGGTTGACAAAATTAGTGCCCAACCAAGAGCTCTTCCAGGGTCCTCAAAATACTATTGTTTTATGCAAATAGCAAAGTTGAATGTATCATAAGATGAGAAATATTTGTAAAAATATGGTACCTGAGGTTTTTTTCCATGTAAAGGGGAAATGATCTTGTAAACATTGAACCACTGCCAATGAACCACTGCCTGATCAAAGTGAGACTTGATCAAAAAGCAGAGTGGATAAGGGATAGCCCTGTCTCATGCTGCTTTGATTGGAAAAGTAAGGTGACCTATAATAGGCTAAAATATTGTGCTTTTTTAAAATTTCCCCCATACACCTTTAGATCATTATATACTATTTCCTTTAGATCTACCAACAACTATGTAGCGCCGGGTCCTAACTGATAGAATACATAGTGATTAGAAAGATTAGAAAGGTCCTCATATTACATGGTTTTGGTAGAAGAAAAGTTGCAAAAAAAGCATTTTTTGGTAAGCTGTATTAGCTGTAGGTACAAAGGTACAACGTTATTGCCAGCTTGTTTTTTTATGTACAACCAATGTAAACTTTGCTTTTCATACCAACATTTATTTACAGGTAAAACTTCTTGGACAAGCAAATTTAGCAGAGATTGGTCAAAACCTAGTCCAGCTGGTGGCATCACAGTTCAGTTAGGCTAAGCTTACACTGCCGGTTCTCGAGCTGCTTTCAGCACGGAAACGGCCAGTGCACTCCCGCAGCCGCGGGAGAAACGACTCCCTGTAATCGGCTGCAAAACTGTGCAGGCGATTACAGGGCGTCTAATTAAGGATCCCATAAAGGTCCTATGGGACTGCCGCCAGAAAACCGACCAGTGGACGCCTAATGTGGTCAGTGTAAACTTAGCCTTAAGGTAGCATACAGATCACAGTTGTCTGGGTACCAGAACCCAGCCAAAGGTTATTTACATTACACATGGTTTAAAATATAGCAAAGTTATTGTTATTCTCTCTGTCCTGCATTTCCAGGTTCCATCTGTAATGAGATCCCTCCACAAACTGCTAAAAGATAAAAGCACCAAATCCCGGCAAGGCTGTTTTGCAGTTCTCACAGAATTGACTGGTGCTCTCCCTGGATGCCTTTCACAGCACATCCCAGCTCTGGTTCCAGGCAAGTGTTTTAATTAAATAAATACATTTTAAATAAATTGCACTAATACTACTGGAAACATTTTACTGAAAATTTGAGGTTTGGAAATATTGGCAGCTCAGAAACATTTAAAAAGGCAGGCGACTTAATAGTATTACTTTAGTTATAGATATGACCTAATAAACCTAGCCAGCACCTGGTTGCTTATATGTTTTGAATATTCTATCAGTGAGATCCCATGTCATAATTCAAGCCAATTCATTGTATAGATTCCATCCACTTTTTTTTTTACATTTTTATTTTAAAGATTTTTCAATACAAATGATAATAATAAACAGTGAACAAAGGTAAAAAATTGTCCCAGTACAAATAAACAGATAACAAGAGTTTTAATGAATAGAGGTAAAGATGATATAAACAATGTTTCTCTTAAGCTTGGTTTGTAATGGTTACAAAATGGTATCAGCTTATTGGGTGCGAGGTACGAAAAACCAAGTACTGTACCAAAACAGATGTTTAGTCAACAAAACAAACAAACAAACACAAGTATTAGTGGTGATAATCATACTATGAAGTGGATTCTGAGAAGTGCTCTCCCGAAATGAAAGTATAGTGTACCTTGGATAATGATAAACCATAAAACTGCAACTCCTTGCCAATCGTTTTGGCTAACAAAGAAAATATACAAATGGTGAAAAATGTAGTAGAGAGAAAGCGGAGAGAAAAGAAAGAGTAAAGAGGGTGTAGAGGGACGAGGTGGAATAGTCTCCAGGGCGTACATGCAGGATAGCTGCTCCCAGCTCCAAGAAACCAAATAAGTTCCAGACGGTCCACGTTGCCTTATATTGATCATGATTGTTTTTAAGGGAAAGATAAAGGTCTTCCATTTCTCTTATGGGCTTGAGTTTTCTGGCCCAATGCTGTAAAGTGGGTGGGGATGGTCCATTTCATAGTAATGCATGTTTAAGCTGCATTTAGGCGGTGAATCTAGAGAGATTATTGATACCTGGCCAAGGCTTTAGTGTTATTATGGAGAAGATAGAATGACAGATCATCCAGTAGAGTGTGGTCTGTTAATTTCTGATCGATTTTATGCCCAACCAGAATTTTTCTATTTTCGGGCATGACCAAAAAATGTGAAGGAAAGTTCTGGCAGTGCCGCTGCATCTCCAACTTTTATCAGAAACATCTGGGTAAAACCTACGGAGGGCACAAGAAGTACTGTACCTGCATCCCTAATGCTTATACATTCTTAATAATATGATCAGTAAACACTACTTGCCAATTAGTGAGATTTTATGTTTTGGGTAAATTAACCCTTGAAACAATTTTGTATACATAGTATAGTAATATCTCACAGACGTTAGTACACCCCCTTTACATTGTGGTAAATAGTTTATAATATCTGTTAAAGGGAAAACACAGAAGATATAACACTTTGATAAGATGGTGTAAGTATATACAAGTGTAAATTTGCTGTCCCCTCAAAAAAAAGCTGTTAATGTCTAAACCAGAACAGAACAGGCCTTGCCATGGTCGACTAAAGTGGTACTCAGACTATAGGCTGCACACTGCATCATATTTGTATGCATGGATATCGCCCCAAACAGCGTGCTGAAAACAAGTAACCCATACATGTGTAGATTCTCAGACGTTATGCCAGCTTCTTATCACAGTGTGGTGACATCAAGAAGTCAACCACTGTATAGGAATCGCGATGTGTGCCACTCACACATGGTTTCCCGTAAGATACTTTCAAAAGTACAGCGATCGACCACAAAACAATCGCTCCAGGTGGATGCCTCTGTTTTGCAGAAGACCGACTGCCAAGTGAGCACATGCGGTCACGGTGCGATCGCCTGCACTTTAACACGTGTATGGGGGGCCTAAGACATGGATAAGTGGAGCAATGTCCTGTAATTCTATGACCACAAGATTAACTTATTTTGTTCAGATGGTGTAAAGTATGTGTGACAGCAGGCTGGGGAGCAGTACAAAGACAAGTTTGTTATGCCTACAAACAAGCATGGTGGTAGGAGTATCACAATTTGGAGCTGCATGAGTGCTGCTTTAACTGGGAAGCTACAATTTATTCAGGGAATCCTAAATGCACTGTAAACCCAATGTACTGTGACCTACTAAAGCAAAGCATGATCCCCTGCCTTCTGGAACAGTATTCCAACATAATGACAAACACACCTCAAAGACTAGGGATGGTCGAAAAATTTGCAGTGCGAATTTTTAAGTAGAAATTTTTACTTTTTCGCATAGTCGAATTTTGATGGGGTCATTTCGACTTTTCGCTGAAAAAGTCGAAAATCTGCCTGATATTTCTGCCTGAAATCGAAATTTCAACTGAAAAAAGAACTTTGCTTTTGATTTGCCCTGCCGCTATTTCACATGCGAGTATCGCCATTTTATTTAAAATTTTCGCATGCTGGAGTGATTGGAAAATTGGCGTAAATTTGCATTGGCGAAAATTCGCATGGTGCTACCTAACTTTGTCAGCTTATTGCAAAGCCCCTGAAAATGGTATCCTCACAAAAATTGCTGGAGTTGTAGAGAAGGGTTGGGGAAACATTTGAAAACAATAAGTTTTGCTCTAACATGTCAAGTTTGTGTAAAAATTGGGTTTAAATCTCAGCTCTGATTATAAAGCTCTGCTACTATGTACACTGATTCTTCTATTATAGCTCCAGCTCATACAGCAAATCGAAATTTTCCACCTTATGTGAATTTTTGACCTTATGCGAATTTTAGGCTTTATGCAAATTTTTTTGTGTTTTATGCGAATTTGTGGCGTTATGCAAATTTTCGACTTTCGAAATTTCGCAGTCTAATCAAAATTCGATTGGGAAACTCGAAATTTAAGTAGAATCGAATTTTATTCATTTTGACCATCTCTATCAAAGACTATGACATCCTTGCTTAAGAAACTGAGGATAATGGTGTTGAACTGACCAAGCCTGTCTCCAGTGAAAAACCTATTGAGCATTAGTAGGGCATCCTTAAATGGGAAGATGGAGGAGTGCAAGGTCTTCACCAGCTCTGTGATGTCCTCATGGAGAAGTGGAAGAGTATTGGTAGCCTGTGGAATTCCAGTGAACTCCATCCCCAAGAGAGTTAAGGCAGTGCTGAAAAATAATAGTGGTCACACAAAATAATTGACACTTTGGTTACAAAAGTGAAAAAATTCCAAATTGTGCCTAGAGGTTTAGCCATGAATGACTGTGTGTTAAGGTATTTTGAAGGGATAGCAAATTTAAACTGTTATACAATGTGGACTACCTAACAAGTGTCATAATCAGTGTTGTCTAATGAAAAGATATTGGAAACTATTTACCACAATGTGAGGGGTGTGCTCACTTTTGTGAGATGGTATATATGAAATGTTGTAATATTTTTGATAATACTGTTTGTTTAATTTTGATCAATACTATGCTTAAAGCTGGGTATAGACGTTTCGATTTGCGGCCAATTTTGCCGGCGAACATCCACAGTGAACGCTCACGGTGGTCAATCTGGCGCGAAATCGACCGGCAACCTAATACCTAAAAGCACAATTCAGCCATGAATGTCCATAAATTTTAGATCGATCCCACTATGGGACCATCCAAAGTAAGTGCCGGAATACAAAGGGTGCCTGGACGATTCTCTGCATGGCAGTGTGTGATGACGTCTTCAAACACAGTGGATCTGCTGGAGAATTGGTGAAGAAACAAAACGTCTATGCCCAGCTTTTGAACTGGTTAAAACTTTGCCCCTAACAGAGATAAACACTAGTTATTTTTATTGAATATATTTTGATTTTTCTAGGCATTGTCTTCTCCCTGACGGATAAATCCAGCAGCTCCAACATGCGCTTGGACACTTTGACATTTTTGAATGTGATCTTATGTAGCCATCCTCCTGAATGCTTTCAGCCACATCTACGAGCCCTCTTGCCCCCTGTTGTCTCCTGTATATCAGACCCTTTCTACAAAATCACCTCGGAGGCTTTGCTTGTTGCACAGCAGCTAGTAAGGGTGATCCGACCTTTGGGTCAGGCTAAGAGCTTTGAGTCCTCAACATACACAAAGGAACTCTTTGCTGCCACGCTAAAAAGGCTGCAGGCTACAGACATAGACCAAGAGGTAAAGGAGAGAGCTTTGTCATGTATGGGCCAACTCATCAGCCATCTTGGTGACCAGCTTGGAAGTGAACTTTTACCCACTCTTCAACTCATTTTAGAACGTCTTCGCAATGAGATAACAAGGCTTACTGCAGTGAAAGTTCTCACCCTTATAGCAAGCTCTCCACTCAAGATTGACTTGAGGCCATTGATGAAAGATGTCCTACCCAATCTAGCCTCCTTTCTGCGTAAGAATCAACGAGCTTTGAGACTCAGTACTGTTTCTGCCCTTGAGGTTCTAGTGAACAATTACAATGACTGCTTGAAACCCAATATGTTGGATCCAGTTGTGGCAGAGCTTCCATCCTTACTGGCCAAAACAGATATGCATGTTGCTCAGGTAACTGTTGACTTTTTAACCACCTTGGTGTCAGCTCAGCCCTCCTCTATTTCCAAACTTACTTCTCAGACTGTTCCTCAGCTTTTTCAACTTGTGCACTCCCCTCTGCTCCAAGGAGGTGCCCTGACCTCCATTTTGTCTTTTTTAAAAGCACTGGTTACCAGCCGCACACCCCATCTTGGTTATGCTGATCTCCTTAAGCAACTTACAGGACCAGTGACATCTTCAGGGTCTTCACTTCACAAACAGGCATTCTACTCCGTGGCTAAATGTGTGGCATCTTTGGCAAATGCTTGTCCTAAAGAATCAAGTTCATCCATCAGCCAATTCATACAAGATGCCAAAAGCCCTCGTGTTGGAGACCATGTGAAAGTGTTGGCCTTCTTGACTCTGGCAGAGATTGGACGAGAAACGAACCTTGGAAATCAGCAGAAAGAGTTAAAGAGTGTCATCCTAGAGGCGTTTGCATCTCCAAGTGAAGAGGTCAAATCTGCAGCTTCATATGCACTAGGGAATGTTTGCGTTGGAAGTCCAGTAGATTTCTTGCCCTTCTTGCTGCATGAGATAGGAGGACAGCTGAGAAGGCAGTATCTTCTGCTACACTCACTTAAAGAAGCCCTGGCATCACTACCCAGTGAGGAGCTAAGACCCTACCAGGAGGATGTCTGGAAACTCTTGCTTGAGCACTGTGAAGCAGCTGAGGAAGGCACCAGGAATGTGGTGGCAGAATGTCTTGGAAAACTGATACTGGTAAATCCCTCACAGCTCCTACCAAGACTATGTAAACAGCTAAAATCAGGTGAGACATAAAAGGTGAGACTTTGAGGGAATGTACAAAAGGACATGTAAAAATATTGTTGTTAATGATTAAATACAATTAAGGCTGAAACAGAAAAACCATGCTGCAGTAACCCTACATCTCTATTTATTAAGCCTAAGGGTTAGTTTCCACTGCGTCAAAATCCCTCCGTCTGATGTACGTCAGACGAAGGGATTTTGACGTAGCCCATTATATCAAATGAGCCTGTCCCAACATCCGTCAGTGCAATCCGTTGGTCACCGTTGCGTTAAAATTGACGTAGATCACTACGTCTATTTTGACGCAACGGAGGGCTGTAATCTGTCACTGATGGATGCACTGAAGGAAAACATTTCCTGTATGTCCTGACGGATGCACACTTCCGTTGACGGAGAGACCTTGACGGATTGAAAAATGCAGTGGCAACAAGCCCTAAAAGTGTTAAAAAGTGGGCAATGCTGTTTGTGATATCAATGCAACAGTCGCAGTTGGCAGTACTTACGGAAAGTTAGAAATTCACTGGATTTTTGTCAAACAGCATTTCTAGCCGTGACCAGTGTTCCTTTTCTAGAATACTGACCCCCCCCCCTCCTATACACACATCACCCCCATTTTCATAACATACATATAAAGTATTCTACAGTCAATCATAGGAAGCTCATCTCTCTCTTTATGCTGAACAGGTTCCGCTAATACTCGAAGTACTGTCATCACAGCAATCAAATTCACCATATCTGACCAGCCATCTCCCATTGACAGCTTGCTGAAGAGTTGTATAGGTGGGTGCACAAATCTAATTTGATTATAAGCCTATTTTTTATGATTTGCAGAATGACTGAATTGTTTTCTACACTCTAAAATGATTATACTTAACCTCCTAACATTTCAGTTAAGCTGGCCATACACCTTCAGATTTCTCTGTCAGATTTCCTTCAGATCAGATTTTGTTTTACCAAAACCATGTAATATGAGGACCTTTCTACGCCTTCCAATCACTATGTATTCTATCAGGGAGGACACTATACTACATGGTTGTTGGTAGATCTGATCTGATCTGAAGGAAATCTGACAGAGAAATCTGAAGGTGTATGGCCAGCTTTAGAATGTTTCATTCACAGTTTTGTACACAAATCCAGACTTCAGCATGTTCCATTGCATGCAATGCCGGCACTTTTTTTTACACCATTTATTCCTGTAGGGAAAACAGGTAAAAAATGTGTCTATAATCAGGGGTGCACATAACTTTTTTAGTGAGCTCCTCAGATAAGTACCAGGAGATGATGTTTGGCACTCCTTATGTAGCGTGCTCTTCCTCACTGTCCTCTGTGTCAACTTCCTGCATGGTAGGTTCTGCAGCAGATGGAGTTCCCTGTTCCTGATTGAGCCTCCGCTGTCTCTACCCACAGGTCACCAGCTGGGTTTGGGTCAAATGTAACTCTCACAGTACAACACGTTTGAACCCCCAGATCTCACACCTCAGTGGCACAACCCTAAAATGTTTGGTATTTTGCTGGCTGGTAACTGGCTTGGTAACTAACCCCTGAGACTTGTCAACCTTTCATAGTCATATTCCAGCTGTCACACAGTGCTTTTCTCTTGTCAGATTTTACCCTTACATATGCCAAGTCCAATGTTTTTTTTTGATTATTAATTTACATTCTCAATTTCACACCCCTAACTGCAACCTTTCATGGTTATCTGTATTCCCCGGCAGTTATCCGAGTAACATTTAGCTGCGGCCGCCCAGACATGGAGTGACTCCATGTTGTTAGTAGGCATATGAGCTTTGTAACAATAATGCAGGTACGCATAGCTAGTTTTTGGCCCCTTTTGAGTACCAGAGTGCCACTTATGTGCACCCCTGTCTATAAACGTGCATGCATGTATGGATGCGTTCTTGATGCATTAGTTTTCCCTATGGAAATAAAAAAAATGTGTTCTCATGTGGCAAATATGCACCACTATAGGGAAAATGAGTCAAAATCATGCCCAAATATGCACATGCATTTATGGACACATGGTGCACTTTTCCTAAAGGAATACCATATTTTTCAGACCAAAATTGGGAGCAAAAAGTGCCTGCGTCTTATGGTCCGAATGCGCAAGGTGATCGCACCTGGGCTTCCCGCCAGTTCTCCCGGAGCGGAGATTAGCCGGGGAGCTGTCATATGTGAGATGCCGGCCGGTGTCCGTCTCTCCCATCTGTACTGTATAATTGCCTATGCTGGCATAGGCAATGAAGAGAGAGAGATAGATGAACTGGCATCTAAACCTCTCTCCTGTCTGTGGGAACTGCAATCACTCTGCAGTTCCCACGAGCACAAGAACAGCAAGATCGGCAGAGGAGAGCAGAGACTGAGAGGAGACTCTGCAGCTGTTGGCCCCCTTCCTCCTCCCGATCAGTGTGGAGAATGATGTTGTGCTTAGAGTGTACTGCTAGTGACACCTACTGGCTGAATTGAATATTGCATTCATTGAATTCATTGCATTAACCCAAACACCGGAAACCTCTGAGAACTCCCGAGCAGATGTTGGGGGTTATTGGAACAACTGCCTGTCTGCGGTGTCAATGTCAGCTGATATTACTATTATTTATGTTTGTTCTATTTTAACCTTTCATATTTTGTTCTACCCCATAAACAGGAGACTTCCTAAATCCCCTACAGGACACAGACCCCAATGTGAGACGCGTGGCTCTGGTCATGTTTAATTCTGCAGCACATAATAAGCCATCTTTGGTCAGGAATTTGCTAAACAGTGTTCTCCCTCCTCTATACAATGAAACAAAGATCCGGAAGGAGCTGATTCGAGAGGTGATAATTTGTTACAAACACTGATCTGATTTGAAAGTCTGAAGGGAATTTGAATTTTTTGTAGCGTTTTAGTACTAGAAAAACACCTTGGCAATAGAGAATCATTGAGCCAGATAAGGGTGTTTATGAGACACCATTTGCCAATGTTTTTGGGCATTGAGTTTGCATCATGTCAGAGGCATTAATAGGGTTCAAATGCCTTCATTTACCTTATTGGGAATCTCTCCAGAAGCCTTGCTGTCATTTTGTGGTCCTTCAGGCTTGATTTACATGGGAGCTTTCCCAGCAGCTGTCATTCGGCCCACAAAATGAACGGGTGGGGGGTCTAATGTTTTAGATAACGCTAGTTTCTTGGGTGCTCTACATTGTAAACACTCTTCTAATGTGGCAATCCTCTGTTCCACTAACCTCACTAATGAGGCACTGACTGAAAATAGGCACAAGGTAACACTGGATTTCCTTGTAATGCAAACCACGTTGAGTCTATCTTTGCATAGGCCATGAAGCAGATTCTTTCTTTCCCATTTTATGTGTTAGGTCACTCACCTTGGTTTTATCTTTAAGGTGGAGATGGGCCCTTTTAAACATACAGTAGATGATGGTCTAGATGTCCGGAAAGCTGCCTTTGAATGCATGTACACCTTACTGGAGAGTTGCCTGGACCAGCTGGATATTTATGAGTACCTGAGCCATGTTGAGGATGGCTTGAAAGACCACTACGACATTCGGGTCAGTACAAGGAATTTTCTAGTAAGGGGCTCCCTTCAAAATATTTTAATTGGTAGAAAGCTTTCTATACATTTTTTTCTCCATGCCTAGAAGGGTCTTGTATGGTCAGAATTTGAAGGGAGAGGGGTGCTGACACAGGTTTGCTGCCCCCTCTACTCTTGATAAGCCAGGCTCCAGCCCCAGAGAAGTAAAGTACCAATGACAAAAGGGAACCTGTCTTTTTTTTACCTACGTGATTATAAAATATCCACTCTTGATTCTAAACAATATTTTCTTTATATATACATTACATATAGTTTTTGATGCTTCCATTGACATTAAGATGCTTTTAATGAGATTTTCAAATGTACTTTTCTCAGCAACACAACACACAGATATTAACCGGCATTGCTGGCTAACTGTAGTTAACATGTGACTCCACTTGCAAAACAATGCATACATGGGACCTTTTATATTTCAGTTTTTCTTCCCATTGCTACATTTCAGGAGTGCCACTCACAATGTTAGAGGTGAAGTGTTAAGGTATATTACCAATCTATTAAAAAACAAATGGTCTTAGAACATAGCTCCCCTGAAGAACAGTTAATATGGTGCATCAACATACACATTAATACATTACAAAGGCTGAATGGGCCTAGGTCAGCGGTAGGGCCAGATTCATCCCTTTTAGCTTTCTTTTCTAGTCCTGTCACCTTGTTGAAAATATGCTCTCCTCCGTTTGTTCTCTGCAATGAGTGCACATAATTCTAAATGTTGCCTTGGGGACAATGCAGTGGTGATCATGTAGGTGCATCCTCATTGTGACAACAGGCAGCCTCTAGGACTTGAATCTGCTCTGAATGAGAATTTTTTTTTTTTTTTTTTAAGTGAACGAAATTTAAAAAAGATAACCATGTCCCTGTTAGTGATGCCAGTGATGCATGGAATATGCACACTTATGGTGGATCGGCCATTACAGCCTTTTGGTCCGGCCCCTTTATGTAATTTAAGAAGCCAATGTGGCTCAAAAAATTTATCCACCCCTGTGCTAGTGTGAGCCATATCCACCACAATCGCACTGTCTGGTGCTGTTTTCCATAGAATACAAGTGCTTCGCTTTCATTAAATACACAAATCTTTAATTTGAGCGACAGGTCTTTTTTTCTAAAATATTTACTTGGACTATTCTGCTTATTATGGTCTCTTACAGATGCTCACCTTCATCATCCTAACTCGCTTGTCCACTCTATGCCCCAGTGCGGTACTCCAGCGCCTAGACCAGCTGATTGACCCTCTACGTGCCACTTGTACCACCAAGGTATGCATTACAATCTCTATCATTTAACGCACTGGATGGATATCTGGCACCATGCCACTGAATTATGGCAAATCATTTTGGAGATAGATAACAAAAATTGAACTCCATGACTGAACAACCTCTAAGATTAGGCTAAATGGACTAGTCTCCCCTAAATGCACATGTGAGCCCTGCTTGCCTATGCGATCGGTCGACATGATTTTGCCTATGTTAGTTAGGTACGGACCATTAAAACTACATCCCTAGCCATCCCAACTTAGCCCTTATCAGTCAGTTCCTGATTTTTCAACACACCTTTAGTGAATGGAACCTCTTGGGTGTTACACACATGGCACACCCTCCATCTTCCTCCTTTCACATCCCTGGCATTATATCTGACACCAATGATTTGCTGAACAAAAAAAAAAAGCCAAGCTGACTTCATAAGATGGACAATGGCACGGCCCCCCTGGCATCATCAAGGTGGGTCCAGAAAGTTTGGCAGATCTGCTAATACAGGGAAACAGCACAGGCTGCCACAAGACAGGGGTATGCCTGAGGTTAGCTTGGGGTAGTACTGTTGGTAAACAAACTCACCTCAAGGTATAAGACCTAGATCTGAATGAAATATTCTTGTTAATTACTTTGTTCTTTACGTAGTTGCTAACGAAATCATACAAAAAATATTAATGGAAATCACATTTATCAACCCTTGGAGGTCTGGATTTGGAGTCACACTCCAACTTTGTTGCAATGTTCTTCGTAGTGTGTGAGGCCTCCACGTGCCTGTATGACCTCCCTACAATGCCTGCGCATGCTCCTGATGAGGTGGCTTTGGATGGCCCTAGATTATTAACAAGTGTTCATTGAACAGTGTTCCATTGAACTCTTCATAAATTCCACAAACACTTGCCGTCACCACAAATCCCATGGTGGGGAGGCGATAGAGGGTAAGTATCAGTACCAGGGAAAATATTGAGGCAAGCATCTGAATTGTATTTTTCACTGCAAGTCATTGCAAAACAGATATCAGAAGTTTTAATGTAAATAGCCCAGCCCAAATAAAAACCCACAAATCTAATACGATCATCCGTTATATGCTTCCAGGTGAAGGCTGGCTCTGTTAAACAGGAGTTTGAAAAGCAGGATGAGCTTAAGCGGTCCGCCATGAGAACCATTACTGCGCTCCTCACTATCCCTGAAGTACAAAGCAGCCAGTCCATGGTGGACTTCTTGTCGCAGATCAGAACCAATCCAGAGTTGGCTTCCTTGTTTGAAAGCATTCAAAAAGATTCAATGTCAATGGGCAGTACAGAAATCATGGACCTAAGTTAAGAACCTGCAGTTACGAGATTGCAGACCTTTAGAGACTTTGATATTTGATGAAAGAAATGCTATGCATGGAGTAGATATACAGATATTGTTTTGCCAGTAACCATAATTTAGAACAGGGCTGTTTCATTAGGAATGCAAAGCCATTTAGAACACAACCCATGCTACCTACAGGACACACTTAAATAACTTGTCGCATAAGGGGTTCCTTTGTAATAGAGCAAAAACCACTATGGGATTAGGTACTGGTGTGATGCCCTCAGAAATCTGCTTAATGAAGTAGAGAACTGATGAAAGATGCGCAAGGTACCTAAACAGACTTTGTGAATGACACCTAATCATGTTCAAACTCCAGTTCAAAAGCAGATTGAGTGCTCAGTATGTATCATTTTATAATAATTGGGCTAGCCTAATCACACCCAGTAGCTCACAGCCAAATTTCAACATACACCTTTCAATACCTTTAGATCTACCAACAACTATGTAGTATAGTGACCTCTCAATTGTATGGTAAAGCTAGTCACACATGGTTCGATTTTACCAATCGACGATTTTCGATGAGAAAAAAAAAACGATCGATTGAACGTTAATCGATGTACTGCCCACATAGTACAATTGACGATCGGTGAACAATTTTGGTAAAATCGATTGAAAAGTGATCGAACAAATTAGAAAATTTTGCTCGATTGGTCGATTTTTTGGGCTACTTCCCTTTAACTTCCAATTGAAACTAAAATCGTAAGAGGAATTCAATCGACGATTTTGGGTTACTTTAATTTCAGTCGAAATTGTTCAATTATCGTGCTTCCCATGTAGAGAACTTCGATTAAATGCCAATCGATGTTTGATTTTTTAAATCGAAGTACAAAATCTAATCTAACCTCGATTGAATGATAAATTGTACCATGTGTGGCTAGCTTTAGATTGTAAGTTGCATGGTGATCTTTAGTTTTTTAGGCCAACGTTCAGATTACTAGTGAGCTACATTACCATTTATCTCACAGTTTTTTAAAGTCCAAACTAAAGTTTTTATAATCCTGTGTATGCAATACCTCATTTATTACACAAATCTCTGTAACCATATATAGCTTTCTATAAACACTGCTAAAGGAATACATCGATATCTGAAACATTAAACTGGCTTTGTACATATGTAAATTGGTAATTCAGTGCAGAGTGTTAGGAATTGTTATGCTTTACAATGTGACAAAGATGTAAAATTACCTGCAAGGATAAGTGTACAACATCTAATTATAACAAAGCCACACTGCTTTCAGAACTCTCTCTCTCTCACACACACAACCAATGCAAAAAACTGAGCCAAATATTCGTTTTACTTTTTTTATTGACAAACTTAAGGATGTTTATTCATTCTCCTCACTGCGCAGTCTGGCGTTGGGGTTTGTAATCTTGATAGCAAGTTGTGCTGCTCTTTCCACAATGGTCTTGCGGTTCTTGGAGGAAACGTTATGAGCAATTTCAGCACAGAATGACCTGGAGAGTGAAAATATGCCTCATTTAGAAAACTTAATCTAGTACTGTAAATTAAACCAAAACATAAAAAAAAAAAAAAAAAAAAAAAAAAAAAAAAAAAAAAAAAAAAAAAAAAGAAAAAAAACGACAATCACCACCAGTTATATTCCAAGTACAGAATTGTAATAAACTATGGTTCCTTCCATTTACCCTTACGGTGTTCACTCCACACACTAAACTTATCACAGCGTGCACTAGGAGGACATCCAGACCCTTCCTACCCATCTCAGTGCTGGCCCTGACCCACCATTAAGTAGAACTTGACTACAAATACACAGCCAAGAAAGGCAAACTAAAGCTATTTTTTTTTATATATATATTGCAAATTAAGGGCTTGTGTCCACTGGTTTTTCCCCACTGCTGGTGCAGAGAGGACACTTCCCAGTTGCAGGAAACCGGCCTGTAGCATGTCTTATTTCCCTACACTGGACACATGTCCAACCCAGGGAAAAATGCAGTGGACATATGGCCTATGTGTGCAAATGCCAAAAAGGAATGGCTACTTAAAAGATCCTGAACAAAAGTGGAGCAAATTGACAACATGGGTGTAAAAAAAATGTATATCCTCTAAAGCTTCTCATTTATGGCATTGTTAGGAGCATATTCCACCGTGGCTGCTGAGCCAGAGAAGAAAACCCTGACTACTTAATTTTATGGTACCACCTCCTACAATTTCAATATTACAATGTATGCCAACGTTCCATATTGATTAATGTCTAGCCAAAGATCAGTCATTAAAAAGCTAAAATGAAAGAAATAGGCTGAGTGTACCCTACTGATCTGACATGTTTATATGCCACAAAACAGATGTGAGTTAAAGTACTCGAAAGAGAAGGATCAAGACCAATTTTTTGCAAGGCTAGCGCTAGCTATAGTTCAATAAGCTATTGGATAAAATATTCTCCAGAGTACAGACAACTACACAATTCTTTGATCTGACAGCCACCATGTAAAACCCAAATGGTTATGGTCTGTTAACCTTTTGGGCGTTGCGCACTTGGCACTTTTTTTTTTTTTTTTTTTTTATAACCGCACCATGGGCAATCGCGGCGGAGCACGACATGCTCCGCCGTGATTGCCTGCCCGGTCCAAGGTTCAGTACATAAATCTGGCGTCACTGGAGTTATGCTGTAAAAAGGCAACGTCCCTCCATTTACATAGAGGTCTATGGTGCCCCCCCGCCCCCTTCCCGTCACGCAATCGGGGGCAGGCCCGGAAGCATCGGCATACATCGGGAATGGTCGGGACGATGCTCCCGACCGCTGGGAGAGTATGGACAGGTGAGCATGTCACTACTTAACTCGGGCCAAACACCCAGGAGGTTAAAGGATTTAACATTAAAATAATGTTGAAGCTATCAAACTTTAGGCTAAACCAGAGAGGTGCTGCACACCTGTACTGGAAAAGGAAACCCACCAAGAAACTTCTCTCAATATATGGGTAGATTAGGGGGTTAAGACTACAGCGCAGTGTTGATGTCAGCCTTGGCCATGGAATTTCATTTTCAGTGCATTCTGGAGTAGCCTAAGCCAGCCAAAGAAGTAAATTATGCCGTTTGAGCAAGCATCAAAAATTGGTTGTTTGATGGAACGGCTTATAAATTATGAATACTTTTCTAATTTAATTGACTAGAAATATTCAAAATCAGGTTTAAATAAAAAGCCTTGATCAGCCAGCTTGGAATTTTTGTTCATCATTCATGTGTGATAAAACTTGAACTTTCCAATTCATGCATTTATAATAGTGTGCTAGTGCAATTTGCCCAAGCACCGCCAAGGTTAAAAAAATATAATAAAAAAAAAAAGTTTGTTAACAAGCCTGGCCAGGATCGGGCAGAGTTGCCTGCTCTCTGCGAGCCTGCAGCAACTCTGATCTCCATTATAATGGAAGGGCATCGCTTTCCCAGCCCACATAGCTGGCAACTTGTAGGGGGGAGCCAGGAGAATCCCATAATACGGCCATACCGCTAAGAGACTAAATATATAAAATTACACATGTTGATAACATTTATAATTAAACAGGTTTATGTGTATATGGCTAGTGTTTGACACTAGCAAATAAACCCCTCAAAATAAACCCCGCAATGCAGAAGACCAAAAAGGTGCCAAAACCAAGAAGCAGACAAGAAGTTTTTCTTTCCCAAATAATCAGCACAGATCTTTACCATGCTAGCTAATCCAGCAACTACAAGCAAATTTATTACATTTTCTGATTAAACACCTGGTAGACCTTGGCTCTACTTACTTGTTACTCATCATTAGAACTTCAAGCTCTTTGACATTATGTACAAGGAACTTCTTGAACCCAGTGGGTAGCATGTGTTTGGTTTTCTTGTTGCTACCATAACCAATGTTGGGCATAAGAATCTGACCCTTGAACCTTCTGCGGGCTCTGTTGTCAATACCTCTAGGTTTGCGCCAATTAGCCTGTGGGAGGAAAGCAGAATGTCAGTTACAGGCAATGACCAATTAGAGATCCTTTAAAGAGCTCACAACACACGACTGCTTGAGAACCAACCTTAATCTTAACATAACGATCTGACTGGTGGCGGATAAACTTCTTTGTCCGCTTCTTGACAATCCTGGGTTTAATGAGAGGTCTTAGAGTAACCATGGTGCCTAGAAGAAAAAAAAATAGATTTAATCATTTAAACAAAGTCTCACTTCAACTTTACTGTACAGCACTGCGTAATATGTTGGCGCTGTATAAATGAGAACTTTATACGCAAAACACAGTCTATTCAGTCTTATGAATCTAGTTTTTCAGGGTTGCTCTATGAAGCACAAGTCTTAACCTAAAAAGCAACTCGCTGCATAATAACACATACTGGACTTGAAGCTATTATCAGATAATAGTGGTCTCAGCTCACATTTGCATAACTACTTCACATACAGTTATTAAAAACCATGTGCTCCCACGTAATCTTTCACAGCTTTACATGCCTCCCCTTTACTAAAACTGCCTACTTTTTATGTGATTGCAGTGAGTTTCACACAACATGCTTCACAAACCGTCAGCTAGGAAATGGAGCAAGCTCTATTGAGTTGCTTCAAAATACATAGTCCTTTCCTCCTCGTGTTAGTCACATGGTTTCTCCTATAATTAAAGCTGGGCATAGACATCTTGATAGCAGGGCAATTTCTTGGCAGATTGATATGCACCCTCTGTGTGCTGGCATTTACTTTGGATGGGGAAGCTGGTCCCCAAAGCAACGAGATGGACTTAGAAATAACAGACATGTCTAATTTTGCAGATCGATTTCTGGCCCCATTTAAGGTGGGTGCGATAGATTTGCAGCTGATTTTGTGACAGATCGATTGCCCCAAACTCACAGCGGTCAATTTGTGGCGAAGTCAGGCGCAGTTCTAACTGTCTATGACCAGCTTAAGAATTGGTTATTCATCACAGAACTGAAACAAAGTAAATGAAGTGATCAGGAAAGGTAAAATACAAGCAGAACTTCAGCCTTAATGTTTCACGCCTGACGGATGTTACAACTGCTACGGGCTTTGACTTCATCCCCCAGAATACAATGACAAGGGACCAGACCTAAAGTCCTCCATAGAAATAAACAAATATAGGGGGATGGGTTCCGTGTTAGGCCCAACTGCACAGAGTTTAGTTGTGATCAGAAGTTTTGATTCATTGAGTGTCAACATATTACACAGCGCTGTACAAATAATTTGAGATGCCACACAGGTACAGGAGTAGAGGACCCTTATTGGTTTTGCAATAGATATGGAACCTATTTAAAGTAAACTCGATTAATGATGGTTACAATTAATGAGCTGTACCATTTTCTACCCTAACCTACATTGTGACTGCATAAACCCACAAAGCCACATTTCCCCTAGCCATCAGGATATTCAGTAAAATATCGAAGTATCTTCCATCCGTTAGTATCCTACACAACCTATGTCAGTTATGGTGAACATGTTGCAGACAAGTGCCCAAACTGAAACCCTAATTATTTATCTCAAAGTGCCAGCATGGCAATTCAACCTGAATTACACACACAAAACATGTAAACACACAGAGGGGGCTGAGAGTGCCACCTCTGGCATGTGTGCCATAGGTTTGCCATCACTGAGCAATGGAATGGGTAAACACACTGCAGCCCAACACAAGCACATATCCAATCTGCATGCACAGGGAGCTCGCAGATTGGATATAGGACACAGCAGACCTACACACCAAATCGTTTTATACAGACTAGGTCACAGATTATAGAAAGACTATGAAAACTAGGACTATATGGCTGAAAAGGAAAGCATAACACTGACTACAGTCTGCATCTATGTAACAAAGTTCATTCACTGCCAGGGGTTTCAGGGCTTCATGTAACAAACCAACAGCACTGCTCAGTGGCCCCGAGACCACCACTGCATGCCATCCAGATACGAGGCATCTCATACATACAGTATCACAACATGGATTCGGGCTCTCCATACACGTGACGCCAGGGCACGGCCTGCTTTATGTGGGCCTAGCTGGAGGAACAGCTCAGCTATCCGGTATACCGCCCGGTGTAGCGGGCCTAGCTGGAGGAACAGCTCAGCTATCCGGTATACCGCCCGGTGTAGCGGGCCTAGCACGCGGCTCGGTTGGCCCGGATGTGTACACAAGCCTGAACTGTGTAGTAGCTGGACAGTAGCAGCACACGATACATACAGCTCATGCGGCGACTATATTACACACTGCTGAGGAAATCCGCAGCCCGTGCCCTACACTAGACGCCATACCTCTGCCCGGCCAACACTAGAAACAAGCGGCACAGTACGGCTCATATAAGAACCTAGAGCCCGGCTGTCCGCACAATACCCACTCACACACGCTCTCTGAAGCCCCTCTGTAAGGCTGCTGTCACCGGCAGCCGGGATAACCGGATAAAATTTACGGATGGAAAAGGATTCACTCACCGGTCTGGAACGTCTGCCTTCTTCAGAGGCAGATCGAGGAAGAGAGAGAGAGAAAGAGCGAGAGCGGCTAGGCCAGATAAAGAAGAGCCCGCTGATGCTCGGGATGGTTATAGCGCCACCACTTTAGCGGCACCTGCAGAACTGCATGTTTTATGTGCATAAATGTAGTACTTTTTCCATCTGGGGAAGTAATAAAATAAAACAAAGTAAAACTTGTGTTTTGTTTGTCCTGCTTGCTCTTTCTTGAAGAGTCAGCGAGAGTTTACAAGGTATCTTTGTAGTATGAGCTACATCCCATTGGAAAAATCTCACTCAGGTAGTAAACTCGAGTTACTAGATTATGGCTTAGGCTCCACTGTCCATTAAAACCCCAACGTTGAATTCAGGGGTTTAACAGAGAGCACAAGCCACCATTGCCTGTCTCCACAGCACGTCAGAGATGCAGATCTGCTGGTCCGAGCCTCCATTGGGTTAAAATCGACACAGCAAGCTACATCAATGGGAATGCAACGGAGACTTCAGCGGACACCAGCGGATCCCAGAGAACAGTGGAGCCTAAGCCTTACAAACTCTTTCCTCAGGGCTAGTTCACACTAGCTGCGATAAAGTAGTTCCAACCTGCAGCATAGCAAGGTAACCAGGTTTCCATAGGTAAACTTTTTACTTTCACACTAGACCTGCACATGGGTTTCTGGTAATATGCAATGCGGCACAGTGCACGCATGGGAGACACAAGCGGAGCACACTGGAAACTGTGTTTTTTTTGCAGGTAACGGATGTATTAAGTGGCCGTGGCCATGTCTGTTATCGGTAAAAACCACACCTGCCCACAATACTGTGAAAGGACACTCAACAGTGGCACTGGTGATCACAATAGTAAACATGGGCATGCATGGTTTGATTTTTCCCATTTGATCTACCTTTAATGCAATCCTATTAAGTCGATCACATTTACTACCTCATAATGTGATTGATACAAAACACATTGATTTTTTTCCAAAGCTCTGTGCTAAAATATATTTTATTTTGATCACATTTGGTAGGTGAAAATACAAATTGGAATAGATTTTCAATGATCAACTTAATATAGTTGTTTTTTCAGTCGATTGAATGGAAAAGTTGTATGGCTACCTTTAGATTGAAACACATGGTTATGGGATCATTTTCACAAGAAGTTGATAATGAAAACTGTGGTCACCTGGCGAATGCGACATGAGGCATCTAGGGCCTTTGGGTTTGATGGAGGCGCAATCTAAACACCCCACTGAGTTCCTGCAGTAGTATGCAAGCTCTCGCCCACATGAGCAGCTGCCACTTTCTGGGTGGCTGTGGCGATCAGCCGAAATTGTTGCATGCTATTTAAATTGATGTTGTGATAAGTGGGAACATAGCCTTAAGGGAGGCAGGAGCTTGTCCATCAGATAAGAGACAGGTTATCTTATGTGATATCACTCCACTGCCAGCAATTACTACATGCAAAGTTGGTTGTTTCTGGTAAATGCTACTATTGGCACCACTGCAAATAGTGGCAGTAACTCATATGAGAAATGAAAGAATTAATTCTAAAATCATCTCTGTTACATCTTTATTGAGATGATCAATAAGATATCAAAACTTAAAAAAACAAAAATGAACGCAGACTGAAATTAAGCCAATCAAGCATAGGAGTTGCAAGGTTTGACTGGCTTGGTCTCCATGCAATTTGCATGCTAATGAAACTTTTGACATCTTAATAATCATCTCTTTAAGACTAGGTTCAAAGGGAAGTTTGTTGTAGAGTTTGTAGAACAGCCTTTCACGCTGTTTGGACAACCCCCATAGGCAGTGGGTGTTTGGGTATTTTTTCTGTGGTTGTGCATTTTTTGTGTATTTATAAAAAATAAATGTCATGGAGCCCCCCTCATTTTATGACCAGACCTCATTTTTTGCATAGGATCTGGTTGTACTGAAGGGGCACATACTCTTTGCAAGGGTTTTATTGGATGAAGCCACGTTGGTAATGGCTTTACCTTTCCATGCATACCAAACCCAATGCCAAACAGGTGTCTGGTTACTGATTTTGGGGGGACTCCCCACTCATATCTTTTTAATTTAACAAATAAATCAATATAATGTAATATATATATAATATTTAGAATGTGTCATAAGGCTGACTTTGCTTTGAGGACTGTCTTTGCTTTCTCTTGACATGTAACATGACAACCTAGGCTAAAACAATGTCTGTCAGCAGCCTTCTGTCTGCAGAAGCTGTTAAAACTCCAGTGTAAGCAGTCCCTTTAAAGTCAATAGCCATTTTACAGCAACATTGTTGGAAGCACTGGTTTTAAAAAAATGAATTGCTGCAAATGCACCTGCAATTATCTTCAAATGGTGTTAAAAAAACCTAATATGTGTAAAAATGCATCAAAAATGTCCCCCCAGCCTTTGAGGCCGAGGTAGAGATAAATTAGCTTTCCTGACACATGGGGGCAAATGTCTTCAAGCATTCAAGCTTCTATCTGCTTCTTATTGGGCTAAAAAATACTGCTGCAATGAATTTGGTAGATTCCTGCAGTTTGATCTATTAGTTCAATTAAAAAAAATCACATTATGAACTTTATAAAATATGTGCTACAGCTACACTTACCGTACCTTAATAAGTAAAAAAAAGTACACACATACTATATGACAATATTTTTTCTCGATTACAGTAAAAATAATTAATATTAGTACAATAAAACATCACTCAGCATAAATGATGGGTGTCAATTTTGTTGAGTGACATAACTTTATATCAGCGGGTGTGAAGCTGCTTCAGTGGCTCTTGGCAGATAGACACAGAGTTTCTCCAAAAGTTGTCCAGGCCAAAATGCATTATTGTCGGATTTAAAGAAACAATGAGGAAATTTCTTTTTTATGTTCCTGCAAATGAAGTAAAAATTTAAGCTATAAGTAGCTAATAATAAGCGTAAATAATAAGTTAAAACAAATGTTTAGCAAAAGTTAAAAAAATTTCAGTAAATCTCTACAGTATGTGCAATTTTGACCATGTTTTCTTATTTTTTTCATGTAAAAATATAAAAGTATGTACTTATGTGTTTGCACTTATTGCATTCCTTCCTGCACTGCATCAGGCATATGTGTATGTACAGCAGGTGACTCACACAATTGCTTTTGGGACATGAAGTTGTGAAAAATAGATATCTTCCTGCCATAAATAGGCTTTAATGTGCTGCGAACCTAATTTGAGGTGTTATCTCCAAGGGCTCTTTAAGCAGCGTTTGCATTGCACAGATAGCGTTAATGTTTCACACTAGCCCCGCGTTTTCGCCCAGTGCAAGCCTCTGCCAAAAACTTGGGGTTTTCACTGGTAATGGCAGTGGTAGCACATCCATTACAGGCCATAGCCACATTGCCTGCAGTGTGGAAGGGCCCTGACAGCTTTTCACTTAGGCTCTATTTCTGCTGTGTCCATTCTTTTTTAGATTATGCCCCCACATACACTTGAATTTTCCTGAGAAAAATAGACATTGTGTAGATTGTCCCTTCTTTTGGCTCATCAATGCGAGTTGTGACAAGAAGATTTGCTGTGTCTGTCAGCATAGTGTCCAGAGCATGGAGGCACTACAAGGAGACAGGCAAGTACATCAGGAGACATGAAGGAGGATATAGGAGGGCAACAACCCAGCATCAGGACCGCTACCTCTGCCTTTGTGCAAGGAGGAGCAGGAGGAGCACTGCCAGAGCCCTGCAAAATCACCTCTAGTGGGCCACAAATGTGCATGTGTCTGCTCAAACGGTGTCGATCAGCTGCAGCCGCCTGCGTTTCACACCGCGGCCGTCTGCCTAAGTGGGGACAGGACTATTTAAATGAATGGAAGCAGCTGCCCGAGGTCGTTGCGCTGCCCCATGGCCGGCCGGACAAGTGGGGACAAGCCCTATCTGGAGAAGGGGATAAAATCAGCAAAGACTGCCCCAAAGGAGTAACACAGCTAGGTCATGACTCTCCAAGCATGGAACTGAGGAGGAGGCTCTGGGAAATATCCTCTTCTGTGAGGAGGGCAGTCAGGGGGATCAAAAGAAGAAAACAGCTGGCAAACCTTGGCGAGGCTAGCCAGGGCAGCGCCTGAGAGAGCTACATCCACCAAGATCTTGAAGATGGATGTTGTTATTTGGAGAAAGAAACACAAAGTACTGAATAGAGTTGCTGTGGACAAGATTTTAAAGTGTTGGTGATTTTGACTGGAAAATAATTTTAGGTTGTTTTACCAGTATATTTGCATAACTATGTGCATTGATATTAAATAGACATTCCACCAGAAAATAGTGCTGTGTGTTAATTAAAGGCAAAACATTGTGGGCTGAATCAGATACAGCTGTTTTGAGAAAAATTTGAATATTGTCCAAAAGTTCCTGTATTTCAGTAATTTAGCTTAAATGGTGAAACTGAAATCAATAAAACAAAGATTTTAATTTAAGAAATGTCAGACCTAAAGCCCTCCCATACACCTTAATATCGATCCATACAATCTCTATTAGATCTACCAACAACTGTGTACTATAGTGGCCTCCCTGATAGAACATAGTGATTGGAAGTATTAGAAAGCTCCTCATATTACATGGTTTTGGTAGAACAAAATTTGATTGTACAGAAATTGTATGGAAAGATTGTAAGGTGTATGGGGGGCTTTGCAATGATAATGTTGGATATAATCATGCATATGTACTCTTGGTTCTTGGTTTGGGCCCTGTTTGATCAATCACTGCCTTATTGCGCCATGACATGGATGCTATCAGCCTGTGGCACTGCTGAGGTTTTATTGAAGACCAGGATGCTTCAATATCGGCCTTAAGCTCTTCTGCATTGTTTGGTCTCATGTATCTCTATCTTTCTTTTGGCAATGTCCAATAGATTCTCTATGGGATTCAGGTGAGGCCAATTTGCTGGCCAAGCAAGCATAGTAATCCCATGGTCATTGAACCAGGGTTTGGTACTTTTGGCAGTGTGGGCAGATGCCAAACCCTGCAGAAAAAATGAAGTCAACATATCCATAAAGCTAGTCTGTGTAAGGAAGCATGAAGTGTTCCAAAATCTCCTGGTAGACGGCTGCATTGCCTTAGCACAGAAGCATAGTGGACTAAAAACAGCAAATGACATGGCTCCCCAAATCAACACAGACTCTGGAAACTTCACCCTGAACTTTAAGCATCTTGGATTGTGTACCTCTCCATTCTTCCTCCAGACTCTGTGTCCTTGGTTTCCAATTGAGATGCAAAATTTGCTCTCATCAGAAAAGTGGATTTGGACCAATGAGCAACAGAGACCAGTTCTTTTTTTTTTTTTTTTTTCTTTAGCCCAGGTAAGTTGCTTCTGATGTTTTTTGTTCAGGAGCAGCTTTACAAGAGAAATACGACATTTGAAGCCCATGTCCAGGATCCATATGTGTGTGGTGGCTTTATATGTACTAACTCAAGCCTCAGTCCATAACACTTTTGAATGGCCTTTTTGTGACAACCCTCTCCAGGCTGCTTGTGCACCTTTTTCTTCTACATGTTTCACTTCCACACAGCACAGTAACAGTAACAGCAAACTTATTTTACAATGACCTTCTGTGGCTTTCCCTCCTAATGGAGGGTGTCGATGATCTAGAAAACAAATGTTTGAAATATCTTGATTTGCATGTAATTAGTCTATTTCATATATTATTTCCACCTTTTAACTTGAATTACTGAAATACAGGAACTTTTGGAGGATAGTAAAATTTTTCTCAAATCACCTGTACAGCATACTCTTAAGTGTGGCTGCCTTCACTTACACACTCATATCCAAAAACTGCTCAAATGTTGTCCAGCATCTCAAAGTTTCTGTCCCAGCTTTTTTCTTTCCCCTTACTTTGGTTTTCACCCAGGCAACATAGGTGTTGGGAGGGTATGGGCCACTGCTGAAAAACACAAGGGGGGGGGGTTACCCAAATGCAAAGAGGGGAGACACATTAGAGGAAAAAGCAGTAGAGGGAGATTACTTTTGCTCTTAATATACCTGTTGTAGACTAAAGTGGTGATATTTCTCTGCCATCGTCAGTGTATCTGCACTTTTAGCTCTTTGAGCTGGACTTTTTAGTTACTTAATCATTCTGCATTACGGCCATGCATCAGAGTGAGCTGATACTATGCTATTTCACTATCAATATTGTAGGCCAGTTCAATATAATCTACTTCTTATCTTATTAGCGTGCATTCGCTTGTAGCCTAGCAGTGACAACAAGCATGAACACAAGTGCATGTTTTTGAAAAAAATTTACAAAAAATCATTCCTAGAGGGACACAAGAAATATTTACTTTTGGGACAAAAAACCAAGGAATGGACAACAAAACCATTAAGCCCATCACAAAAAAAGACTGTTCCCATTTGAAAAGGTATATAATTTATATCTGTTAAAAGGAAAAACATGAACAATTGTACACATTTTTTAATAAATACCGGTATGTCAAATGTTATTAAAGGATGTTGGCCTACAACTTTGTCCAAGGTTTAATTTTGGCCCCCTCTGGGATTGACACTCCTGAACTAGACCAGTTGAGTTTCTCTAGACATTTCTGCATGTATAAGTGGGTACAGACCGCAGTTTTACAAATTACTGCTAAAGGGTCTACATGGCCAGAAGGCATTTTAGAGATATATATGTTTTCAAGTTGGTCCCCAAAAATTGATAATAATAAATGTTTCCATGTCCTACCCAAAAAATAAGCCCTAGCATGATTTGGATTTATGACCATGTGATATGAATAGATTAAGTAGTTCAATATACCTGTGTATGACTCAAAACCCAAGGCTATAGTCAGGTAGAGCGCTATGATCTCTATTAGAATTTTTATTTATAAAAAAAATGATGCAAAGAATGGAGATAGGTGGATAAAATATATATACCATATGGTAGGAAATAAAGGACTGACAGTTTGCAGGATCTGGGTGCCAGACATCCATTCCATTACAGTCATTTTATAAATAGCAGCTTACATAGAAAATATTTTTTATTTATCTCACCAGAGTCTAGGAGAACTGTCAGTATCGACTTCCGCTCTGACCCTTCCGTTGGGCTCTTTATTTGAGGAACCCTTCTTTGTGAATCTGTTTTTGGAATAAAGTCCTACACCAGGCTGTCGAAGGGGAAGATTATCTCCTGATTCAGAAATAAGCTTGTCTTCAGGATATAATAAGGCTGTGTAGAGAGATTCTCATTTAATACCACTATACCATTAAATAACATTTAGAAAGCTAATCTCAGCATACGTCCGAAAGCAGAATAGGAGGACAGTACATTGGTGAGGGGAAATTAATGGCCAGTTTTAAAAACACTTTTGTTCAAACACTTTTGTTCAAATACAACAACACCACACTGTGTTCCAATAATTTTTCAAATTGCATTTATGTGTCATAAAGATTCAAGATTTTTGTTTTTCAATTAAACCCATTGATGGATTTGTGTCTCCGGCTGCATCATTGGCTGCTACTCTCAATCCTCGCCTGACTTCAATCCTATTGAGAACCTTTGGAGGATTCTCAAGCAAAAAATTTATGAGGGTGGGATGCAATTTACATTCAAACAGCAGCTCTGAGAAGCTATTCTGTCATCTTGCAGAAATTTAAGCATAAACTCCCAAAAACTCGCAAGTTCAATCGATGCAAGAATTGTGCAGCTGCTATCAAATAAGGGGTCTTTTATTAATATGTAACTTGACCTGTTTTTGAATGATATAGCTTTTGATTTCAGTAACTATAACCTCTCAATGCTGCAAATTCAACAAATGACCATTCTCAGTTCATTACAACCTATAAAATGTTTTGAAACTTGGTATATAAAACATACTGTTATCATTATGAGGATTGTTCAGTAACATTCAAATTATAGTCTAATACATTTACACTAATGCAATGGTTGATGACTTTAATATTATGCTGCCTGTCACTTGCATCAACTTTTGGAAAGTTATATGATTTGCAAAATAATTTAGAATGGAGTTTATTATGTGAAAGTGACATTCAATTGTACTAGTGCAATGTGCCATCATTTTCGCCATGCACCTCCTCTTGGGTTGCACTCTATTGGTATTCGTGACTCCACACTTTCCTGGTTCTTCTAGTACACCTCCTTTCTTATCTCATCCTTTGGCTTGCAATACGATTTAAATTCTGATGATACCCAAATCTACTTATCCACCCTGGCCTTTACTCCCTCTGTCCTGGACAATATCTTGCAGGGCCTGTTGGTCATCTCTCCATGGATGGCTGACCGATTCCTAATTAACCTGAGTAAAACAGAATTCATCATCTCCCCCCCCCCCCATCACCTTCTATGCCTCTCTCCAACATCTTGCTTACAGCAAATTACACACCTCCCCTATTCCACAAGCACACTGCCTTGGTGTCACCTTTGACTCTGAACCCTCTTTTACTTCCCACATACAAACCATTGCTAGTTCCTAACTAGCTAGCCACTCCCATCTCCATAACATTACCACGATATTCTCTTTACTATCCCCAGAGGCCACCAAAGTCTTGGTACATGGTCTCATAATTTCTCGCCTTGACTACTGTAACATCATCCTCTATGGCCTTCCTCTATCTAAACTCTTCAATTCTTCATGAATGATGCTGCTACAATCATTTACTCCTCTAACCGCTCCTCATCTACTGCTCCTTTCTAATCTCTACATTGGCTTCCAGTTGTCCAGAGAATCAAATTTAAAGCACTTCACACCTCCTGTCCTCCTTACATCTCCAACCTGGTACATAAATATACCCCCACTGCCTCCTCCGCTCCTCCATTGACCTACGAATGACATCCCTGCTCATAACATCATCACGTGCAGCTTCAAGACTTTTCTAGGGCCACGCCTACTCTCTGGAACTCTCTCCCAAAAAAGCCCTGAAAACCCATCTCTTAAGTCTGGGGTACCCATGTTCTAATTCCTAGCGTCACTACGGCCAGTCCCAATCCCCTTCCACCTATTGTATACTGTTTTCCAACCTATTAGATTGTAGGCTCAATTGGGCAGGGTCCTCAACTGTGTCATACATGTGTGTACATGTGTGTTATCTTGTGTTGCATCTCAAATCTAATTTAATGTTCAGCACTACATAATATGTTGGCGCTATATAAATATTAAATAACAATGATACATGCAAGAACACATGTATTTCTGCATTATAAAACTGTGAACCATCTTTTAGTGTTAAGGAACAACAGAATTGTACAAAGATAGACATTATTTGTGATTGTTCCCAATAACAGAATAAACAAGTGCTATACACACAGCACTTGTTTTGTTCTATGGAGAGTAGAAAGAAACAGTTGTATTGCAGGTTAGTTGTTTAGCCATGAATGGTGTAGAGGCACTAAATCTGTGAACAATTTGATCAAATGTACATACATTTAGGATTAAAGGACACTTAGGCTTAAGGGGGTTTGTTTTATGTTTGTGTCTGGGATGAGGAAGAGATCTTCATGGAATTTTAACCAAAGAGATTTAATTTGTTCTTGCTGCAAGAAGCTATTTGTAATGTAAAGTATCAGTATTAACTCTCCTCCACTAAATACAAAACAAAAACAACGTTATACTTTAACATATTTTGTCTTTACCTTTTTCCAGCAGCTGTTCTGTAAGAGGAATGTTGTAGGATTGGCACAATTTTAAGACTTTTAGATATTGTTGTAGACCCTGCCTCCTGAATTTTTCCACCAGTTCCGCTGACTCCTCTCCAAGTGTAGATGGTAGAGAATGAGCATCAACAGCAGTGTTGCCTGTACGTACTAAACGGCACTGATCTAACCAGTCCAAAAGTCGTGTATTGCTCTGGAGGAAGAGGAGGATTTTTTTTAGAAAAGAACCAGCTTACAAAACACCTTGAAATCAGGCTTCACTCATTTCTTTTAGTTTTTTGTGTAATATTAAATACCTAAAAGGAACAATAAGGGGCTGTTTTAGATAACAATCTCTGTACAGGCAGGCTCTCTGCTGAGATAGATAATAAATAGTTGCGCACAACCTTTGATTACACAGCTACAGTGATATCAGTGGCCAGAAAGGCCCTCAGTTGGAGTATGGGGTCTGAGCAAAGATCACAGAGTAAAATAGAGTCAGTATGAGGGGTGGGTGTAGGTGTGCAGCTCTCAAAATGGAGGAGTGTGGCCTCCTGTAACAGCCAAATATAATAGTCCCCCCTATGGTTGAAAAAGTGGTTGAAACGCATCCCATTGTTCCTGTTAAGGCCCCAGCATCTGTAAGCAGGAAGTGATCTCATCCCCAACCAGGAAGTGAGGTCTTCCTGGAAAGCACACAGCCATGAGAGATCCATCCTTGTAAACCTCTTTTAATGTGAGTATCTTCGAAAAGGGAGGGAGAGGGATACTACAAGTGGTATGTCTGGGATCCAGGTCCCCTATGGCATCCACCTAGAAGTGTCTGTCTCACAAAAAAATATAGTACAGTATCAAAGTATTCATCTCCAGTGGAGATCCATGGAGATGAATACTTTGATACTGTACTATACTTACCACTACTCTTGGAGACCTCGACTTCTAAAGTCCCCTCAGTCCCTGGTTACCAGGGCGAATTTTTGTGAGACCGGACGCTACTAGGTGGATGCCATAGGGGACCTGGATCCCAGACATACCACTTGTAGTATCCCTCTCCCTCCCTTTTTGTAGTTCCATTCGGGATGTTGGTCGTTATATTGTATTCCTAACCTTATACTCTTGGGATCGCTCCTTCCTTGCAATGTGAGTATCTTGTCTGTTGTTTTGTTTCATTTTGTTTTATTTTGTCTTATTCAATTCCACATTATTTAACCATTTGTTTTACTAGGTTGTGCTCCTCTGTCCTTGTTCTTATTTCTCTGCTGAGATGTCTGCTCTGCTCTACATTTAGCATCTATACTTTACTCTACACAAGGTGTGAATCTCCGGCCCAGTGGCCAAATCTGTCATGCATTATAATAATGATTGTATATACGATATGTATTCATTTTTACTGTATTGTATGTATTATGCAAATATTTTGATTAAACAGCTACTGAAATGCCGTAGACCTTTACCGTCAAAGTCCCTAAGACCCTAAGTTTCTAACCTTTAGGTTAGGTTAGAAAGATGCTGTTTTCTTGCCAAATATTTTATATTGGGATGTTGTTAGACATAACATAAACATTTTTTTATGTTCAAATCTATATAAATATATTTAGCCAAAAAGATATTTAAAAACATTGTATTTAGAAACTTAATGACACACATTTGTCTTTTATTGTAAAATTTGATTTAACATGTGTTATAGTATTTCCTTGTTCCAAATTCAACGTTTCATATTACAGGTTTACCTTTATTGCTCATGAGAAGAAAAAACTTCCTTAACCTCCCTAGCGATATGCCCTAAGCCAGTTCGGGCAAAGGGATGCTGCAATTAGCGATGCGCCCGAACTGGCTTCGGGCACAGCGCAGGAGCTTACCTGGTCCGGCTGCCGCCTCCAGCGACGTCCTCGTCGGCTTCTCCCGAGTCCCCGAGTGACGTCACGGAGGCGGGACCCAGGCTTAAAGAAAATGTCTTTCTCTTTTTTTTTCCCATTAGTTTCCATTTGTTTTTTTATTTTGATTGGTTTGGATAAATGTTGTATCCAATTCAAATCAAAAGAAAAGAAAAGAAATGTAAACTTATAAAAAAAATATATATATTTTTTAAATTAAATTTTTTTTTTCTGTACCTCTAAAGCCGGCCATAGCGCTTCAATCTGTGGCTGATTTTGCGAATGATCACCATGCGCATTCGGGGTGATCGCTTGGTGATCAATCGCAAAACGAACGCACTCACCTGGAGCAACCGTTCGTAGTTGCACAAAACTTTGATCAGCCAGAGAACAAACGTTTTTCTCTGGTCGATCGCCAGTACTTTGAATGGTGTATTTCAAACGATTGACCATGGTGTGATAATGTCATCATGCTGCGGTCGATTGTTCGATAATCTCCCTCCAAGCATAGCGTCTATGGCCGGTTTAACCTCCCTAGCGTTACGCCCGAAGCAAGTACGGGCGCAGTCTGCAGGAATCAGGCGCAACTGGTGACGCCGATGGGGGCATAAAGGCAAAACACTGTATCAGTTTTGGTACAGAAATCTGGACCTCAGTGAACCGCAAGGGAGGTTAATAATTTCAAGGCTGGCCTGCGACTCTGTCCAAGTTTAAAAATTTGGCCCATTGTGTATTTGAGTTTGACATCTCTAGACTTAGGGCTTGCTTCCATTTCGTCGGGACCCCTTTGCTAAGCGTATACGCTTAGCCGGATGTCCCGACGTAGCAGATAGCCTTACCTGCTCAGGAGGAGGATCTGTCTTCACAGCGCCAAGCCGCTTCACCGAAATAAGGTTCAATGTAGTCGAATAAGTTGAGCCTCTGCACTGGCGGATGTGTAAACAGATCATCTGCCGGCAGGCAATGTCAATGTGCTACGTCGGGACCCCTGCCGTATACGCTTAGCGGAGGGGTCCTGACGTATTATGGAAACAACCCCTCACAAACAAGTTAACATAAAGTGCAGGGTCCTGTCTAAAAGTACAGAAATGACAAAAGCTGGGTATCATTTGAGTGAGGACATCTTGTAAAAATAAATTACTGTGGTGTAGGGTAGGATTGATAATGAATGCTGCAGCCTGACTTGAACATAATATAGAGATTATAGCATTAAATAACAACATTTGTGCTTCCTGTCAAGAAGGGCTGCCAAGATAGCCAATGCATTGCCTTCTGGATGATGGAGGCTGATAAGTCAAAGACTTTGTATGATACTTGCACTGTCCGTTGAAATTTCATGTCCTTACCTTTGCTCTTCTCTTCCTCTCCCGATAATTCTTTCCAATGTCCTCCATGTCCTCATAGGTAAGAGGCCTCATTTCCTCCAGACTGACAGGAGGCACCTGGAGAAACTGGGATCTACTACCTTCACTTTGGTCACTGCATACTGGCTGAGACTTCATCTTGTCATCAACTCCGCGCAGAGAGATAGAGATTGCTGAAGAGAATTTATTCTCACTGGGATGACTTTTCTGGTCACTAGCAGGCCTGAAACGCTTTATGGCAGCTGCAAAAAAAGAAATATTCATAATATTTTTACTATAAAAATTAATAAATTAGAGAGTGTTGTTTTAGGCTTCCAAATTTTTTTTTTTTATGGTAATGGAAATCTTCAGCTATCTTGGATGTTTTCTGATAGGAAAAAAGAGAAACTAAAGACTTTAAGGTAGGTGAATATTGTGACATGTCAGGAATAATTTTTTGGTAATTTTGAAATGACAGGAGGACAGGAATATACTCAACTACCTCTACCATTATCTACCGCCGACCCAAGGACATTATTCCCACAGGAAAGATCGCAACCCTTAACCAATCACTCCTAAAGTGGATTGCCCCCTGTTCCTCCCGTGACCTGATGACAGCGGCCCAGTGTTTTTTCCCCCTCAGGTCCTACAGAAGAACATTCTGACACCTCCAGAAGAAGATAGACGAAACTTACGTCGAGGTGCCCTCACCATTCTTATCCTATTCTATGGACACGGGATTCTGAATATGGTCACTGTCTGATTAAATGATCCCAACGTTAGGGTCTCATCCTTCGACCTTTTTTCTTTTAACGATGGAATTAAAGATGAAGCTTTTATCTTATTGAACCTCACGCCAAGAACTTTTCACTCATGAACATGGAACTCCTGTGATGTTTAACTATGTGTGCCAAACTCCTAGTTTTTGTGAGTCTCATTGATTATTGATTTTTGTCCAATGTTTTGACTCTTTAATCTCGTGATTTTTTTACCTCCATTTTTGTTTAAATCCTCTACATGAGGTAATATAGTAAATTTAGGGGGGTCCCGCCAAAGTCCCCTTGCCTTGTCCCCACAAGGAAAACTAGGTGGGAAGATAGGCCATCACTCTTTGGCCTCTCTCCCCACCCCTTTGGTATTTCTGCATTATTTGGGATGGGGGCCTTCCCCTATAGGGTTGAGGTGACACTCCAAGTACTCTTCCCCAATTATGAAATTGTAGTAACAGCTTTGTAGAACACAATTACCTTTATTCCCTGGACAGACAGAACCTCCCTTCTTATTCTCTAAGTTTTTCTTCCACCACAATTGGCGCCCAACACAAAGTTCCTTGTAGTTAATAAGATTAGCATGTTTGTTTCCAAGGGAGATTACCAAATCATCAAACTGCAAATCGCTTATAGGAATATTGACCTGGAAGATAATGTAAAACAAATAAAAATGTCATGTATATCTAATCGAACAGTGCAACAAGAATATTTATATATTAAAATATAAAATATTTTGCAAGTTTTTAAGAAAGAAAGAAATGTGATCAAAATGTATGGAAAAATTATCGGACATGATAGAAAATTTTTGTAGATCGTACAAGTACCTTCCTAGGTATTTTGATAGATTTATGATCGTAGAAAAGGAGAGGATTGCACTCCAGTAGCCTCAACATACTTCCCGGGCTACCTTAAGCTAGCCACACACGGCTTGATGAAGTAACAAATTAAAGGAACATCGGGCACCGTGTTCGCTCATGGCTCCCGATGTTCCTCTAATCTGTTTCTTCATCTGAGCCATCCACGGTTCCTTCGAGCAGGATCAATGGATCCTGCGCAAAGGAAGTCGACCAAACAGGTTTCCAACATGTTGGAAAACCTTGGTCGAAATCCATTACATTGAATGGGGCATGCGAGCCAATGGACAGGCTGACAGCTGAGCTGCACACACAGGCTGTGATCAGCTACGGCTGTGTGTGAAGGGGGCATGGCCAGCACAGACCCAGCTCTGCCAGAAGAGGGGGGGGGCTGCAGGCTGGCTGCTTCTCCAGCTGGGGAAAGGAGAGATCCAGGAAACCGAGTTCCCATTGTACGGTAATTGATGGGCCCATGTGGTGCACATTGATTACCGTACGATTGACCCGTCACATCACCACGCTGTAATTGATCGCCGGTCGATTGCATGGGAATCTATCCGTGTGTGGCCAGCTTTAGAAGGAGAGGGATTTTCGCAGCACAATTTAAAACTGTATCCAACATGTAATAAAACACAATGCAATTTATTATCACAGTGTATATTCATAAAATAAAGAGTAGAACAAAAAGATTGTACATTGTACCACATTCAACTATTTCGTAGGTACATTTCCTAGCCACCCACAGTGAGTGGCTCCCTGGATGGGTTTACCACTCCCCCGAGAGCAAGCACTGTTTTGGGCAGACCCACAGGCCTACCACGGAGATCAGCAGGTATTGTGGGCCCCAAATTGTGGCTTGGTTCAGTGAGCTTCTAACAATTTGTGTAAAAATTTTTTTTCTTATTTGAATCTAAGTCAAACTCTTCTATACCCCCAGCTTTTTTTGGTCGTGCATAAATGCTTTAAATCTCCTGAAGAAGCGAGTCTATCTTGCAAAACGCGTTGAGAGACAAGCATTGGACTTTTTTTTGTTCTACTATTTTTTTATGAATATACACTGTGATAATAAATTGCATTGCGTTTTATTACATGTTGGATACAGTTTAACATTGTGCCGCAAAGATCCCTCTCCTTCAAAGGTAGCCCAAGGAAGTATCTCAAGGCTACTGGGGTGCAATCCTCTCCTTTTCTACATTTATTCTGGGATGCTGGCAACCTACATTTTTTTTTCCCCATTTACTCTTTAATTACGGGATTTACTTAGAATTGCCTATTTCAATTTATGATCGTACTATGGAACACACACGTATATTATGATCGTTTGTATATGCATGCGCTCCATAGCATGAACATAAATTGATCATAAGCAAATCAATGGCACTGTGTTGTAGTACGATTAATCAATATTCGGGGATCGATCGACTTCCGAATCACA
The DNA here is from genome assembly GCA_036250615.1 of Ptychadena robeensis. Lineage (NCBI taxonomy): Eukaryota > Metazoa > Chordata > Amphibia > Anura > Ptychadenidae > Ptychadena > Ptychadena robeensis. Next base: position 91,119,770 of record CM070037.1, read on the forward strand.
AAAGGTGGTCAAACAAGCAAACATTGATCTGTGTATGGCTAGCTTTAGGCTGACATTCTGTTCTTTCATATGAATGAAAAACTAGGTACCCTCAAGCATTGTTTACATGGAGCTTAGAACATGAATAAAAAAATTGATAACCCATACATGGGTTGATACCCGCTCGATTAAGGAATGCTCGAGCTCAGCGTCACAATGGCGTCACCACGCTGCTCTTGAACGTTCGTTGATTGAATGGCGAATTGATGAACACCATTTTGAGCAATGGATTCACATTTGATAGTTTGGATGGGGACCCTGGACCCCTTCCAAAGTAATGGCAATTAAACAGTTATTTACCAACATGTTGGTTCCCTGTTAGATTAAGCTTTCTTTGAGCTTGCATGATCCCACTTAAAGAAAGGGTGGCTGCGTTCAATTCGTGAGCAATCTATTACTGCAAATACGGATGATTATTCATGAATCGAACTGAAAATATATGAGGACCATAAAAGTGATCAAAATCAATTGAATAATCAATTTAAAAAATGGTCAGACTGGTTAGTAAAATCAAATCGATTGTACAAGTTAACTTTTTTAGGTATTTAGATCGATTTACAATCAGTTTACGATCGTACTATGGAGCACATGTGTAATACCTTGCATCGTATTGCGAACGATTGTAAACAAATTGATTATACTGTGATAACACTGTGAAGTAGTGAGATTGACCGATGTTCAACAATCGATCGCACAATTTACACAAGGTGATGCAATCGGTGATTGATTGAGCAAAAGTTGAACCGTGTAAGGCTAGCTTTAGACTGCCATTCTCTTCAATTACGTTTTCCACTAGCAGAAGATTTATGTGGAGGTCCAGTGTTTACAGTTGCTGTCCCTGAGTTGAGTGTCTTGCACACACACTTTTGATCTTATTCAAGCCTGTCCTATTCCACTGCAAGCTTGCTATAAAAAGTTACCGTATATACTCGGATATAAGCTGAGTTTTCAGCCTAAAAAATTGGCAGAAAATGCTCCCCTCAGCTTATACTCGAGTCAACCCAGGGCCCACTCACCTCAGCTGAATTTCCATGCTGAATTCTTCAGGCAGGCAGCTTCCCTCTTCAGCGCATCTTCTCTCTAAGCTCCTGTGAGCTCTGTGCTTCTGATCAGCTGATCAATGTAAACAAACTCCACACTGCCACCTGGTGGGCAGTTACTAGTACAGATACAACACTCCATAGCCTATGATTAAAAAATAAGAATTTCCTTGCAAAACCCATCCTGTAATAATAATAATCCTGTGTTCTCTTAAATCTATTAAGGTTGGGGCACTAAGGTTAATCCTGTTTGATTAATTACTAGGGCTAATGGTGCTTTCTCTATATTTTTCTCATTTAGAAAACTCCACTATCTGACTGCATTTCCCACCCTTGGCTTATACTCGAGTCAATACATTTTTCCAGTTTTTGTAGATAAAATTAGGTACCTCGGCTTATACTCGGGTTGGCTTATACACAAGTATATATAGTAATTTTATACCACTCAATTTCTTCAATAACTACAAATGGAATTTCTGTCCATCATTTTCATGTCCATAATTGTTAATACATTTTTAATAATTAAAAATTGTGGTTTTGCATACTTAGAGGTCAGAGAACAGGCAATTTTATCATTGACACATTGATAAAAATCAAAACTGTGGAACACTGGACCAGTGCGAGGTAATATTTTCATCAGAGAAAAAATATATAAAAGAACACAAATAAACCATAAAAACATTTGCAGATTATAACCTCTTTACGGACAGACTTCAGATCCTTGCTAGAGATTTCTCTTCTCTTTTTCTTGTCTGCTTGGTTGTAGAGGTCTACAAGACGGAGGCGATGCTGATGCAGATAATGGTCCAGGATGGCTAGAGCTTCTGGGTCAGGCTGTTGGATTGATGGAGCAATTGTACTGCGTTGGGCACTCCTGAGAACACTGCGGTCTACCTCCTGTGGCATATAAAAAAGAGTTACAAATTGGCAGTGCTATTTTACTAGGTTCCAGCAAAAATAGGGATGAAAAAATAAAAGGTGCCCTCGAGCATTGTTACATGGAGCTTTTTCTAATGAATTATAAATGAATACCAATGCAAAAAAAAAAAAAGAAGAATTGAAAGTACACATGCTGCCTTATATGTCTATACCATATTGGAAGTAATATGTCCTACCATACCATTATTTTCCTTCTGAGAATGTTAGTCACCTAGCTGTCATGCTATTTGAAATATGCAGATCAGTAAATGTGACTATAGTCTGATTTTATTTCCATCTTGCTTATGCTGGGTCAACAGTTAAAAAAAACACTGAAAAAGGACATAGCCAGATAGTTATGATGAAATCATGGTCACAAGGCAGCATACATTTTTCCTATTAAATATCAGCACAGGATTTACTTTAAATACAGTTATCTACTAAATTGTAAACTGAGGAGTGTCAAGCTTTGCAGCCATTCAAAGAGGTTTTGAAATCATTAAACCCTTAAAGCCCCCATACACGTTCTGATTTTTTCTCCCTACCGATTTTTCATCCGATCAGGTCACCCGATTTTCCATTAAAATGTTATGGTTGATCGGTCGACTGGCATGAAAAATCGGAATTAGATTGATAGGCCCGACACTATTTTATTAACAGCAGATCGACCAAAATTTATGGACAGGCAAGAAGCGGTCCCGACCGAAATCAGGATCAGTCAGGTACATAATTCCGCATCCGATTCTTCTCCCGATCGATCACCCCTACCGACCACGCTGGTCGATCGGGCAAAATTCGGCCGAAAAATCGGAATGTGTATGGGGGGCTTAAAAAAAAAGTTTTTTTTTGTTAGGAACGTGCTGTTCTAACTAACTAAATGGCATCTAACTAAAATGGCATCGTAACATTTTCAAGTATGTAAGAACTGTAATTCCCCTCACAATGCATTTTTCTGTTTTTCTTTCCAGCATTTTGAATTTACAATGAGTGACCCTATTAATTTAATTTTTTAGAAAGAAACCTCTTGAAAACTTACAGAACATGCTATATCTTGATTCGTCGTCTGTGACATCTGACTTTTCGTGTCCCTAACAGCCATTTTATCTTGCACTCGTGTCTCCAATGGGGTTAGGTTTTGTTTTCCTTTCAACCATTTCTCTAGATCACCCATACTGTCCAGTTGTGTCCTTAGTTCCTTTCTTTCTGATATCCAGTCAGAAATGTTGTGTTGAGCCACCTTTCTCCCCAGTATCTGGTCATCCTCTGGCTTAGATATAACTCTGAAAGTCGTAAATGACTCTCCTGTTGATGGGCCAGCCTCTATTATCTTCATAGGAGGGGCGACAATGCGCCTGATCCGTGACTTTGGTGGTGAAAAAGTTCTGCAAGCCACTTTGAAGAGGAGTGTCTGTGACAGGTCACGTTGCTTGTATTTCTTGATATCATTGTCAGAGGTCTGGAAGGAGTCTTGAAAGGAGACCTCTTTAGCCATTGTAAAATTACAGCAGGTATACCACAGAAGTTAGAATTGAACTAGAGAACTAGGGAAAAACTGGCAACGTGACAACTAGTGACTTCAAAAGAAAACATGCAGGTGCAAAATTACCTTAAATATTAATTCTTATATTAAATGAATATCTAAAAAGCCTACGGTTTGGTTCTATATTTTGCTCCTAAATAGTTGTGGCACTTGATATTTGATGGATCTGCAGCCAGGTGCAATATTTCTTCTGGTATTATTCATTTTTATTCTTGAATTGGTCTGAATAGGAAAGAGTTTATCGGATACACCTAGAAGAGAAAATAAAACTGTAACAAATGTTAAGTGTAGAGGGAGCTTTACAGTAGTCTAAAAGTTACTTTCACTTGAAACTGATGAGTAATTGGGCCTGTAACCATTTGCTAATAATGCTGGTTTTTGTATTTGTTTACCAAAATGCACATTTGTTACCAAGATCAAATGTTGGTTAAATTGTCACTATCTAGACTGTAAAAAATGCTTAATTGTGGTCTTAATATTCTACCTTGTTCAGGTAGGTAATGGCACTCAGTCAAGCTCAATAACAGCCGTTCTTAACCTGAGGGTCAGGACCTCCTCTGGGGTCAAACGATCTTTTCACAGGGGTCACCGCTTTCACTGAAAGCATCAACTCTGATCCCCACAGGTGGAGTGGGAAAATAGGAAAGAAGTGGACATAACACTTACCGGATTGTTCCAAAAGTGACTTTGCGAACAGTGTTTGGAGTGTGGAAATTACTCTCCACACCTGCACTTCTGCGTTACAAAGCCGAGGATTTAAAAAGGTTAAGAACCACAGATTTTTACCCAGAAAGCTAAAGAAGTGAATTATGCTTTTGAAAAGGTGTTTGAAACTGGGAACAGTCATTCTTTTTGGCATATTTTGGTATACAACTGCCGGGTCTCCATCCAAAGCCATTACTCTGGATGAGGACCAGGGTCCCCGTCCAACATGATGGTGATCGAACAGGGATTTACCAACATGATGATTCCCTGTTCGATCAACATTTCTTCGGTTTAATCGAACAAGGGATTTTGTGTTTGCACAAATGTGCACAGCAATCGATTGTTCAGAAATTGAATGAGAAATCGGCCTGTGTATGGGTACCTTTAGTCCTTGGCTTGTCTCCAACCTGTCTGGGAAAAACCGAGAGCCCCCTTCACAGGCTTCCCTAGAATACACAACAGCACGAACATTCTAAACCTGACCCTTATATCATCTTGGGGATGACCATATAAGAGACATCCTGTCTGGACAACATTACTCCATCCAGGCTATAGAAACCCCTGGAAGTTACCACATTTTTGTGCAAAGCTTTTCCAAAAGAGTGGAAATTGTAAGGGCTGGTTCACACTAGCTGTGTTGCTGCAGTGTGGTATGGTACCACAGCACAGGGCAGCTAGGGTCAACACAAGGTGCACAGGTTTCCATAGGAGACCAGTCCCCCTCCTCCCTAGACCTGCACTTGCCTGTCTAGTAACGTGCAATGCTGTGTGTTACAGAAAACAGCGCGAAGTCTGCATTTTTGCAGACGCAGCACAAGTGGGAGACGCAAGTGCGGTGCATTGCAAAATGCTATATTTTTGGCAGTGACAGACTTGATTAGCATGCACAGGTAGAATCGCCGCCACTGGGTGCGTTATCTGCAAGTGTGAAAGGGCTCTAAAGGTGCAAAGGGGAGTCAGTTGCATATTGATGCCTTTGTATTCAGAAAGGGGTGTTATAAAAGTTCCTACAGGTTTGATAACTTTCTCAATACAGTATATCTTGCACTGCACTAGATACCATTAGATGAAAAAATATTGCATATAGAGGTGGCTTGAAAAGTCAATACTTCAAATTGTATGCTTCATTAAGTATTAAATCCTCAAATAAGTTATACCTTGATGTTTCCACAACTTTATTAAATACAAAGAAGAAAAAAAATACATTTGTTGTCATCACAAAGAAATAATTTGATCAATAATTATTTTATTGTGGTAAACAAATCACACTTTTATACCTAAAAAGGATCTACCCAAGAAGAAACATGCAAATAATAAATAAATAAAACTAAAAGAAACAGAATTATTTAAAATATATATGAAATGTGTGATTGCCCCAGAGATCATGGAATAAGACAACTTTACTTATAAATCATGTACATTGGCATGTACACCTAGAAAGTTTTTACACTTTGTAACTTAATGTTTATCATGATGTTTATAATTGTGAACCACTGATATTCAATGATCACTCCAGGTGTCTATTCTACAGATTTTGAAGGAGACTAAAAAGGGTGACAAAACAGTAGACAACACAAAGAACCAATACATCCCAAGAACACAGAAGACAAAAAGGAAAGGTGACTGTACCTGTGCGGTCAGGGCAGCCTTTCAGACTGCAATCTCTGCGGGCTTGTTGTTATTCGGCTACCATAGTGACAACCCTGCCTACAAAGCAGAAGAGGAAGCTTATCTGCACTTTTATCATTCAAAGGACTGGCTCGAAACTTTTCCCTCCTAGGAAAAGCAGTTTATTTGCCTGATGTTTTTTTAAACAAGCATTTAAAGCTAACCTATCACCCACTTTTCTTCTTTGTATGATCGGCACTAGAAGAGCCAATAATACGGCTGAATACGGCAAAAGAAAATACTTCTCCAAAAATTACATGTAATGAGTAAATAAAAAAATGTCCCTCACAGCCTCTCCTCTCTCCCTATCTCTGATGACACAGTACCTGGGCTGAAAGGAGAGCTGACATCTCTAAAAGCAGTGACAGCTGGGAAAGTTGCGTGCGGCTCTGTATTGAAATGCATTTCAAATTATTTTTCTCAAAGAAAACCACTATTGCACTTGCATTAACCCTCGGAATCCTGCCAGATTAAAATGGAATCTCTTATATGATTCCAGGGAACAGCAGGTTAGAATATTGTTTAGTATTGTGGAGCACTGAAGATTTATATATACCCTTTACCCTTTATTTCCCATAGTAATGAAGAATTTCGCATGCCCATCTTTTTTTTTTTTAAGCAATAAGTGTTTATTGAAAGGTTTTAACAAGAGTAACATTACATAAGAATAAAATAAGGCACGTATAGGGCAAGAGCAAATCACAGTACACAATAACATCAGAGAACAGCGGAATGTGGCGGAAACAAGCTACTACATTACTGTCGGTGCACAGGGGCGTAGATTCAAAATAGATGAGCAATCCGTCACTAATAGCTCACACAGTAAAAAACAGCGAGGTACTGGGATAACAAGAAGTATTGAAGGATATCGGGCACCTTGCGATGCAAACACAAAAGACACAAAAACAAGGGGCAAAAGTGGGGTTTAGAAATAGAAAAGGGAGGGAGGTGGGGCAGAAGAGAGGGGGAAAGCAGGAGGGGGAGGCGCAGAGGGGACATCTTCCCA
>CM070037.1:91141753-91163152 GCA_036250615.1 Ptychadena robeensis
CTCAAAAAAGGACACATTTTCCCATAGGAATGATGTTTTTCGCTTGCCCATCTTTGATTGTGTTTTTATCGGAAACCGTAAGAGCTAAACCCCCAGACTTGACACGTATTTAGACCAAGCCTAGCCCTATAGGTAATAAATTTTCAGGCAAAAACCTCAAGGGTGGGGTGCATGCATTTGGGGTGTGGATAGCCCTAGTTCTTCCCCACAAACAACCCAAGTTTTAAGGATCTAGCCCTCACGGTTTTAGAGCAGCACTTCCTCAAAAAAGGCCACATTTTCCCATAGGAATGATGTTTTTCGTTTGCCCATCTTTGATTGCGTTTTTCTCGGAAACCGTAAGAGCTAGACCCCCCAAACTTGGCATGCATGTAGACAAGCCTAGCCCTACAGGTGAAAAATTTTGGGGCAAAAACCTCAAGGGGTCAATTGTTTAGGTCCTCGGAGTGGGGTGCATACATTTGGGGTGTGGGTAGCCCTAGATGTCCCCCACAAACACCCCAAGTTTTATGGATCTGTCCCTCACTGTTTTAGAGCAGCACTTCCTCAAAAAAGGTCACATTTTCCCATAGAAATTAGAAGAGTTAGACCCCCCAAACTTGGCACGCTTTTAGACCAAGCTTGTCCCTTGCCCTGTAGGTGAAAAATTTTGATGTGTTGAATTTATTGAAGCTTTGTGTGTTTTGTAGTGGCATGAATTATTAGTTTGTCTAGGATAGGGGGTTTATGTTTTGAAATGGCTTATTTCAGGTTATTATTAAGATGTTTATTGCTCTATTTTTTGATTCATGTATTTAATGTATTTATTTAAGTTTAACTTTGATTTCATGTTGTGAGTTGTGTTGTCTTACTGGTGGTGACGAGTTTTGTATTAGGTAGGGGGTCATTCTTTAAGAGCTGTTGGTGGTCCTCTGATTTTTTTTTTTGTCCAATTGCTGTTACTTTTATTTGTGGGGATGGTGGTTTTATATCTAATAATTGATAAAATTATTAAATATAAAACTTTCTAGGTGGGTAATTCAGTGTGTATAGGTGATTTATTTAACCTCCTGTGTGTTTGGCCCGAGTTAACTCGGGCTGAGTTCATGCATCATAAAACTTAGCCCGAGTTAAGTAGTGAGATACTCACCTGTCCGCCAGATCCCCCGGCGGTAGGCGGCGCCATAGACATCCATGTAAATGGAGGGTCGTCTGCTTATTTCAGCATACTGAACCTCTGGCCGGGGCAGGCAATCATGGTGGAGCATGTCGTGCTCCGCCGCGATTGCCCATGGCATGGTTGTTAAAAAAAAAAAAACGTACCACATGCGCAATGCCCAGAAGGTTAATGTCGGATGTTGCTGTTATCTGTAATAATAATTTGAATTATTACAGAAAGTGTTTCTGTGGGTTATTGCTAAGCTCGTGTTAATGCCTTGGAAGAAGAAAAGTGTTACTACAAACCATTCCTCCTTCAAGTTTATTATCTATAACCATTTCGTTTGGCGGTTACAGATAATAAATATATGTTCAGTATAGGAGATGGAGACAGGAAAGGGAGCTATCATTTTTCATGTAAAATTTGTTTTTTGGGGGGGTTTGGGGCGTGTTTTCGGTCGTGAACTTTTCCAATGGACCAGGCACCCTCCCCTCCTCCAAGCAGGGGGGTGCCTCGTTGTCTTCCATTGACTTACATTGTATTTGGGTACTCTGTAGAACACAAAAAACATTGCGAGGTGTTCTGAGCGAACACACTAACTTTGGTGCTCGCTCATCACTATTCATAATGATTTATACGCACATGGTCTGTAAGCCCAACCGGACAGGGTCCTCTATTCCTCCTGTGTCATTACCTGTACCTGTGTGTTATTGTGTGTTGCATCTCCACTCTAATGTATTGTACAGCACTGCGTAATATGTTGGCACTATATAAATAAATGATAATAATAATAATAATAACATGGTCCATTGATCAGATTCAACACAACCATATCTGAAAAATTATCCAGGAGCTGAAACCCACCATGCACCGTGCCAGGAAGCTAACACACATGGTAACCTAGGTAACCCATACATATCAGTCTTCGATCAGTGATGGTCCCTGTGCGCATACACCACACCACCACTGCCCAAAGATTGCATGCCACCCTTAAACAGAATGCCACTGCCACTTTATACAACAAAGAGCCAGCAGTCAGTGCGCTACCTTCCACAGTGCCACAAAAGCAGTGACATGCCAGCATTCAGTGGCCAAAACAGTTGTTGGGCCTTCCACTTCACAGTGCCACAACAGCAGTTGTGAACCATTAGTCAGAGCGAAACCAAAAAACACATAAGTTCCCATTTCTCCATACAGAAAAAATGGGTTAAGGCACTTTCAAGGCATCAAAATATGTAAACATAAAACATGTAGTTTAATGAGGTACAAATAGTACATAGTGCTTTTAGATACCCAGGGTTTGTCAGGCTCCGGTAAAACATCTGGAGTCCATCTGGCAACCACATAGTGACACGAAAAAGTTCATACACAGTCCCTGCACACCATCTCAACACATTTCACAAGAAAAAATATATTGCTTCTTCAGGAGATGTTATCTGTTAGGAATGGAGAAGAAGGGGAACCATGAGGACAGAGGCAGGTGATTGGTGGGTATATTGTAAAGATCCAGTGCCCAAATGGGGTAAGAACCATAGAATACGCAGACACCAGTGTGTCCAAGTGCATCACATTGAGTGGGGAAGGGAGGTAATCCTTCCCTCACAACACCTTTATATTTCCCCAAAAACCTTGATATCTAAAAGGACTATGGACTAATTGTACTTAATTAAACTTAATGTTTTATGCCTACATATTTTGATGCCTTGAAAGTCCCTTAACCCATTTTCTTCTGTATGGAGGAATGGGAACTAATTAGTGATGAGCGAGCACCAAAGTGTTCTGGTGTTCGGTCCGAACACATAGCGATATATGTGTGTTCTACTGAGCACCCGGGCATAATGTAAGTCAATGGGAGACAACCAGACACCCCCTGCTCGGAAAAGGGGAGGGTATCTGGTTCATTGGTAAAGGTCAGATAGTGACAGAAACACCACCCAAAATGGACCAGGAACAACATGGGGACCATGTCTGGATGCATCTTGGAATCCCAGGTCGCTGCTGGGAACCAGTTTGTGTTAATTGTACTCAAATTTTAAGTACTGACAAAACCACGCCCCAACCCTCACCCCCCACCCCCCAGAAAATCATACATAAAAAAATTACACCCCAAAACACTATATGCAAGTGCCTAAAGGTAAGCTGATGCTCTAAAACATTGTACGGCAGTGCCTGCAGTTGAGCTGATGCTCTAAAACATTACATGCAAGTGCCTGCAGTTGAGCTCATGTTCTAAAACATTCTACCACACAGCCTGCAGTTGAGCTGATGCTCTAAAACATACTACGGCAGTGCCTGCAGTTGAGCTGATGCTCTTAAACATTCTACCACACAGCCTGCAGATGAGCTGACACTCTAAAACATTACATGCGAGAGCACACTGTTCAGCGCACCCTATAATAAAAATTGGAGTTGAGTGCCCGCGCTTGAGCTGAACCTATTTAAAAAAATAGAGTGCAGAGAATTTATACACTCTGGATGAGAAGGAAGATGAGGAGGAGAAAAGAAGAGTCAACCACATACCTTGTGAGGTGCATTTTCAAGTCCATGAAAAAATTTATTTTTTGAAATTGCCTTGATCAGCTCTCCTCTGGGGGAGTAGAGAAATCAGGAGCAATCCAGGCCGTGTTCATTTTGATCTGAGTTAACCTGTCAGCATTGCCAGTGGACAAGCGGATACGCTTATCTGTTATAATGCCACCAGCAGCACTGAAAACACGCTCAGATAAAATGCTTGTGGCAGGGCAGGCCAGCACCTCCAGGCATAGAGTGCAAGTTCATGCCACATGTCCAGCTTGGACATCCAGCAGTTGTACAGCACCGAGGGAACATTTAAGACGGTGACGTGATCTGCCATGTATTCCTTTACCATCTTCCAAAATTTTTCCCTCCCTGTAACACTGGGACATCCTTCCGGTTTAAGTTGCTGATTGGGTGTCATGAAACTGTCCCATGCCTTGGATAATGTTGCATTGCTCTTGTTAGAACTGCAATGTTCTCTTTGTAGCGGGGACAAGCAGGGTGAAAACCCAGTAATCAGTATTATTTAAAATGTACAACGCGAGGGTCATGGGAAAGGTAGCCTAACATAAACACAGCCATGTGAGGCTCAACAGTCGAAGTCATCTGGATGACTCTCCATTTCTTCCTCCTCCTCGTCCCATCCACGCTGGACTAAGGGAATTAAAGTTACATGAGTACTACTAGGCTCTGTAGGCAACAGTCTTCAGCAGCCCCTCCTCCTCTTCTTCATGCTCCAAGTGGAGCTCTAAAGCCAAACTGTGGATGGTATCGCTATCATCTCCTCCTCTGCTAAATTCAAAGCATCCTGAATTTTAAGCAGTGATTGTTTCAGTAGACACAGCACTGGGATAGTTACACTGATGATAGCATTATCGCCACTTACCATCTTTGTGGATTTATCAAAATTTTTTAAAGATTTCACACAGGTCTAACATCAATGCCCACTCCTCGTTTGTGAATTGTGGCAGTTGACTGTGAAGGCGACGACCATGTTGCAGCTGGTATTCCACGATTGCCCTCTGCTGCTCACACAGCCTGGACAACATGTAGAACTTGTTCCAGCGCGTGCTCAGGTTACACAACAGTCGATGAGCTGGAAGCCGCAAGCACTGCACGACTTTCAAAAATGGGCGCACAAACAACTGCTCTTGTAGTTGTTTTATATTGGGGTAGGTTTTGAGAAACCGCTGAACAACTAAATCCAAACATGGGCTAGGCAGAGAATGTGGGTCAGGTTGCAGAGTTCCAAAGCCACCACCACGTAACGGCCATTGTCAGTCACAACCATTCCTGGTTGGAGGTTGAGTGGCGAGAGACAAAGCTCGGTCTGGTCCCTTATACCCTGCCACAGCTCTGCTACGGTGTGCCATTTGTCCCCCAAGCAGATCAGCTTCAGCATGGCCTGTTAGCGCTTCCCCACAGCAGTGCTATACTGCTTCCAGCTATTGACTGGCGGCATACTGGTGTTAGAGGTGGAAGTGGAGGTGGTGGAGGAGGAGAAGTGGAGTTTGGAGCCAGTAGCAAGTGAACGGAGATGCTGCTGGTCCAAGTGCAAGGCATCTGGGACAGTGCTTTTGACAGGGGATTGGCCAGCAGTGAGCAAAACATTGGAGGAGGAGGCAGCGGTTTGACAGGCAGACTGTGGACCCAATTGTTCGGCCCACTTATTCTGGTGTTTCGATGACATTTGGCGGATCATGCTGGGGGTGGTGGTGAGGTTTTGTTTGTTTGCAACCTGTGCAGTACCAAAATTAGCCGCGGTGTAAACTACCACTTTTTTGTCATCCACACATTCCTTAAAAAAAACACCACACTGCTGAACTCCTACCCCTTGCCAAGCTAGATTTCCGCAGGGTGGTGCTTGGTGTCATGGTTGCAGGCCTGTTTGGTGTGGGCCGACTTCTCCCTTTTGCCACAACACTGCCTCTTCCAGCCTGTTGTGCTGTTGCAGACCCCTCCCCCAAAGAACTGCTGTCCTCACCTGGCTTGTCACTTTCCCAGGTTGGGTCAGTGACCACATCGTCCACCACCTCCTCTCCTGCTTCCTCCATCTGATCATCTTCCTGACTTGCCCTAAACATAACCGGAGTGTTTGGCAACGGTGTCTCCACATCATCCACGTTGTGGAAGAATGATTGACGATCACCAATGTCTTGACCAGCCTCTTGGCTACATAGACTGGACCTAGTGGAAGAGAGGGTGGTGCTCAAACAACTGGAAAAATTATCTTTGGAAATCCAACCCAACAACTATTTGCACAGTGTTGTCCTGAGCTGGCCAGATAACTTGGTCATGAAGCTGGATAATGGTTTTTTTTCATGTCACTGGCACCAGGCACAGATTTCTTGCGCCCAGGGCCACGACCTCTGCGTGCACCATCAGCATCATGCCCACTTCCCTGTCCCCTATGGCTGACCTTCTACATTTTTGATTAAAAAAAAAAGGTTGTAAATTGGCTGCAAAGAGGCCGAAAGTAATGGAGCAAGTTGAGACACGTGAATGGAGGAGCAATACTGCACAAACTATCTTTTTTATGTTGCAGATGCACCAGGAAAAAAAAGATTTTTTTTGCAGTCAGTTGTCAAAACTGTGCTTAATTTGTTTTTTAAAAAAACAAAAAAGGCCACTATTTTTTTTTGTAAATGTAGTGTGAATTACTGAGATGCCGCAAGCAATGCAGCAACTTGAGACATGTAAATGTCTCAATACTGCACAAACTATGCACCAGAAAAATACCACAATTTGAAGTGCCCAAATTAATATCAGTGACTGATGAATCCCTATTAGAACAGGAGACATGTCCCCTTAAACAAAACTGAACCTATCGTGCCCAAGTCAATGTCAGACAGTGAGTGATAAATTAATGTCAGTGATGTAGGACTTTTGGGTCTGTACAGATCGATGTTGCAGTATATAAAGCTCACACAGCTCTCCCTGCCTAAACCGCCGCCTGTCCCTACAAAATGGTGCTCAGTGGGGGGTAGTCAGGCGCTATATTGCCCCCTCTTTATATTTCATCCCCTCTCTCATGTGGACTCTGGAACGGCAGATCTCTTGTTAGCAAACTGACCTCCATTCACAATGTATTCCTTTCTAAAGGCCCCCATAAATGTAGCAAGTGGCAGCTGATTTTTCTCCTGACCAATATGCGTGCGCGCTCACGCCCGCCGGTTGACCGCATAATCAGGCGCAGATTGTGGGAGCCCACATGGGGTGACGGGGATCTCATTACACTGAACTCCGTCGCTCATCTGTCAGCCTCCACTCGCTATGTGTGTCCCCCACACACATAGCGAGCGGGGGCTGACAGATGAGCGACAGAGTTCAGTGTGATGAGACCCACCTTTAGTCTCTAATCCTCCTTGCTCTCACTGAAACCTGTCTCTCCCCCTCTGAATCTACTTCTGCTGTTGCTGTATCCAATGGAGGCCTTTAGAAAGTGGTGGTGGTGGTGTCGGTCTCCTTTTCTCTCCTCGCTGTACCTACAGTGTACTACAACCCCCTCACTCCCTCCTGTTTTACCTAATTCCTCAACAACTTCACTTCTTGACTCCCACATATTCTTGCCCATGACCTACCAGTTCTAATGCTTCAATCAAGCTATGGATGACCCCACCAACCAACCATCCATCTGCTAAACTGCTCTATAATGCACTCCATTGGCCTGACCCAGCACTTCCACAACCCCAGACACCTTGCTGGACACGCATTTGACCTGGTGTTTTCCAAACTCTGCACTCTCACCCACCTTGCCAACTCTCCCTTCCCTATCTCTAACTACTCTAACTACTATCTCCTAACCTTCAATGTGAACACTTCTTGCCCTTTAACCACCACTGCACCTCCCCGACTTAGACATTGGCACAGAGACCTCCACAACCTGCACAACGCTGTATTCTCTGACTCTTTATCTTCAATTTCCTCCACTATCTCTGTTAAGGTATTTCTTCTGACACCAACTGTTATTTCACTTCCGATACCAAAACCGTTACCACGATCATGTCACCGACTTACAGACCCCTTGGTTAAACCCCCGCTCGTGAATATTTCTGTCTCCGGCTTATGGTAGTCCGTATTATGACAGGTGCAAATAATATTTTTTACAAAGGCCTATTTCTATATACGAATAATCTCCTATCTCACATCCCCGGACCAAGCTGCCTCTCACTATAATCTCACCCTTCAATCTGTCCTAAATAAATTTGCCCCTGCCACCCTCCGCTCTCCCAGCCCCACCAACCCCTGTCCCTGGCACAGTGTGCACACTTGCTGCATCCAACAAGACGCTCGCAGGGCAGAGTGCAATTGTAGAAAGTCTGTCAGAACAGCGACTTTCTCATCTACAAGGCAAAACTCCATATATTTAACCCCTGTAGCGTTTCTGACAGCACCATCTCATCCAGCGCTGTCCTGTCAGCACTACAAAGATCAGATGACATGATGACGTCACATCGGGGCAGCGGGTGGGACATTCAAAAGTAAATTACACAGAAACAGTGCACCTTTGATGTTAATGCCAAAGGGAATTGTACTGGATACAGTGATAACTGTATCCAATACAATTCAAAGTAAAAAAAAACACAAAACACATTTCTTATTGTAATAAACAATGTTATTATAAACACAACATAAGTATGAATACATACTGTTTTTAAATCTATCATACAAAATATGTATATTACAGTATTTATCATTTAAATAATACCTTTTATAAAAAAAAAATAAATGTAGATTTTTTTTACATAATTGTGTTTCAAACATTATTATATTTAGGGTGTCTACTAGACCCTTGTACGGACATATTTTGGGAAGTTACAGGCCTACACTATAAAAAAATTCCATTTGAGTCTATGGTGCACTTTTGGTACAGAAATCTGGACATTGCAAGAGCGCTAGGGAGGTTAATGGTGCCCTTACCACAGCCAAACAAAACTACTTCTCCTCACTCATATCCTCAGAAGCTTCCAAACCTCACTGCCTATTCTCTACCTTCAAATCTCTCCTCAATCCTACACATCCTCCTCCCACTGCCACCTTCTCTGCTCACATACTTTTAAGACAAGATTAAAGCCATCCGAATGGATATTTATGCCAACCGCAACACCCCAACTCCTACAATTGCATCCTCCTGTAACACTTCCCTCACTTCATTTTCCCCTGTGAGTCTAGAGGAAGTCTCCTCTCTGCTTTGCTCCTCTCCTTCCACCAACTGCCCACTTGACCCTATACCCACTGATCCCTTTCCTCTGGTATCTTCCCATCATCCTTCAAACATACCATAGTCCTCCCCATACTGAAGAAGCCATGCTTGACCTCTCTCTTCCCTCTAGCTACCGACCAATCTCTTCCTTTCGCTTCTAAACAGCTTGAACCCCTTATTTACAAGACTTATCGACTATCTGACTGTGAATTCCCTCATAGACCCCCTCCAACCCATCTACCGATCTTCTCCTTCCACTGAGACAGCCATCTTTGCCAATGACTTGCTCACTGCCAAGGCCTTATTCTTTGCTTCTTCTGCTGGATCTCTCCTCTGCCTTTGGCACCGTAGATCATCCACTTCTTCTACAGAGCCTGCACTCTTTTGGTATTTGTGACTCTGCACATTCCTGGTTTTCCTCCTACCTAACTGACCACTCCTTCCAAACTTCTCTCAATTGCTCCTCTTCTACTCGCACCCCCTCCCTGTTGGGGTCCCACAAGGCTCAGCCCTTGGCACTGTCCTATTCTCCCTTTACACATCCTCCCTTGGCAAACTCATCTCATCCTTTGGTCTGAAATACCATTTATATGCTGATGACACCCAAATTTACCTATCCACCCGGCCTTCACCCCCTCTGTCCTGGACAACATCTCTCAGTGACTATCGGCCATAGTTTCATGGATGACTGGCAGATTCTTAAAACTTAACCCGAGCAAAACAGAACCCATCATCTTTCCCTCAACACCTTCCAAACCTCCCCCCAACATTTTACTTACAGTAAACAACATTGTCATCTCCCATATTTCACAAGCACGCTGCCTTGGTGTCACCTTCTACTTTTTATTCTCCTTTAATCCCCACATACAAAACATTGCTAGATCCTGCCATTTCCATCTCTGCAACATACGCCCTTTCCTATCCCCAGTAACAACCAAAGTCCTGGTAAATGTTCTCATCAACTCTTGCCTTGACTACTGCAACATAACCCTGTCTGGTCTTCCTCTAAGTAGACTATCACCTCTTCATTCCAACATAAATGGTGCTGCCAGACTCATTTACTCCTCTAAACGCTCCTCATCTGCTGCTCCTCTCTGCTAATCTCTACATTGGCTTCCAATTGTCCAGAGAGTCAAATTCAAAGTTCTGTGACAATCACTCCCCACCTCATGCCCCACTTACATTTCCAACACCTGGTACACAAATACACCTCTAACCACCCCCTCCGCTTCTCCAGTGACCTACAAATGACATCCCCACCCCTAACATCATCACATGCACAGTTTCAAGACTTCTCTAGGGCCGCTCCTACTCTCTGGAACTCTCTCCCTCGCCCCATTAGACTTGCTTTGACCTTTGGCACTAAAAGCCCTAACCCCCCCCCCCCTTTTTACTCTCTCTGATCCATCTTCTCACTCCTAACATCCCCCCAATGCAAGTCCCACCCACCTATTGTATACTCTGTTCCCCCACCTATTAGATTTTAAGCCCAATCAGGCAGGCTCCTCTACTCGTCCTGTGTCATATCCTGTACCTGTGTGTATTATATTGTGTTGTATCTCCGCTCTAATGCATTGTACAGTGCTGCATAATATGTTGGTGCTATATAAATAAATTATAATAATAATAAAGGGCAGGACAGCTTTTAGCAACACATCCAATATTATCACACTGCTTGGACTCAAGGTTGGCTCACTCCTGGCTCCAATTAGCTCTTGGAGATGTTGTTAGGCTAAGTGTTTACATAATTTTTCTACCCTGCATTGTGAATTTTACATGTTATGTTCAATAAAAACATGAAAACATATAATTTTTGTGTAGTATTATTTTAAGCAGACTGTGGTTTTCTATTGGTGTGACTTAGATGAAGATCAGAGCACATTTTATGACAAATTCATGCAAAATTCCACGTAATCCCAAAGGGTTCACATACTTTTTCTTGCAACTGTAAGCTGGGCATGCATGGTTAAATTTAAGCGTTTGATTGGCTTAAAACAATCAAAGTTTACATCGATTGAACCATGTGTGCAGTAAATAATTTATGGTCGATCAAGGGAAATTGTTCGATAACGATTATCACCATTGATCGAAAAATGATTGGACATGTTGAAAATTTTTCGTCGATTGTACAATGTTCAAACTAAAATCGTAGCATTTTGTTTGTTGGTCGGGTCGATTGTATTCGATAAACACATTTATAGATGACTCTTCCCTGTGTTTTTTTATTAATTTTAATTGTATTACGGTCAAACCCTCCATGTGGTACTACTTTTGTTTTGATTGCAATAGACGTTCGATTAAAAGTTCAAGATCTAAAATCTAATCAAAGATCAATTGTGCTAAAATTTAACCGTGTATGTCCAGCTTTAGTCTATAAATTTTAATTGCACTAGCTAATTGAATTGAAAATAGATCAAACCAACATTGATTTACGTATAGGTACCTTTACTAGGGAACTTCCAATCATTACATTTTTTTCTGCCATCTGTGTCTTAAGGCTGGAATACACTGCTTGAGCCGATACAAAGATCTTGGCAGTAGCTTGATAACGTCATCGCACTACTGCCCGGCTTCTACGATATCAGGAGCTAACTGGCAAATAAGGTTTACCAACATGTTGGTAACTAGTGATGAGCGGCATAGTCAATATTCGAATTCGTGATATTTCACGAATAATTCTACTAATATTCGATTCTATATTCGGAAATTCGAATATTCGCGGTATGACCATGTATTGCGAAAATCATATTCGCATTGCGAAAATAATATTCGCATCGCAAAAATCTTTCAAATGAATGGTCACATGCTATGTTTATTTTCGCAATGCGAATATTATTTTCGCGATACATGCCCATATTGCGAATATTCGAAATTGCGAATATTCGCCAACATATTCGAGATATTGGCGAATTCTCGAATTGCCGATATTCGCAAAAAATATTCGGCATTCGAATATTCGAGCTCAACACTATTGGTAACCTGTTCGGCCGAGTGAGATCTATTGATCTCGCTCAAAAAACAGCATTCACGGGTAGATTTTTTCCCAGATTTCTGCACAGCTCAGTGTGTGAATGCGCAAAGCAAAATTGGGCGCCGTGAACGCGCACATCGCCCAATTATGCTTGAATATATTACAAAATTTAACCAAGCCCAGCATTAGTTTTGTGGAAACAGAGTATTGCCAAGTGTCTGTTCACGATAAACAATAAAGAAAACAGATATGATTGCACTGCCTCTGCTATGAAAATGTATGAACAATGCCTATAGATGAAGAGATAAATTAGGTTAAACTAGTCAGCTAGTGAACAAGTCTCCTTTTAAAAACGTTACAGTGGCTATAGAAAGTGTTGTAGTGTACTGGAATACACTCAAAATTGTATATGTGTTGTTCCTGCCATGACATGGTTACCGGCATGCTACGTGTGTTGAATCCGCCGGCATGCTACGTGTGTTCAATCCGCCCCGTTTGCCAGCGAGAAGGAGCATACTATTCTTCCACCGGCAGGATCAGAAGCAGTAAGATCCCACCGGAGGAAAATCTTTTCACTAAAGACTTAGTAAAGGCTCCGTCGAAGAGCCTGGCACAACAGCAGGAAATTAATATGTTGGCTGCTCAGATTGCCTGCCAGAGGTTGATAGCAGAGAGAGAGCAACAAGTCTTCATGAAAACAGTACAAAAGCTAGCCTCTACAGCTGAACTAGTGACTGTTGCCCCCAGCAACCAAGGTAGCTTAAGAGCAAGTCACTTCCTGCAGAAGCTGGCCCCTACAGATGATACAGAGGCATTCCTTGTTACATTAGAGAGAACTACCAAGAGATAGGGATGGCCCAGAGAGTAATTGGCTGGGATGTACGTCTTTATACAGCTAGTAATAAAGTGGCTGCAACCTGAGATTCTATTGGGGCCTCAAATGGTGGAAAGAATTGTGCTAGATCAATTTGAGGTCCCTCCCTACATGTTTTAGAAAAGCAGCATCTGCGGCATGCAGCCTAGGAGCTGAAAAAAACTGATGCCCGCATCACGGATCGGTTTTGTTGGTCTGGAGTAAGGGCTGATGTTAATTAAAGTGCCTTCTGTCCCACATGCCAGTTGAATGCTCCAGTGTCCCTCTTCAGGAACCTCTTAGTGCCCTCCCTACTATTCAGGTCCCATTTGAGCTCATAGCCATAGACCTAGTGGGCCCAGTTGTGAAGTCTTCTTGTGGACATCAGTATATTCTGGTTGTCCTAGACTATGCTACCCGATACCAGGAAGCGGTCTCTTTAAGAAATACAGCCTCAAAAATATTTGCTCTGTAAATGAGTCACATGTTTTCGAGAACTGGATTTCCAAAAGAGATACTCACTGAGCAAAGTACTCCATTTATGTCAAAGGTGATGGCTGACTCTTTCATGTTAAACGGTTGCGGACGCCGGTATACCACCCACAAACTGATGGCCTGGTTGAAAGGTTTAAAAAAAACCTTAAAACAATGCTTAAATGTGTAGTACAGATGGCTAGGAAGGATTGGGACTGTTTGTTGCCTGCTCTACTATTTGCTATATGGGAGGTCCCCAATCATCCACCAGATTTTCACCATTTAAATTGGTGTATGGGCATAGGCCCCGTGGATTGCTGGACCTAGCCAAGGAGACATGGGAAAGTGAGGCCACATCTCACAGGAGTGGGGTTGAACGCAATTCCCTAATGCACAGGACAGGATTCAGAGGGTAATGCAACTGGTGAAGGAACATTTCCAGAATGTCCAGGAGTCACAGAGGAGGGTGTATAACAGGTCAGCGAAAGTGAGATAGTTGGAGGTCGAGGACCGCAAGGTCGTTATACCCACTGGTGAAAAAAGTTGGTGAGGTTACCTACAAAATTCCCCAACCAGGGAAGAGAAAACAATACCAGATCTATCATGTCTAATTGAAGCCCTGGAGAGACCGGGAGTCAGTGCACTGGTAAGTGCAAGCCTGCCGACCCCTGTAAGATAGGATTTAGTGAAAGTAGCCACCTCGTTCAAGCCACAAACTCAACAGGTCAGGCAGTGTTTGCAGAGAAACAAGGAAATATTCTAAGAGTTGTCCGGTCTGACACAGGTCATTGAGAATGATATTATCACTGAGCCCAATGTAAAGGTTCAGGTTTGACCATATATCATTCCAGAAGCTGCTAGGATTAAAAAGATCCTGAAGCTTGATATTATTGAAGAATCACAGAGTAATGGGTTTTTTCAAAGTTTGATGCCTATCCAATGCCGGGGGTGGACAAGCTCATAGTTAGGTTACGTCCAGCGTGTTATATAACCACACTGGATCTGACAAGGGTACAGGCAGATGCCCCTTACCAGGGAAGCCAGAGAGAAAACTGCATTCTCCACTCCTGAGGGGCATTTCCAGTACAAAAGGATGCCCTTTGGATTGCATACTGCACCGGCCACCTTCCAAAGGGCAATGGATAAGTTGCTCTATCTGGGTGATTTTGTAATATTTTGCAGGGATCTACCCAAAGTACAGGCAGTGTTAGAGTCCCTGCGGGCAGGAGGTTTTACTGTGAACCCAGAGAAGTGTGCTGTGGGGATGGAGGAGGCCATGTATCTGGTGTATATTTTTGGTAGAGATTGAGTAAAAACCCCAAAACAAGGTTGAAACTATTCATAACTGGCCCAACCCCTATCCAAAAAACAGGTCAGGGCATTCCTATGCATTCTTAGATACTACAGATGGTTTGTGCCCAATATCGCTACAATACCCTTCCATTGACCAAGCTCACCAAACTTCATAAATCGTTCATGGTCATGTCTACTGAGGCCTTCCTGGAGCTAAATTCAGCCCTGTGCACCTACCCAGTTTTGATTTGGCCGGTAAAGCCACATAAAAAATGTGACTTTCCCGGCCAAAGTGAGAGGATTGAAAGGTATGCATACACATGACACCCCTAATAATCATTCCTTCCCCCCATTCTGCCATTTCCAAACTCCTACCCAAACAGCAGCGTAGCTAAAAATGGCTGCGCCCCAAAGCAATTTTTTTATGGGGCCCCCCTTCCCAACCTGCCACTCTAATCCCTCACTTCTTTCCAGACCTCCCTCACCCAAACCCCTCCTGGACCTCACACCCCAACACTGCTCTGTTCCTAATCAGCTGTAACTAGAACTTAAAGTGGTAAATAGGTTTTTGCATTAATTTTATTTTATGTTATAGGACTGTAAATTTAAATATGTCCAAAACAGGGTCTAGTAGTTATCCTTACTTTATTATAGTTTGAAACATGAAAGTATGAAAAAAGAATTGCTTAATAAATTAAACACAATAATCAACTCAATGCATGGCTTGATAAATGCACCTCCATTAAGTTGCTGTGTTCATCGTTATATCTGAAGAAAAGAAACAACTTTCACAATTGTAGAATTTTTTTAATAAATATCAATGTTGTCCAAATTTAATGTTTTGCTAAATTTAAATGTAAGTGGAAAGTTCAACTCAAACATATTTACTTGACTTTCAACTTCATTTATGAAAAAACAAGTGATAAAGCAATACTTTTTTATATTCCTCCAACCTTTCTCTACATCTCCAGCAATTTAGGGGATTATATAATTTTCAGCAGCTTTGTGATTAACTCACAAAGATACCACTGCTGCGTGTTTACATTTCACCAGTTCAGTCAATGGCAATAACATCCAGGAGGCTGTTGGGAACAGAAAAAAATTAATGATCAGTCAGCCAGGAAGCTGCGGGTTGCTTGTGCAGTTCAATCAAAATTTTTGGCAAATTCGTTTTCCTCCCTGGATTTCTTCACCAGAACAGCGGAATGAGTATTTTTCCTAGTTGCCAAGCAGATGTGTTGCATTAGGGATGGGGCAATGGGAATGAAGTAATTTCTGGTTTTAATTTAGCATATCAATAATCTTGAGTGGTGGAGTTATGCTGAAATACAGATGAAATTAAATAAGTATCAAACAATAAAAAAAAATATTTCACACCCTGTCAGATATTTATGACAATTCTGTAGAAAAAACAAAAAACAAAACAATTTTGGCATTGTTGCTTTTACTTATGTTCTTATACTAACTATAATGGCTTAAATTGACTTCTTCAGTTGTATTCTTCCATTGAAGCTGATACTTCCATGGAAGCCCTCATTTGACCTGCCCCCATATTATAAGTAAACACCGAAGATCTCAACAGCATTTAGGACCAGCAGACAAGATGATTGGGCACTTTGAGATTGTGCTGCTTCTCCTGAGCTATGGATGTGCAGCCAAAACAAGTATGTATTGGGATTACCTACTTA
This sequence comes from Ptychadena robeensis, assembly GCA_036250615.1. NCBI lineage: Eukaryota > Metazoa > Chordata > Amphibia > Anura > Ptychadenidae > Ptychadena > Ptychadena robeensis. Next base: position 91,157,891 of record CM070037.1, read on the forward strand.
AAGCCCAGAGTAATTTATATAGAAACTCTACACATTATCCCTTGCGTATGTTATCCAAAAACAAATGTATTTTAATGTTTTGGATAGGGTAGGAAATGTCTCTAAAGGCTGCCATACACAGCACGGATTCGTGCCGGATTCCGGAGCGATGGATTCCGGGCGCGTGCACGCGGATCCATCGTGCCGGAATCCTCTGCAGCCCACCTTGCCCGTCCGACCGCATCCGATGGATCGGGGGCACAGAATCGGATCCGAGGAAGAACCGATTCTGCTCTGATCAGGGGGCGTTGCGGTCAGGGAGCCGATCCATCGGACACGGATCGGGCCGTGCAAGGTGGGCTGCCACGATCGGATTCCCTAATTGGCTGATCGTTCACACCTGTGGATGCCGGCGGAATCGCCGGAATCCATCGGTGCTGAATCGATCAGCCAGGGAATCCGTGCAGTGTATGGGGGCCTTTAGTTGTCTGCCTGTAAGGTGATTTTGGCTATTTTGTCATGTTGCTCAGACTCCTTTATGCTTACCATCCATACACATACTGTTCTGTTTCTCACTGTTTAAATCAACCTACTATTGTCATTTTAGACTTTACTTACTTAGTTGGCTTTACAAGATCAGCAGAGGTTAAAAAAAATCTTGACTGTATTTCTATTTCCATTCTTAAGCTGCTCAATTTCACTTGAAGTATTGCACAGAAAAAAAAAAGATGTTTCCGCTGCCTCAGGAGTTATTCAGCAGCTAGAAGAGAGAAATACAAATATGTACATGTATCATGCCTCTTCTCAGATAGTTTCACAAATCATAATTTCAATACTTATTGACACATACCTACACATCTGGAAACGTGCCTGTCAATGGGGAACTTTACCCTACAGATGGGTAAATCTGCCTGTCACTGGGAACACAAGGGGTTTTGGGAAATATGTGTTTGATGGAACTCTACCTAAACCTGAGGAAATCTACCTGTCATTGGGGAACTCTACCTACACATGGGGAAACTTGTCTGTCACTGGGAACTCTGCCTACACCTAGAGAAATCCACCTTCCTACATGTATACATACAGATGGGGAACTCTGCTTACAAATGGGGATAACTGCCTGTTACTGTGAGCCCTGCATGTCACATAGTGAAGTCTGCTGGTCACTGGAAACTATCTATACCTAGAAAAGTCTATCTGTTACTGGTAAATCTCCCTACACTTGGTGAAATATGTCTGTTACTGGGAACTCTATCTACACCTGGGAAAATATCTCTGCAACTGGGAACCCTGCTTACACTTGGGGAAACGTGCCTGTTTCTGGAAAATCTGCTTACATCTTTGAATATATGTATTTGGGAATCTGCCTGTCACTGTGGAACTCTGCCTACACATGGGCAAATCTGCCTGTCACTGGGAACTCTAGCTACACTTAGGGAAATCTACCTGTCACTGGGAAATCTGCATATACAAGGGGAAATCACATGCCTGTCATGGGGAACGCTGCCTTCACCTAGAGAAATCCGTCTGTTACTGGGAATTCTGCCTACACATAGGGGAATCTGACTGTTGCTGGTAAACTCTGCCTACACATGGGGAAATTTGACTGTCATTAAGAACACTGCCTACACCTAGAGAAATCCACCTGTTATTGGGAATTCTGCCTTCACATAGGGGAATCTGACTGTTACTAGTGAACTCTGCCTACACATGGGACAATCTGCCTAAAAGTGAGAACTCTGCATACACCAGGGAAAATCTGCCTGTTTGTGGGAATTCTGCATACAGATGGGGAACTCTGCTTACAAATGGGGAAAACCGCCTGTTACTGTGAACCCTGTCTGTCCCATATACGAAAACCAAGGTGTATGGTAGCGGCAGTCCGCACTCTGGAGTCCTTATAAATTTGTCGGCTTTATTATAAACATCAAATCATTACACAGATATACAATACATACAGGTTCCCCTACAGGCATCACCCCTTCTGACGTGTTTCACTTGTATGAAGCGTAATCATAGAGTGGGGATAACAAGTAACAACTCACTATATATACACATACAAAACTGTGCACCTGTTGATTGCATTATTGATCTCAGCTGTCTATGCTATACCACCCAGCGCATTCACAGTGCAGAGCCCATTTGTTTCTTCCATACACTTTTTCAGATCTTAATATTGGGTTTGGTGGATCATAATGGAGTCGACATACATTTACTTAAACCATGTTTGTAAAATCTTGCACATAGAAAAATCTTGCAACATAGAAAAACTTCTCTTGCCCAGACTTCTGCCTCTATATTGAAATCTAAACACATTGCTATGTTTTCTGCCAAATATTTCTTAAAGTGCCTTTAAAAAGCACTAGTTACATTATTTCCTTACGTTGAATTATATGAACTCCATAAATCGCACATATTGTACATAAATATTGCACCTAAAATGACATGATTACAATAATGCTGTTTCTTCATGATTATCATTAGAGATGTTGATGAAGTGTTTAAAACTAAGTAGTTACAAACCTTGGATGAATGTGCATTTAAGTTAATGGAATTACTAATTTCATATAAAGAGGGCCAGCTAAAAAGGATTCATGAAGAGATAGAACTTATACAGAAGGAGTTAGCAAAGGTACAGGAGACACCTATGTTCAATGAACTAGACAGGGCTCCCAGAGCCGAACTGAAGGGTAGGCGGGAGGGAGTGGTTAGGGGGGGAAGGTGAATGTGACGTAGGAGTATGGGGGGGCTTGAGGGGGCAAGACCAGAGGCTATCCATTTTGGTTCCTGCTTCCCACCCCTCTTTTTCGTTCACGATTTGCTGTTGTCGTTATTTTATTCCTGTTATTTGTCACAGTTCGGTGGGTCCTCGTCAGTGCCTTTTGTTTTAGAGGGCTAGTGCTCTATGGTCTTTTATGTTTTCTGTTACTAACAGGTTTGGTTTTGGATGTACCCACTGAGCTGGAGGCAAAAGGGCTAGTGGCTGGTACGGACGGTATAATTCATGTTAATATTTGCTAATGTTTATTGGTATTATTATTATTAAAATGTTTTATATACACCAAATGGGGACGGCACTGTCGAGGGATAATTTTTCTGTTTAATAAGCTGTGGCCTTTCAAAATGTAATTTTACCTGCATTTATTCATAAACCTTCCAAAGATAATTCGGTGTCATGCCTTTATTTGAGTGTTGGGTTTTACTAAGGGGGAGTATGTTTGTCGATAGTTACGGACACGAGTCAGCACTATCTTGGTCAAGAAAACTAGATGAATTTTTGAATAGACACAAAATTCCAACGAGATAAGAGTGACTACGAGTGTATGATTTGAGCAAAAGACGGAAAGATCTCCGACGTAGAACAGTTTGAAAAGACTCTAACCCAGTGACACTGATAAAGGGGGGTCTTCTAGGATATTATACTATATACATACACAAATATATCCAGATGTACTTAGCTTGCTCTTAGAGCCATGTTACCAATGGGGGTCCAGGAAGGAGAGAGAGATCGCTCCCAGGTTTGTCTTAGAATATATTTCCTGTCCCCAGCCCCCACCAACTCAAATGTCCTCCCCATCACTGAATGTTGTCTAACTGCTTACAGTGTGCCCTATCATAGCCTTTGATATGCTAAACGAGGGACACACTGATTACTGGACATATCATATATGAGTCTGGGACTGAGATATATATTTCCCCTGTAACAGACACCTAGAAAAAGGGTTAGCTTCTCTGATACGGAGGGTGAACTCTCCACTACATTAATATATTTCAATAATTAGAGAATGAGTCTTAGATCACAGAGGTTGAGGGAGAAAAGTGGGGAAGTTCTAACAGAGGACTCGGATAGAACAGATAAGAAAGCATTTACAAAAACGGAGATTAAATAGGGGGGGGAAAAAACTCAAAATAGGGAAGACCAGATGGGGAGTACTAAAACATTATAAAATCATCAGGCTACCGTCCCCGTTTTAGAAAACAATGTTATAAATTTGTCAGACTTAAATCCCCACCAGGTGTCGTTGCTTTCGAAGGGTTTACATTTTGTGCTTTTTAATCCCTTTGATCTTTTTAGCACAATCATTGGTGTGAATAACTTTATATGTAAGCTCACTTTAAAGAAGAAATTTCTGGACATCTCTTGATTTAGAAGAAATGATGATTTAGAAGAAATAGCGAGTGTTGGGGGAATTTCTCCTTCAATGATGGCAGAATTAGAGAAGAATACAGAAATAATGGATTTTCAAATGTGGAGACTTGTAAATAATGCCTGCCATACACCCACAGATGGGTTGGTTTTCGTATATGTGGATGAACCGATCTTTTGTAGCCTAGCACCTGGTGATTCATGCCGCCAAGATATCTAACCCGAGAGTGAGGCTGTGTACCGGGAGTATATGGACATGCAGTGTGGATGTGCGGATTGAACACACCACTTTAAAATCTTCCTGCCTGTCACATAGTGAAGTCTGCTGGTCACTGGAAACTCTATCTATAGCTAGGGTAATCTACCTACACTGGGGAATCTCCCTACACTTGGTGAAATGTGGCTGTTATTGGGAAATCTATCTACACCTGGGAAAATATCTTTGAAACTGGGAAGCCGGCTTACACTTGGGGAAATGTGGCTGTCACTGCAAAATCTGCTTACACATGAGGAAATCTGCCTGTCACTGGAAACTCTAAATCCACCTAGGGAAACTGGAAATTATTTGAAAAAAATTTACATGTGAAAAATTTGCTTGCTGCTTGCTAATTTTGTCAGTTTATTGCAAAGCCCCTAAACATGGTATCCTCACAAAAAATTGCTGGAGATGTAATGTTGTGAAAACATAAAAAAAGTTTTGCTCTAACATGTCAAGTTTGTGTATAAATTGGTTCAAAGTCAAGCTCGAAATTGAACTTTATTTATGCAAAAACTCTTTGTGCTAGAGCAACACTTTCTTTTTTGTAGTATACCCTGAACCCTTCTCTAAATCTCCAGCAAGTTTGGTAAAGATATTATGCTCTTTGCAAGGGGCTTTGCAATCAACTCACAAATTGAACTGGTTGAATTTTCAAAAACAAATCCACCATGTCTACTCATCACCTAGTGCAAGGTTCAACAAAGTGCAAGCCATATTTGGTTTTCTAGCCCCTCCTGTCTGGGTCTTCCTGCTAGCTTCGTTAAAACCTTAACCTCCCTAGCGATATGCCCGAAGTCAGTTCGGGCAAAGGGACGCTGTGTTAGCCTGATCCCTTGGGGTTCTGGATGGAGTCTGGTAAACCGACCACAGAGGGAGG
>CM070037.1:91163252-91173318 GCA_036250615.1 Ptychadena robeensis
CCCCCCCCCTGCAGCAGAGCCTGTGAAGTTAACTATTTTGCCCTTCAGCTTCACTGGCTCATCAACCTGGCACCAACAATTACCTGTTAGTGCTGTCCGGTTGCTATTCCTTTAACAGTGAGTGACAACATTGTCATTCCTTCTGACAGTGAGTGACAACATTGCCATTCCTTCTGACAGTGAGTGACAACATTGCCATTCCTGCTAACAGTGAGTGACAACATTGCCATTCCTTCTGGTAGTGAGTGACAACCTTGCCATGCCTTTGGACAGTGATTGACAACATTGTCATTCCTTCTAACAGTAAGTGACAACATTGCCATTCTTTCTAACAGTGAGTGACAACATTGCCATCCTTCTGACAGTGAATGAATAATTAATATTGTAATTATAAGTTTTAACAGTCCCTATTTACTATTAACTTTGTTAATAGTTAATTTCGAGAGCAACCTCCCCAGACTCCAAACTATTTTTGCTAGTGTTGCACTGTTGCGATTTGGCTCCTTGATTACATATGTTTGCCTACTAGTGTTGAGCAGCATATGGTATATTGGAATTCGCGTCATTTCGCGAATACACCAAGAAACATTCTTAATTAATAAAATTTGATTCGACTGTATTCTATTGCCTTCCATTGCGCGCACCCGTGCGCAAAGATTTGCAATGCCGCTTTACGGCTTCTCTTCTTCATCTTAGCCAGTACGAGCACTGTGTGTATTGCGCATATCCATTCACAATGCACACACATGTGCGCGATGGATGCCGGTAAACAATGTTGAAGCATAACATGAATAATATCCGCCATTGCGACTATCCGTGCGCACATTCGCGAAATATTGCGAATTCTCAAATGACGAATATTCGTTGAATATATTCGAATTTCAAATATTCTCGCTCAACACTATTGCCTACCACTGACATAGGGAAAGGATAAGGAAAAAAAACATTTGATGGTTTATTAAAACTTAAGCTGGCCATACACGGGTCGATTTGTTTGCTTGATTCCCATACGATCAATCACTGTGTGCATTCAAAGCGATCGATCAGTGATCAAGCAACCACTCCTTATAATATATATGGTTATATCAAGAAATATTATATTATAATTCTCTTCTTATATACAAGTGTATATTCTTGTATAAAGTGCTACACCATCACCACTCCATGTGTAATATGTAGTGATAGCTGAAAAGTTTGACCCGCCCCCTATACCTTAACATTGAGTCAATTGACCCACAGTCAGGTGGGACACCCCCCCCCCCCCATAAAAGAAGCAGCCCAGCGGCCATTTTACATTTATAATTGTGTCTAGCTACTTTGCTATTATACTCCATCCAGTGATCTGTAACTATAGTTAAGGCTGCAACAAGCAGTTCATCATAACTGCAACACAAAAGTCATTTTCTGGGGGTGGGGTATGCCGTATTATGGAACATGCGCACTGTGTTATAATACTAATCTAAGGTGTGCTGATAGTTGTAGTTTACCATTGGCAACTAATGCCAACTAATCATTTTTATTTTTATTTTTATTTGTAGTTTTGTGCTGTATAGCATAGGCGTTATACAGCACAAAACTACAAATAAAAATAAAAATAATTAGTTGGCATTCTGCCTCGTCGGCTTCTGCCTGCTTGCCGAGTGACGTCACGGAGGCAGGACCCGGACTTAAAGGAAAATATTTTTTTTTTCGTTTTTACAATTTTTTTTTCTTTTGAACTGGACCAGATAAATGTCTTTATCTGATCCAGTTCAAAAGTGGATCCAGCTAGCAGAAACGCTCAATGGGAGCGTTTCTGCAGCTGGATACACCTCTGGGACCGAGACCCGAGTGTCTCCGGAAATAGCCGATCTCTCCGGCTATTTCCCGATCAACACTAGTGTGCCGATGGCGTCACAACCCGGGCGGGAGTTTTAAAATGTAAAGGTACATGAAAAAAATTTTTAGAATTTTTTTTATTATTAGTTTACATTTGTTTTTGTTTTGTAATGGATTAGATAAATGTTGTATCCAATCCAAATAAAAAAAAGAAAACAAATGTAAACTTATAACAAAAAAAATTATAAAAAAAAAAAAAAAAAATTCATTTACCTTTACAGCCATCCATAGCACTTCATTCTGTGGCCGATTTTGCTAATGATCACCGTGCGCATTCGGGGTGATCCCTTGGTGATCAATCGCAAAATGAACGCGCCCACCTGGAGCAACCACTCGTAGTCGCACACAACTTTGATCAGCCAGAGAACAAATGTTTTTCTCTGGTTGATCACCAGCACTTTGAATGGGGACAAGGGTCCCCATACAAAGTATCGGTTGTCGAATTGCAAATGGTGTATTTCGAACTATTGACCATGGCATGATGATGTCATCATGCTGCGGTAAATTTTTCGTTAAACGCCCGCCAAGCATAGCGTCTATGGCCGGTTTAGCCTCCCTAGCATTACGCCCAAAGCAAGTACGGGCGCAGTCGGATCGTGAATTAAACTGCGCCTGTGCCAGAATCAGGCGCAACCGCTGGCTCTCTGTGTGCCTGCAGCATTTCTACAGAGCTGAAGGCACACAGACCCTTTCCGCCCCCATCAGCGGCATCGGTAATGCCGATGGGGGCGGAAAGGCAAAACAATGTATCACTTTTGGTACAGAAATCTGGACCTCAGTGAATCTGTCAGCCATCCATTAAGAGATGGCAGGTAGAGATAGTAAAATTTCTCGACTTGCTAACTTTGTGAGCTGATTGCAAAGCCCCTGAACATGGTTTCATCACCAACATTGCTGGAGATGTAGAGAAGGGTTGGGGAAACATTTGAAAAAAAAAAGTTTTGCTCTAGCACATGTCCGATTTTCGAAATTTTCACTTTACTTTAAACTAAATTTGTGCAAAAACTATTTGTGTTATGCTGGCCATACACATACCGATAAACGGCCGGATTTTAATCTGAACGACGGGCGTGCACGCTCTCGCCGTCGGTCAGGTTAAAATCCGGCCGTTTATCGGCATGTCCCCACATGGGGCGACAGATGCCTGTCGCCCCACTTCTCGGCCGGCCAGAGATCCGACATGTCGGAAAATCTGAGCCGATGGGAGCCGATTGCCATAAGCAGCAATGAAGACGGCGTCTCCATCGCTGCTTATGACCGGCACACAAAGTGTGCCTGGCCGATTGTGGGGCCCCAGAATGCAATGGGAGGCTAACGTGATGACGTCATCACGTTAGCCTCCCGGAGCGACATCGGGGGTAGTCTGCCTGCACACATCGGCGTGTGTATGGCAGGCATTAGAGACATACTTTTTTTTTGTATACCCCCAACCTTCTCTACATCTCCAGCAAGTTTAGTGATGATACCATGTTCAGGGGCTTTGCAATTAACTCGTTGAAATGGTGGAATTTAAAATTCGACCATATCTTATGGCAGGCAGGCACTGCTAGGTATTGTCCAGGATAGAGAGAGTATGGGCTGGGGCGGATAGGTAAATTTGGGTATCATCAGCATATAAATAGTATTTCAGGCCAAAGGTTGAGATAAAATTGCCAAGGGAGAAGGTGTAGAGGAAGTATGGACTGGTCAAGGACTAAGCCTTGTGTGACACCAACAATGAGAATGAGAATGGTAGTCATTATCCATTAAGGGGCCACTACTCCAATTAAAGTCCCATGAGGGAATAGTTGGTAGAATGAGAATGGTAGGAGAAGAAGAATTGCCATTGAAAGAAGTTTGGAAAGAGCAGTAAGTCAAGTAGGAGGAGAGCCAGGAAATACCATGAATACCAAGAAGAAGAGGGTCATCTACAGTGTGAAAGGCAGAGGAGAGATCCAACAGAAGAAGCAGGGAAAAGTTGCCTGAGGTCTTGGCACTGAGCAAGTCATTAGTAACCTAGTGATAGCTGTTTCATTGGAGTGAGAAGATCGAAAGCTGGATTGGAGGGGCTCAATGAGAGAATTTACATTCCAATAGTTAATGAGCCTTACAAGGCAAGAGGGGGTGAAGGAGGGGTTAAAAGAGGATTGAATGGCAGAGGGGGTGTATTGCAGTTGCCAGAAATATCAAGTCTAATGGCAAAAATGTTGTCTTTAAAATATGTGGCAAGGTCTTCTTGTATCTAACTAAGGTTAGAGATAGTGGGGGCAAGTTTAGATAGAGTGTCCGAGAATGCAGAGTGGTCCAGGTTGTGGAGGTTTCTAATTACTATTGTCATCATTGGTCAGCTGACCTTAGTAGTCTTGGCATTTTTATCCCGTTATTTAATAAACAATTTCTAGAAAAGACCGAATGAAATGGAAACATTTGAAAAAGAAACGGGATTACATCAGATGCCAAGACAAATTGTTTACACTACTACATCTTTTTTAACCTCCCTAGCAGTTGAGACAAACCCTGTTCGTTCGCCGAACAGGGTCCTCTCAACCGCAGGGGAAGCCGACAGCGGGGAGACCCTATGCCTCCCCGGAAAGCTGCAGCGATTGTCTTCATCGCTGCAGCATTTCTGGGGTTGCGGAACCGCCCCGATCGCATCACGGTGACGCGGAAGGGGGCATGGGGGGGCCGGCGCCATAGACCTCCATGTTAATGGAGGAGCGCCGGCTTTCCCTCTCACGCAGCTGGTGTCAGTAATGACACCAGCTGTGTGAAGAGCTCCAGAGAGATACCGGAAATGACAGGCAGTGTACTGTGTAGTGCGCTAGGGAGGCTAAAAGATTAAAATGATTTTTATTGATATCATTATTTAAAACATGTTTTTAAATGCTTTTTTATCCCACTAGTTCGTCACAAATACTAGTGACTAAACTCAGTGTTACAAATACATTATTCAACAAACTCATTGGACAATCTTGATACAGCCATCAAATTTCCAATGTTATGCTTCAGCTGTTCTGTTACACCCAATGCATTTCGCCCCTAGGATGGGCTTCATCAGGAGATTCAAACACAAGAGCATTATCTAGGAATTAAAAATGACAGTTAGCAGTGAGTACCAGTGCCATGCCTTAACACAAGACCCATCTCACTTTCTCCTAAATTGGGAGGTCCTTTAAAAAACAGTGTACCCTCTTTCCTCTTTATCCTTACTAAGGGGGATGCATTTGCTTCCAAAAGAAATCCTTCTCCAGGGCTTTAAATTGAAAATTTGATGGTTGTATCAAGATTGTACAATGAGTTTGATGAATAATGTATTTGTAACACTGAGTTTAGTTACTAGTATTTGTAATTACTAGTGGGATTAAAAGCATTTAAAACATGTTTTAAATAATGATATCAATAAAAATCTTTTTAATCTTTCAAACAAGATGTGGTAGTGTAAACTAATTGTCTTGGGCATCTGATATAAATCCAGCTTCTTTCTCAAATGTTTCTATTTCATTCGGTTTATACATATTGAAGGTCATAACATTGTGGTCAGAGATGGGGAAAGCAGAGTTGTCCAGGTGGGTGAATGTGCAGATTTTAGTGAACACCAGGTCAAGTGTGTGTCCAGCAAGGTTGTGGTGTAAGAATATGCCCCCAAGTATAAAAACTGGAAGGGCATGGGATATTACGAGGGTCCAAAAAGTAAAGTTGTCAAGGAATTGGGATGCAGAGCCAATGTGGTGGGGACGATAGATTATGGCAACAATGAGGGGCCGGGGTTGAAACAGGATGGATGGTGTGTACCTCAAATGAGATAAAGGTGAGTGAGGGAGGGGGTTGTAGTATGCAATATGAGCAGAGTGGAGAGAGAAAGAGACTGACACCACCACCTGTAGTTCTCTAGTGGAGAGAGGGGAGGTTAGTGCAGCTAGAAGGGGGGCTGCAAGGAAGGCAGATCTAGCTGATCTGCAGTGGGCCAAATGTGCCCCCGGGCCAGAGTTTCAAGTCTATGCTTTAGAATGTGGTTTAATTCTGCAATTATTGATACTTTCTGTGGCGTTCATACCTCTGACCTGTAGGTGTCACTGTTATCCTTACATTCTAATATATTCTATGGTGTGTATGTATGTATGTATGTAAGTTCCTGTTTCCTGTGGCCTTGTGTTCTGTATCAGTTTAGATACTGACCATGTTGTATGGCTGTCCTGTAGGATTAAAGCTTATAAAATCTACTCCTTCTCCCTGCTGCAAGATACTGAAAAATTCTAGCTACATTGCTGTCATGCTGATGCTTTGCCTTCAGTATATGCTGAGTCACTAACACAGAACAATTATGCAGATCAGGAGCCTTGCCTTTTTTTAAATCATCAACAACTAATATTACATGTGTATTTTAAGTGAGTGACCTCAAGTTTTTTTTATGCAATGCAATCATTTGCTTTGAAATTTCAAATAGCTGATTGCTTTAATTGCAAAGCCCCATAAACATTGCATAAGTTCAAAGTCAAGTTTTACTTAAGTTTTTTACCTAATTTATGCAAAAACTACATGTACTAGAACAAACCTTTATTTTTCAATTTGTTCCCATTGCCCTTCCCCACATATCCAGCATCTATCTCTATCCTTAATGTGGTTTCAAAATAGCTTTGCTCATAATGTTATCAGTGGAGGTAAAACTGTTTATTTTCCACGGTTTTAGCTAGCTAGATTATAAGTACTCTAGAAAGCTTTTTTATTTTTTTTTACCTGCTTATTTGCATTATTTTCATTGGCTGTTTTCAAACTGATATAAGCAACTATCATTTTATAATAGTGTGTTGTATTTATTACCTAGGTGGAGAGCAGAACACCTACATTGTAGTTTTCATGGAAAACTTTTCGTCAGATGCACAATTTCATCTGCATCTTGTTACAAATGAAGAAGCAGCCAATGTTGATGTCTCTGTCAAAAACCCAGAATTCCGACAAGCACTGTCCATTGGAAGTAACAGCTCCTTTATAGTAACCTTGGACAGTCAATACATGATAATTGGTCAAGGAATCTCTTCTAAAGTTGTGACTGTGTTATCAGATGTTGATATATCTGTATTTGGGTTCAATACAGGTTCTGACAGTGCTGATGCCAGTTTTATTCTGCCTGTAGATGACCTGGATACTGAATATTTTATATTCACCCCTGGGTCAGGAGATAGGAAGCAGTTTGCTGTAGCTACAGGTGAAGACAGAATTGAATGGGTAAAAGTTACAGTATCTGGATTTCTTACATACAAAGGAACATCCTACAGTACTGGAAATACCTTTTCCTTTTCCCTTGAACCCCATCAAGTCATCCAGTTTCAAAGTTCTACCGACTTAACCGGCACTAGAGTCATGGCCTCAGCACCATTGGCGGTTTTTACTGGTCATGTCTGTTATGCAGGTCCCACTACACTATGTGATATTCTCTTCCAGCAGTTGCAACCTGTGCGTAACTGGGGAACATCCTTTCTTGTGTTTCCACTGGTCAGTCACACCACAGATATCATTGACATAATGGCCGCTTATGAAGAAACTTTTGTGAAAGTAGATCAGACAGAGCATACTCTTCAGCCAGGGTCCCATGTCCAACTTACACTAGACAGAAGCATTTTTGTGAATTCATCAAAACCTGTTTGGGTTTCATATCTTTCTCAGGAAATATTTGACCCATTTCTAACAGCTGTTCCATCACTGCAGATGAGAAGGCAACACTACAAATTTGTGACTGACTCTTTAACAACTATATCATGATTGTGTCTCAGGAACCTTCAGCCTCTGAGTTTCTCCTGAATAATAAGCCCCTAAGTCAATACAGCTTTACCGTCAAGGAAATTAATGGGTTCGGAATTTTTGAAGTTGTTTTAGGCAATGTTCATGGAGTACAAGAAATATTTCACAAGACCTCACCATTCAGCATATATGTTTATGGATCTGGAAATTATATTTCCTATGGATACACAATGGGACTAGAAACCAAGTATCCAGGTAATGAAATGTATGTCTTTAAATCCAGTTTAAACAATAATCTGTATGTAGATATACCCTGTCATTTAATGTAAATGTCAGTTGTGCCTAAAGCATACCTTAAGAATGTGTACTTTGCTTTAAATTCTTCATAAAAATACCACTTCTTGTAACCTTAACACACATGTACATTAAGCCTCATATTCTGAACACTTAAACATCTGATTTCTAGTCTTAACACAAATGCAAAAAGATTTACTCACTACTGTAAAGCCTACTAGAGATGCTTAACAAGGTGCCACATTTTGAGTGCACATTGTGCACTTTTGGCTTCTGGATTGTCTCTGCCAAGATGACCACCCTCACAAAGAGACATAGTGCAAACAAGGTATTGGGAAAGATCTGCTGGCGGGAGACCACAGCCAATATGGGTGACTAGCCGTATTCAAAGGTCATCAGGTCATCATTATTCCCCCTGGCAGTCTAATTTTGTTAGTCCACTCCCTCCTGAGAGGGTAGGGGAACCGGGATCCGGGAGAGGAGTCTATGCCCGTAGAACCAGGTCTTCCACCCAGAGCCCCCCTAATGGGAGATGGGCCGATGCCCCTTGAGGGGACACCGGTGGTGTTCCTGCGGCTGGTAGGGCAAGGTCTCTCCCTTCACCTGGAAACCCCAAAAGGCAAGAGGGAGCGGCAAGGCTGGGCTGCCCCTGCGTGGATGTTGGCACAGGCAGAAAGCGTGGTAAGGTATTAGCAGTATCGTCAAGGCTGGCAGGGTTCTTGCGTGGTCTCGAAACTAGCAAAGGTCAGGCCTGGCGGCAGACGAAGGGTATGGAACACATACACATGGAACACTGGATGGATAGCCCATGAAGGGGGCAAGATCAACCTGAGGGCAGCTGAGCCCACCCAGCGATCCACAACGAACGGGCCCACAAACTTCGGTCCTAATTTATGGGAAGGACAACGCAAGGTGGCTGCAGAAAGCCAGACACGGTCTCCCGGGACTACAGACGGGAACGGTCTTCTGTGGGCATCCACACGGGTTTTCATAGGTTGTCTGGTCTCTTCCAGCAGACGGCGGGCTGCGCTCCAGGAGTCCCTGAGAGCCTGTAGGCGGTTGGCCACAGCGGGTACAGAAGTCATGGACGGCAGAACGGGAAAGAACCCCGGATGTAAACCGTAGGATAAATAGAACGGAGTCACACCCGTAGCAGAATGCACCGAGTCGTTAAAAGCAAATTCAGCTACCGGGAGGAGCACAGGCTGCGCCAGAAACGAGAAGTAAATTGGGTGCCACGGTCTGTCAAGATCTCCTCAGGCAGGCTATGAAGGCGGAACACTTCTTTGATAAACATGTCCGCCGTTTCAACGGCAGAAAGGAGGTGTGGTAACGGAACGAAGTGAGCCATTTTTGTAAAACGGTCCACTATGGTGCAGATGGTGGTGTGTCCTTGGGATGGTGGTAGGTCTACTATAAAATCCAAAGCGACTGCTTGCCACGGGCGCCGGGGAACGTGCAATGGCTGGAGTAAGCCATATGGAGTTTGGCGGGGACTCTTTGCTCTATAGCAAGCGGTGCAGGAAGCAATATAGTCCTTGCAGTCCCGTGTCAAGGAAGGCCACCAAAACGTGCGCCGGAGTAGTTCTATGGTTTTGTCCACCCCGAAATGTCCTGCTAGTGGAGCGTCATGACAGGTTCTGAGGACTTCGGCATGGCAGGCGGGTGGAACATAGATCCGGTTTTCATGCCAGTAGTACCCATCCCTGAGGGTAGTGTTCTCCGGCGGTATGCTCCCTGGAGGAGCTCGGAGGACCTGACCGAGGTTGGGGAATAGGAGGAAGTGTCTGGGCGCAAGTACGGTTCCGGGTTCCTTCTGGAGATCTGTGGAGGGATACATGCGGGACAGAGAGTCAGCCTTGGTGTTCTTTGATCCCGGACGGTATGTCACCTGCAGGTTGAACCGGGAGAAAAATAGTGCCCATCGGGCTTGTCGGGCGTTCAACCTCTTGGCAGATTTGAGGTATGCAAGGTTCTTATGATCAGTGAAGACCAGGATAGGGTGGACCGCCCCCTCCAGCAGGTGTCTCCAGTCATCCAGGGCCGACTTGATGGCCAGTAGTTCTTTGTCTCCCACATCATAGTTCAGCTCTGCTGGTGTCATCTTTCGCGAGTGGTGTGATACAGGATGCAACACACTGCGGGGCCCGAATCTTTGGGAGAGCACAGCCCCTATCGC
>CM070037.1:91197126-91207563 GCA_036250615.1 Ptychadena robeensis
CTATCAAAAGGGGCGTATCAAAAGGGGCGGCGGATTTCCGGTCGGCCCTGGGCGATGGGGGCCCACGCTACGCCACTGCCCCAGTGGCTAAACAATGCTTACCATAAATCAATATCTCAGTGAACACACAAAGAATTTCCAAATATTTTGCTTGAGTTTCATAAAACATTTGATAATCGCATGAACATAAAAATAAGGTTAAATAATATAAATCAGAAATTAGGTGATACAAAAACGAAAACACCCAACAACAAAAACTTGTATGCCTAGTATTCGATAAGATCTCAGTGATTTTGAAGGACATCAACAGTCTTCTAGGCATGGAATGAGCAAATCCAGGATACATTAGTAAATCTATCTTTTCCTATTCTTCAAAATATTTTTTTCTCTTTGCAATGGGTCCCCCTACTGCACCTCAAGGATTAAATGCTCATTTATGTTTCAGGGGATTAAGCTGAAAACACCCCCTAAAGGTATTAATCATCTTAATGAGCAGTTAAAAGGGTTTTTTATCTGGAGCTTAGCTGTAGAGTTGAAAATACAAAGGTACTTATTTTAGACCAGTGATGCCTTCTTGGATGATGTGCGTCTCTCTGATTGTCTGTCACGTTTTCTTACCTTAAGGTTCAGTTCCGTCAGCCTAAGTCTTCCCTGCCTGGTATGTGTCATTTTGGTATGTGAGGTTTTGCCAAGTTGTCTGACTGCCAGTGACAATATATCTATGTCATCATGTTTTCCCTGGAAAGGCCAACTCCCCCAGGTCTCTGACTTTTAAAGGAACAAACATGAAGGTTATGATGAGAAGGGATTAAAGGAATAGAAAAGACCACAAGTCAAGCAGTGCATAGCACAGTCAACTTCTGATAACAGTGAACAAGTCTAAAACAGCTGTATGCAGTTTGGAATAAATGGCTCTGTACCATAAGGCTGCATTTGCACTGTACACCAGTGGTTCTAGAAGTGCATTTGGCTGATGGGGCATAAAGGAATGATCTCCACCCACTTGAGTATGGATTTTCCCCTTAACTTTGGGATTTGTGACGGATTGGGGCATGTAAATACCTTCTGTTTTAAGAAGGCTTGACTGTACTTTTAAAGGAATAAATAATAACATTAGCTATGGCCTACGTGTAAAGGAAGAGATGGACAAAGAACTTGGTTTTGATGGTTGCAATGAGGCGCAGAGAACAGAAACTATGTTGCACATTTCTGGAGAAGGGTAGTCTTGTAGGAGGGTTAAAGTAGTATTAACCTCCCTAGTGTTATGGACTTTTTGTGCCATTTTTTATGGCGCGAAAAGCCACTGCACAGGCAATCACGGCAGAGTACACTGTGCACATGTTTAATTTGCTGCACATACATGTGCAAAACAGTTATGTGGGGATGCAAACACAGCAGTGGATACATACAAAGCTCCATAGAGTCACAATAGGTAAGGTAGCCACAACAATACAAAATGTCATATGTGCTATATAAAAGCGTTAGTTTGGCCGAGTCTCTTTAGTGTTAGAGACGCATTAGCATTCCTCTAAAAATAGAAGATGTGTTTTTGGCATGTCCAATGCTTATATAATGGATGCGTTACAGCGCCTATACACATATCAGTGCAAAACCCGGTGTTGACATTGACACAACGCCTCACTGCGTGTCTGTGTGTAAATTTCTATTTCATAGAATTGGATGTGTTGCAGACACCAAAAAATTCCAGGGTTTCAGAATTCAAAACTGTATATGGAAGAAAGAACAGCACTGTTATGTTACACTGCAGTCATAAACTTTCACCTGGTTGGTCAGTTGGATTGCAGATGATGTTTCCCGTCGGTTGAGCCCCACCCTCTCTTCCACTAGGTCTAGTCTCTGAAGCCAAAAGCCTGGTCAAGGAAATCTTCTGTCTGATCATCCTTCCTCAGACCATTCAGAGGCGTACCAAACCAGTTACCTCACACTCAGACATTCCGAGGTGCTCTTTACACCGCCACAATTACGTTTGGCCCTCTCGCTTAGCATGCTGGAGGAGGGACCTGAGATATTGTGCCCTGATTCCCAATGTTTTAAAACCTCACAGTCCTAGTGATCGCCCATTTCAGAAAATCACCCACAGCTTCAGCAGGTCTGTCAACCCTGCAGTTGCGCATTCAGCTTCTAGCTCACTGCCTATTGTGTGACCTGAGCACATGCTGGAACTCCAAGTTCTACAAGTTGTCCAGGCTGACTGAGCAGCAGAGGGCAATCGTGGAATACCAGCTACATGGTCGTCACATTTACGGTCAACTGCCACAATTCGCAAGTAAGTAGTGGGCATTGATGTCGCACCTATTTGAAATTTTAAAAACGTTTTTTAAATCCACAAAATGCTTAGTGATGATAACGCTATCATCAGTGTTACCATCCCACTGCTATGTCTACTTAAACAGTTTCTATCAAAATTCAGGAGGACGATCTGAATGGGGCAGAACAGGAGATAACAAAGGGTGATAGTGAGACCACCCCCAGTTTGGCTTCACAGCGAGACTTGCAGCATGAGGAGGAGGAGGATGAGCTGCTGGAGACTGTTGTCTCTGCTACAGAGGGTAGTAGTATCCATGTTCATCACTGCAATTCCATTACTTCAGCGTGGATGGCAAGGAGAGGAGGAGATGATGGAGAGTCATCATAGGCAATATTCAAATTTGCAATATTTTGTGAATAATTCTACTTATATTCGATTTGATATTCGCAAATATTCGCAATTACAAGCACATGCAAAAATATTTTCACAATTATAATCACCTGGCGATTACCTTCAAAATTTATGGTCACATGTGCTATTTATTTTTGCATTGCGAACATATATTTGCAATCCATGCCCATAAGCATCCCAATGGCAAATATCGCGAATATTCGAAATTGTGAATATCCGCCTCCATATTCATGAAATTTACGAATTGTGAAATTTACGAATTCGCCAAATATATTCGCAATTCAAATATTCAAGCTCAACACTATCATCCACATGTCGACTTCGACATCTTGCCTGTTGGTACTATATAATATGGTCCCATCTACCAGACACCCTCATCCAAGCAGAGGGGTTTGGTTGTCTCCCATTGACTTCCATTATGCTCGGATGCTCGGTAGAAAACACAAATATCCCGATGTGTTTGGACCAAGCACCCGAGCACTTTGGTGCTTGCTCATCACTAGTTCCTACTGCTACTTCTGTAATTGTTGACTTATTCAAAGTTCATATAAAATTTTTATGAACCCTAATGATCCAGTACTTTAAAGACACTTAGTAGAAGGGGCTAGTGGAAATGTGACTACATAGATATGTTTTATGGACTTTTGGACTTTTTGTGTCAATAGGGTGGCGGCCATATGCACCATGAAGACCCCTGGGCAAAACTATGACTTAGCCAAGATAGAGCTGACCTATTGATGCTGTATGGTATGAATTTAGGGTCAGCCAAAACTCACTGTAATTAAACTTGAGGTCATAAAACACTGACTCATCATCACAAGCCTGTTAGCAGGAAGATGAACTTTAACTCATAAGCCACTGAAAACAGCCCTCAATCACAGATAGTCAATACTTTTATTTTCCCTGAATATGGCCAAATCTTGTGAGCCAAAGGACATGGCCATATTCCCAGACCTGCTTCCTACACTGCAAGGCTACTCCAAAAAAATGACAGTCCGGAATCCTTTTGCCATTACTACATCATTTCAATCTCTCTTGGTTTAGTTTAGTTTGGATGAAAGAAGAAAACTTCCAATAAATCTGCTATAGCAGTCAAAAAAGTTGTTAATGATTTCATGATCATATATTCCATTACCATGTATTGTATACATTCAGTGAATACATGAAAAACTGAAGCAGTATTGTCTTTGTTTCAAGGCTTCAACCTAGCTCCAAGAGGAAATATGCAATAAACTGTCACCTTAGGCTTAGGCTTCACATGCCCTAAAATCCCGGTGTTCAAGCGCAGTGCACATGCCACCCATTGACAGCAATGGGGCTATGACAGAGCTTCCGATCCGTTGTTCGAGCCTCCATGATGTTGATGTTGACACAGCCATCCGCGTCCACATGAATGCAATGGAGGCTTGTGCTGATGCCAGCGCATAGTGGAGCCCTAGCCTTTTCCCTAGAACGTAAGTTAACACATCCTCTTTGGCTTCTGTGTGTATAAAATATTTACTCCTGTAACCTCCTCTCTGCAAATCTTTGCACACTTCCTGTGCCAAGTACATCTCCAACCTTCTGCATAAATATACCCCTATCCGGCCTCTTTACTCTTCCACTGACCTACATCTCTATATCACATGTGCGACCTTAAAGACTTCTTTAGGGCTGCACCTTGTCTTTTGGACTCTTTCTCTCATCCCATTAAAACATTCAAACAAACCCTGAAAATCCACCTCTTCAGTCTGACAGACCCATCTTCTCATTAGCCAGTTCCATCTCCTCTACCTATTGTAAACAATGGGGCCTGGTCCTGTTCTCCTTTTATGTCATATTCTGTACCTGTCTAATAGCTTGTGTTGACTTTAATTCCTTATTTAATGTTCAGCCTTTAGTAATTTGTTTGCGCTAAACTATTAATTAAAGTTAATAAAAATGAACATTTTTACTTATAAAAGTCCATCATTTGAAGTATCAATGCTCTATGCAGCCGAAGTCAGACAGTACCTGTGCATCTGGTGTTAAAACATAACCATAACATAGTCAGTTTACCAAAAATGTATATTTTAGTTATAGGTGGGCCTGTATTTGAAACTTGTTGTTTAGCTGTATGTATTGTAAAGAACCAAAATGGTAACAGATAATTTTTTTTTTAAATCACTGTCTACACAACCTTGGTCTGTTATATTCACACTGGTAACAAGAATGTAGGAAGTGCTGGGTTTTCTAAATAGAAAGCCCAGATTTATCAGAAAAGTGATTCTTAGAATAGCACAAGGTGTAATACTTTATTTTGTTAAGCAAAGGTTTCAAAAAAATAGAAATATGTAATACTATAACAATGAATTGCCATTGCCAATGGAATTCATATATAATACTGAATATTATAAAGCATTATTACATATTAGCGCATTCCCACTCTTTCCATGTGCGACACAGTTAAAGCTGTCATTTGCAGATTTCAGCTTATTTCAAGAAGTAGGTAATTTTCCCTCTTATTTTAGTACATTCATTATAGACACATGTCCGGATCTTGAGTGACTGTAAGAACAGTGGCCAAATATGTCCTGGGGAAGTCATGGAAAGAAAGTTGTCTTTTCTCAATAATGAATGTAACATGAAGGAAACATGTTGAGGGCTATATCTAAACGTGGACCTGTCATTTGTATGAAGATACCAAATTAGACTTAAAAGCAGTGACCTAGTGTTGCTGGCATATAACATTTGATATCTACATCATTAAAAAAATATTTCCAACTCTCTAGCAAATCTAGACCTACAGGTCAAACTCCAGTATGCCATCTTTTACTTCCAGTACCTCAAAATGAGTTAGACCAGATGTCCCAAATAAATTGATTATGAGGATCATATACAAAAAACACCCCAAAAACTGATTTGTGATGCAATTATTAAAATTTCAAAGCGAGTCAAGACGGCAGGCAGAGACGTAGTCAGACAGGTGATTGTCAGGGCAGGTGGACAACAGGGTAGTCAAAGACGGTCCAGGGGTCGGTAACAATAAGGCAATAACAAGAAGGAACAAGAACCTGTGGATCAGAGACATAAAAAAAACCTCTTTGTTTAGGCAACTCCCTGTTGCCTCAGACTTCCTTATATACAAGGTCAGGTGATCTGGTTGGACAGGGCTCCAGGTGTGTGATAATGAGTGGTAACCGGTATCCTCCAGCAGAAGGCACAGGAGCCACATTATGTGCCAGCATCACTTCCACCAGCAGAGGGAGCTAATCTACCAAAGGTCCTGGTCCTCTGAGGTTTTGGAGGAGACACAGCAGAACTGGTAGAGGGCACGACTGCGGTCACAGATCGTTGGGTGACACTGCGATCTGTGACACATACATTTTACAGCATTAACACAAAATGATATGGTCTATAAGCAGTACATATATTCACAGGCTTTATACACCTAGAAGTGTAAAACCACTTCTTTACAATGGGATACTACATACTTTTCTAAATAATGAGTAAACCACAGGCTTTAGGCTACCTGTAAACTATTGTGGGCATTTTGTCCACTGACTATCAGTGTAATAGGTCCCTATCAC
The DNA here is from genome assembly GCA_036250615.1 of Ptychadena robeensis. Lineage (NCBI taxonomy): Eukaryota > Metazoa > Chordata > Amphibia > Anura > Ptychadenidae > Ptychadena > Ptychadena robeensis. The sequence continues at coordinate 91,203,355 of CM070037.1, forward strand.
TAACATCCATTGGCTGATAAGCAGCATCAGCTACAATACCACTTTATTATGCAGGGAACAAACACAAATTCAAAATACAAGGCAATACAGCATAAATGACACAGTGCTGAAATTTACAACATCTACCAAATGCCTTCAATTGATAGAAAATTGAGGGCCCTGCAAATGTTCTTGGTCTAAATATATATAATGCAGACAGATGATGGCTGATGGAAGAAGCAAAAATGGTGCTGTCAAGCATTACAGTGGATGTATTCTCAAAAACTCTCTCAGGGGTTAGTTCAGTGCAATATTCACATGTGACCATGTAATGGTCTTCAATGGGATAAGCCTCACGGTGTAATTTTCAATAGACAGCATGGTCAGGTACTTTACCAGCTGTAATTTCTCTGCACGCTGCGCTATCATTCATCAGCACTCTGCCCTATTATCATGAATTCTAGTGCCCACCACACGAAGTCCAAAAATGTGTTAAACCCCTCTAAACTGGTTGATTTTTCTATCTGATCGATTTAATATAATCAATTGTTTAGGACATGGGTTAGAAATTTTTGTTGCATGTATAAATTGTAGTTTGCTAATGCTAATTTGCTAATTTGGAGCTAGAAGATTACCGGTAATATCACATGCTGAAGCCTTTAATCCACAATGTGAAAGGTTTGTCGTTTGCTCCAAGATCAAAGAAAACCTTCTCAAACTGGTTCTGGAGTGTCTAAAATCTTTCATATTATGTGCGATTGAACCCGCTTGAAAAACAAATATTTTATCATACTCCCGTTTTTCTTTTACATTAGGGGGAAAATAATTATGAAGCAAAATAACAATTTATTACTCCATAGCCTCAGTCCATATAGAATAAAGAGTCTTTGTAAGTAAAAACTAATGACAGATTGTGGGTGATCGGATTGCTGGTCTAGTCGCGCCCACTGCTGGGTTTAGCTCTGAGGTTTGCTCTTGGATTAGCAGCCCCTCTCTGAAGATCAAATGCTAATAAATCCCATCCATCCACTTCTTCCTTCTCAAAATATAGCAGCAGAAAGAACTCCAAACCCTAATGCTATTTCTTTTTTCCCAGCGATGTGATACATGAGTGAAGTCTGATTCTACCAGACGAGTCTTACTGTATCCTGGTCTACTAAAGTTTTACAAATATTTGCTAGGAAAGAAGGTTTAGGGGTCATGACTGGCCAAGGACAATGCAGACCAAGGAAAAATCTAAATTATGTGTTGCCAGATTTACACTGATTTGGTTACTAGTAGTGATGAGCGAACATGCTTGGCTGAACACGTATTCGGCTCAAGCATCGGTATGCTCGTATCATGGCGGTGTTCTACAGAGCACTGCATGTGTGCGCCATGTTCGTGTGTCTGACCCACACGTTTCGCTGGTCAGAGGCCAATCAAGGGGCAGGTAAGTACCGCCCTCTCTGTAATGCCAGTTGCCAGTTGCTGGCATGATTGGCTGGGTGCAACACATGATCAGGTGCGCACATAGATGTAGGGACAGAAGCTGTTAGGAAGGGAGAGATTGGTTTTTGCACATTTTCACATTGCTGAAATCCAACAAACCATCATAAAGTCTTTTTAAGGACTCAAATCATTCTTTAGCATTCACTTGGCACTATACAAGGTTCAGGGCGTGTTTTGGGGGGGATATCCATAACAGTCAATTCTGGTTCACAGACCGGCACTATAGAGTTTCAGGTTTTCTGGATATATACTGTTCTCTTTTCACTAGATTTTTGACCGATCGATCACTGCACGCGTTCATGAGATGAATCGGCAATCAATCGGGCCCAAGCGACCCAAAAAAATCTGAATCTACTAAAAATCGGATGGGACATTGAACCGACATGTTGTTTTTTTTTAGTCAATCGTTGGCAATCAAAGTACGCTGGTGGACCCATAGCTCCCTATGCAACATTGTTTCCAATCGATGGATTTTGCGGAATCGCCCATTTTGGAGATCGGCTCATGACCAAATCAGCCACAAATTGGATTCCCAAGGTGGTGTTGCATCGATCCCCGATCCGATCAATTGCTGATTCCTGATCAGGAATTGATCGGCAATTGATTGGTGAAAAATCGGCCCGTGTATGGCTACCTTAAGAGTGATTTACAGTTCACAGACATTCAATTGAGCACTTTATAGGTTCAGATTTTTATCTCTGGATACATATTGTACTGTGATATATACCGTAGTTGTGTTGTGGCCTTTTTTCTGCGTCTTATCTAGTAAGACAGCAGAAAAAGTTGTGGACAGTCTAAAAAAATGTATCTGACTGTAGCAAATTCATTTGAAACATTCTGGTATTTTTTACACACCTAAACTGTTAAAATATGTTTTAAAAACGGCAGGATTGCTCATACATTCATGTGGGCCAAGCTCCTGGTTTTGTTGAGGCCTGTGTCAGTCAAACCTCAGAAAAATTGTGGACAGTCTTAAACATTTATCTGACTGTTGCAAATTGACTGAAAAAATTGTGGTCTTTTTTGTGCCATATACATAGTTTTAAAACATTAATAATTGCTGAATTGCGCCTCCTCCATTTGCAAAATCTACTGGTTTTGTTGAGGCTTGCAGCGTGTCAGTCAAACCCCCCAAAAATTCTGAACAGTCTTAAAAAATTTATCTGAAGATAACAATATACATTGTTTAAAATAAAAAGCTGAATTGCACCTCCATTCCCAATGGCAAAATTGACTGGTTTTGTTGAGGCTTGTTGTTGCTGAAAAAGGTTGTCGTTGAAGCACCACCCTGTCTTCCACCAGGTCCACTCTGTATCCAAGAGCCTGGTCCACCAAAACCAGTCAAACCCCCCAACAATTCTGGACAGTCTTAAAAAATTATCTGACCTGTTGCAAATTGACTGGAAGAAACTGTGGTCTTTTTTGGGATATATAAATTGTTTTTAAAAAACGCAGAATTGCACCTCCATTCCTGTCGGCCAAACCTACTGGTTTTGTTAAGGCCTGTTGTATGTCTGTCAAACCCCAGAAAAATTCTGGACAGTCTTAAAAAAAAATTTTGACTAGAAAAAAATTGTGGTCTTTTTTGGGCTGTATAAATTGTTTGTTCTTAAATTGCTGAATTGCGCTTCCATTCCCATCAGCCAAAGCTACTGGTTTTGTTCTGGTGTCCTGGTGTGTTCGTCAAACCCAAAAGAATTCACCAGAAAATAAAAAACATGTGTGGGTGGGGGGGGGGGGGGGGGGGGGGGGGGGGGGGGGGCGCAGGACAACATAATCCAAGTCAGTTGGATTGCTGAAGATAATGATTCCAGTCGTTTAAGCACCACCCTGTCTTCCACCAGGTCCACTCTCTGTATCCAAGAGTCTGGTCCACCAAATCTCCCTCTGATCATCATTCCTCCTACCATGTAGAGGCTTGCCGAGTGATCCCACACTCGGATATTCCAATATTCTTACAGCGCCACAATTATATTTAGCCCTCTTTCTTCCAGCACGCTGGAGGAGTGACCAAAATATTGTACGCTGATTCCCAGCCTCTTGAGCCTTCACACTCGCAAAAAAATGACAGTGGGGATCGGCAATCATTCATTCACAAAGTGGATGATGATAAGACACAGTTGCAAAACACTCAGGTTATGTTTCGGTCAAGTCAGGAAGATAAGCAGATTGAGGAAGTGGAAGAGGAGGTGGTGGACGATGAGGTCACTGACCCAACATGGGAAGGTGAAAAGCCAAGCAAAGACAGCAGTACAGAGGGGGAGGGATCTGCAAATTTTTTTTTTAAGGAATGTGCAGATGACAAAAAAGTGGTAGTTTTCAACCAGTGCAGTACCAAAATGAGCCGGGATGTGAACACTAGCGACTTTACCACCACCAGCATGATCCTCCACATGACATCCAAGCACCCGAAAAAGTGGGCCGAATACCTGGGTCCACAATCTGTATCTGTGTGTCACACAACTGCCTCTTCCTCCCTTGTGTTTTACGCACTGCTGGCCAATGCCCTCTCAAAGCCGCTGCCCCGGGTGCTCCGTTTCCTGCACCTGGACCTTCACATTAACCAGCAGGATCTATGTCCGTTTCCCTGTCCTAGCGCATGCCCATTTCAAAAAGTCCTCCACAGCTTCAGCCCGTTTGTCAACCCTGAAGCAGCGATTGTGGCTTCCAGCTCACCGACTGCTGTGTGACCTGAACGTGCACTGAAACTCTTGTTCTACATGTTGTCCAAGCTTTGTG
>CM070037.1:91208997-91221199 GCA_036250615.1 Ptychadena robeensis
CTCAACCCTTAAAAACAGCTTGCTAACACATCTAATGTTTTAGAGTGTCTGCTCACCTGCAGGCGCACACATCTAATATTTTAGAGCATGAGCTCACCTGCAGGCACTGGCATTTAATGTTTGAGAGTGTCAGCTCACCTTCAGGCACTGACATATAATGTTTTAGAGCATCTGCTCACCTGCAGGCACTGTCATATAATGTTGTAGAGCATCAGCTCACTTACAGGCACTCTCATGTAATGTTTTAGAGTATCCTCTATCCTATATAGTTTTCCTATAAAATGTTCCTGGGGGGTTGAAGGGGGGGGGGGGGGGGGGGGGGGGGGGGGGGGGGGGTTGAGTGTGTTTTGGTCATTCTGTAAAAGTGGCATACAACTCAGACATACTGACTCCCAGCAGCTACTTGGGAGTCTAAGATGCATCCAGACATCATCCCATGCTGTTCCCAGTCAAATATCGCGATATGTTTGGATCAAACACCCAAACACTTTGGTGCTCACTCATCACTAGGTACTAGAGATGTTTCTATATATTCTATTCTATAGATTCTAAGCTAAAATAAGTTTTTAAACCCAGAATCAAAATAATAACATATAAAAGCTTACCCAGTGGATGTGTTGGCTACATTACTTTTTATTCAAGTTATCTCTGACTCTTAGCTGGAAATTTGGCAGCAGCACTCTTAGCAGTACTCTAAAGCTGGCCATACACCTTCAGATTTCTCTGTCAGATTTCCTTCAGATCAGATCAGATCAGATCTACCAACAACCATGTAGTATAGTGTCCTCCCTGATAAAATACATAGTGATTGGAAGGTGTAGAAAGGTCCTCATATTACATGGTTTTGGTAAAACAAAATCTGATCTGAAGGAAATCTGACAGAGAAATCTGAAGGTGTATGGCCAGCTTAAGGTCTAGTCACCACTGCGAAAATGCTGCAAATGCAGCCCATTACTCTTTATTACCCTTTCTCCACAGGCAAGTTAGAGCAGCGCCGTGGTATCTTTATTAAGCCCATTGAATAACACTGGACGTGTCAAAAATTAAACCCTTGCATTCTTGACCCTTTACCCATAGGAAACAATGCTTGCTTTTACAGGGGGTAAAATAAAACATGGACAGAATATTGATATGGACACACTTTTCAAGCTCTATTAGGTTGGATGGGAGGTGTCAGTACACAGCCATTTTAAGATTTATCCAGAAATGTTGAATTAGATTGAAGTCTGGGTTCTGGCTGGGCCACTCATGGACATTAGGGATACGCAATCATAATTTCAACTTTTTTGCTGAAATTTCACATAGTCGAATTTCACCTGGGCCAAATAACTTATAGTGTTAATTGTGATTATCGTCAAAATTTTTTAAAAAATTTCTTGACTTGAATTTGAACTTAATTTATGGAAAAAAATATTTGTGTTAAAGCAATACTTTATTTTTTGTAGTATACCCTGGACCCTTCTCTACATCCCCAGCAAGTTTGGTACTGATACCATTTTCAGGGGCTTTGCAATCAACTAACAAAGCAGAACTGGTCGAATTTTCAATAAAAACTCAAAACTTAAAAAAAAAAAATCTCTTAGGGAAAAAAAATCTTTAATGGTTTATTAAAACTTAAGCTGCCCATATACCGGTAGATTTTTTGTTCAATTAACAAACGATTGATTGGTGTGCATGTTTGCATGCTTGGTTATCAATCGAAAAAACACTTTCATAAATTTATCAATTATGGTAGAAAACAAGTTGGATCGCACGGAGAATCAACATGTTGGTAAATTCTTTTTCGATCCCATTACTTTGGATGGGGACTGAATTAAAGCAGTGTGGTGATGTCGTCGTAGGATTGATTGTGGGTCAATCGAACAGGTATCAACCTGTTTATGCCCAGCTTTACTTTTGCACCCTACCTTCTGAAATGTGTATAGAGGTCTCTGAGACCTCTATCATAGAGATTGATCATTTTCTTCCAGAGAGTAAGAAAAATAGCATTTTGCAAACGTAATTTGTTTAACCTCCTTAGTGTTCAGCCCATATCGCACCATTTTTAATGGCGCAGTACAGGCGATCACAGCAGAGTACAATGACGCCAACGACGTGGGCTGGAAGACTAACACTCTTTCATTAACATGGATATCACTGGTGTGCCCCCCCCCGCCCCTCATCCCTTCAGTGTCACAGATGAAACCGGAGGGGAGCACCGGAACCCCAGAAATGCTTTTTGGGATGAACCCTACGAAGGTTAAAAAAGTATTGTCAAAATCATACAAATGAATTTCTAAAATTACAAAATGCTGTGACAACAGTCAGAAAAGTTTTTTTTGCAAAAGTATCTCACTCAAACAGGTATTGTCACGTGGAAGGTGATGAGGGGAGGACAGGAAATTTAGGCAGAGTACTCTGCTGCGATCACAAGGGAGGTTAATGCTTTTTGTTACACAGTGCTGTGACAAGAGCCAGAAAGATGGCTTTTTGAAGAGGTATCTCAATCAAACAAGTATTTTCATGTCAAGGCCACATGCATAAACGTTATCTGTTACACATTGCTGTGACAAGAGCCAGAAATGTGGCCTTTTGCAAAAGTATCTAACTGAAACAGGTATTGTCAGTCAATGCCGTACACATGATTTGTGTTTGCGGTGCTTTGACAGACCATATGGCCAAAATGGCTTCTGCTTTTGAAATCTGGTTGTAGTGCTTCTTATATTATATATGATTATAGCAATAAATATATTGCAATTTCCTTTTCATATGCAACTGTATATTCTTGTTTAAAGTTAAAGTTTTAGAACACCCTGTAGCAGGTTTTAATCCAGGATGTCTCTCTACAACTTCTATTTATACTGACTGGTCTTGTAGTGTCGTGTTTGGCACAACCAGATTCTTTTCGGATGTTCCTATGCTCTACACTGTCATTCAGGCTTGCACATGAATAAACGGAGGGTCTACACAGCAAAATATGGGATATTTACAGGCTTAACTAGAAGGAATATGTACAGCTTCACACCATCACCCAATGGCAGGGATGGGGCATCAATCTTAAGCTGGCCATACACCTTCAGATTTCTCTGTCAGATTTCCTTCAGATCAGATTTTGTTTTACCAAAACCATGTAATATGAGGACCTTTCTACACCTTCCAATCACTATGTATTCTATCAGGGAGGACACTATACTACATGGTTGTTGGTAGATCTGATCTGATCTGATCTGAAGGAAATCTGACAGAGAAATCTGAAGGTGTATGGCCAGCTTTAGGATCTAAAGTTCCAAACAGAGTCCTTATTAGCTGCTGGTTACCTACACAGGGCTGAGGCCACCTCCCAACAATTAGCATTCCAAAGGTATATTCCACTTACTAGATTTTCCACGCTGGGACAGTGACCGGTGGCTACAGGTGTCTTCTCACAGGAAGCACAAACGAAAAGCCTAGAAGATTCTTAGTCAAAAATATTTATAAAATAGGAAAGGATGTGGCCAATTCCTGTATCTGGGCACAAAGCAACTGCTACTTAGTAGAGCAAAGGAGGGAAGTTCCGGCCCATCCTCTGAAAGATTCCCAAGCAAGCTGAATATGCAGTCTTAAAGAGACATTACACATCACTATACATACATTTACAGTTGTACAATAAAATATACATTAGTGCCATTTTTCTAGTCACTACACTCTCCCAGTTCCTGCCCCTGAAAAACACTCTGCCACCACCATGCTTCATTGTATTGGCCTGAAGATGAGCAGTGCCTGGCTTTCTCCAAACATGATGCCTGGCATTCACAACAAAGAGTTCAATCTTTGTCTCATCAGACCAAGGAATTTTATTTCCCATGGTCTAAGAGTGCTTCAGCTGCGTTTTGGCAAACTTCAGGCGGGCTGCCATGTGCCTTTTACTAAGGAGTGGTTTCCATTTGGCCACTCTACCAATCATGGTCTGTTTGGTGGATTGCTGTAGAGATGGCTGTCCTCCTGGAAGGTTCTCCTCTCACCACAGAGGACCTCTAGAGCTCTGACAGAGTGACCACCGGGTTCTTGGTCACCTCCCTGACTAAGGCCCTTCTCCCCCGATAGCTTAGTTTAAATAACTGGCCAGTTGTAGGAAGAGTTTCACACTTCTCCCACTTGATGATGGTCACAGTGCTCTTTGGGAATTGGAAATTTTTTATGTTACCTTCCCCAGATTTGTGCTTCAAGACAACCCTGTCTCGGAGGTCTACAGACAATTTCTTTGACTTCATGCGTGGTTTGTGCATTCACATGAACTGGAATCCAATTAAGCTGTAGAAACAGCCTAAGGATGTTTAGGGAAAACAGGATGCACCGGAGCTCAATTTTAAGCTTTATGGCACAGGTTCTGATGTGTTTTTTTAAATAAATTTGCCAAAATCTCAAGTAAACTTTTTTGACGTTTTAATTATGGGGAGTTGTGTGTAGAATTCTGAGGGGGGGGGGGGGTCTAGAATAAGCCTGAAAGATAACAAAATGTGGAAAAAGTTATGCAACATGAATACTTTCTGGATACACTGTTAAAGCATCATGTATGCACATTTGATAATTTGATAATGCACATTTGATAATTTAACACTGAGGGCTGGATTCTAAAAACATTAAAGGAACAGAGACATTTTCTGTTGGTTTGCCTTTTCACACTTTTTAGTGTTAGGTAATATATTGAAGGCTAGAGATATCGATTGAGGCTGCAGACATGAAGCAGAAGAAAGCTAGAACCATGGAGGTAATTTGAATACTTCTTCTAGGGTAGTTTTGTGTGATTCGTTTTTTCTTTATGACTGATCTATTTTCTTAAAAGAGATAATATTTGGGAGTCTGTTGCAAGGTTTATCTTTAACTGGGTATATGACCAAAATTTCTTGGGCACAGGCAGGGCGTTTCTCCTGCTATGCCAAATATGAGTGCTCATAGGGCCCCAGGTCCCTCCGGAGAACCCCGACACTGTCACAGACGTCCTCCCTGTGTTGATATGAACAGCTTGTGCTGCTGCAGGAGGGAGAGGGTGCTTGGTGTTGCGTGGTGTGTGCTGGAGGGGGAAGAAGAAGAGGACGTTTTTCTCCCTCGTTCTTCTCCAATAGCATCGTCCCCTCGTCCCCCCCCCCCCCCCCAGGTCGACAGCTCCACCAAGGACAGGGGGCCCTAAGCAACAACTAGAAACAGCACTGGCCACAGGTTTTGTATGAAGGTGGATTGTAGTGTACTGTACCATGGTCGTTAAGGGGTTAACTGTGTCCCCATGAGTAATGTCAGTGATTGTGTTTGTGCTGTATGGGCACACTGTCATTTGAGCTGTTGCCAGGCAGAGCAGCTGTCCTGCTGAAATTGGGAGTGAGATGTATTAATTTAAGGAATGTGCTGGCAGAAACTGAACATGTGATATTGTGATGAGCCACCTGGGAGGAGAATAGGAGCTTATATAAGTTAAGGACTTTATGTGGGTTGGGTCTTAGCAGCAGAGGAGTAGAGAGCAGAGATGTACTGGATCTAGTGGGAACAGGCCCCAGGCCTGCAGATCCGAAGACCAGGTCTGCACTGAGATGTAACTAAGGCCTCACCCTTGTACCCCTCGCTGGGGGCTAGGGCCGTCCTAGCCTAGAAGAAATCACTTGAGTGAAGAAGGCTAGGCCAAAGACTGTACCGGCAGATACTGCTCCCAGATGGCTCCCAGGAATACCATGGAGTGTAATTGGCACTGTGACATCATTGCAATAAAGGGGCACCGTATTTACAACATCAAATGTGTCTTGGACGTTTATTGAGGGATGTGCGCAAGGACCTGGCAACCGGAAGAAAGCCCACTCAGCCGCTCTTGCAGGTGAGGACTGTGAGGCCTGGCTGCCCCTTGGACGGAAGGGAGGTATGTGTGTGTGGAGGCCTGTAGAGAGTCCCTGGCAACATAGGGGTGAGATCATTATTTTCCCCTGATTCACCCCGGTATGTGCTGTGCACCGGGGTGCTAGAGATGGGCGGAGCTTCCTCTTTCAGTTTTCTTTCAGTTGTTTTTTTGTCCAGCAGATAACTGTAGGCAGCCTAATGGTCAATTGAAAGCTGCTTACAGTTTTTGCTCTCTGTTTTTTCCTCAGTTTTGTTCATTATCAGACTGGGACATACACACTAGCAACATAATAAAACAACCACTCACACAAAAGCTCAGGGAACATTATCACTTTATTATATATTTGTTATTTAATAGTTTGTGTAGGTGACAAGTAGTGTTCGAAAATGAAAGCAAAATGAAAATTTTTATGAAAAGAAATATATTAGGAACATAAAAAAACAATGTTAAAAAAAAATTATTCAGGGACAAGGAAATGCAACATATGGTAATTCAAATTGGTGTTAGATTTACTACATGGTTGTATGATGTGTCCTTTCAGTGATGAAAGGAAATAGAAAAGTCATGAATGTTAATTAACAGATATGTGATTAGAGTCATTACAAGAGTTGGGAGGATGTAGAATATTATCAGTGTGACACTGTGTTATTTAGGTGACACTTCACAAACATGAAAATAATAGAGGACCCATCACTGCTCATGGATGAACAAGTAGAGAAGCACATTATGTTATGTAATCCTGTAGCATTGCTAATGAATCGGCAGCTGTCTTAATGCTGTATTTAGTAGGCAAAATATAAAATGGAACAATTATTTATTCTTAACATGTAAATCTAGCCATTTATGTCTACTATGTAATTTATGTTAATGTAGTTTCACAACCAACCATATATGCTGTGAGGGTTGTTAGGCCCATAAATATGTTCTGGTCATAGAAAAGATCATTTAAAGGTATATTTGTAGGCAAGCAGGGCCTTTGTTAAGGATGTCTATGTGTCTGGGGACCGTTTCATTACCTGCCTTAAAGGGCCTTCACTTTCATATATATGTTCTGTATTATAATTGTGATTATACCTTTTGTTTCGTTTTTTCGCATATTTAAGTTTTATTTTGTCCTTTGCTTCCACCCCGTCACATTGGATGAGTCCTATGGTGTCCTTGCAGCAATTCAAGGGGTCGCCAGCAACTTGTCCACGACAGGCGCAGTTTTCTTGCTGTTTCCCTATGCAAATGAATAAGGCCTGTGCAGCTATAATGCACCCTGAACCACGGACAAGCCCCATGCAAATTATAGGCAAACAAGCCCTAAAGTATTTTCCTTAAGACACAGCTTTACTGTTTACTCTGTTTAATCCTGCATACTAGCCTGGTGCTTTATAAATACATAATAATAATGATGATTTAAAAAATATGTTCTTTGTTTATTTCATGATGGGTATACTCTGACGTCTCAAGCACATGCACAAGGCCCCTTATCAGATTTAAAACTATAAATGTGTGCATTAAGAAATATAATGCTAATTACTAAATATATATTTACCACAAATTTCTGGAAGAAATTTTATAAAACCACTAGCTAAACAATAGCTCTAAATATAGCCACACTTAAAGAAGGACAGAAATAAGATGCAGAGCTATAATTTATATACAATTGTCATGGGATAAATATGTAGACAGGCTGTATTGATCTCTGCATCTGCTGCTAGTTGCCGGGCTGTGAGAGTAATGCGCTGATATTTTAAGCTTTCACAGCTCACAATAGGCAGATAGTTCATTTGCTTTGTAAACTAAATTTGGCTACAACGTCTGACATATTTATTACTATAAGATGTTCAGATTTTACTTTAGAACCTAAAGCCCCTAGTGGTCTGCCTGTATCATTGTACTCTGCTTGTTTTCTCTGCCCTCCCTCCTTCCCTGTACACATGGGGCTGGGAAACCGAAATCCCCTTCTTTCACATGGAGGTCTATGGTGTTGCCCCCCCCCCCTTAAGCATCATCAATCAGCTTGTCCTCTGCAATTTAGAATGGTCGCGGGCTTGCAAAGCATTAGTAAGTATGCCCAATCCCAGCTCAGGCAAGTTTGGTTTTTAACCATTCTGCCATTCCTAACAGCTCCATCTCATCCAGTGCTGACTTGTCAGTCCTGCAATGGATGAGATGGAGCCATCTGGCGAAGATCAGAGCCTCAGCAGCGCAGATTTACCATTCTGCACTGCCATGGCGGCTCTAATCTGAAGGATTGCTGCAGGCGGAGAACAGCAGGAGATTCAAATGTAAATCACACCAGAACAGTTTTTTTTATCGTGAAGACTGTTACCAGTGTAATTCCCAGTTGTGCCCTTTAAAGTTAAACCTTTCTTCCCTGGTGTGTTCAGCATACCAGAGCAGAAAGGGTGCCAAAGGGAATTGTACTGGATACAGTGATAACTGTATCCAATACAATTCAAAGTAAAAAAAAACACATAACACATTTCCAATTGAATTATTATATTATTATCAATATAAAAAAATATATATAAATACATACTGTTTTGAAATCTATCATACAAAATAAGTATTTTAGAGATTTTATTGTTCAAACTATATCTTTTATTTTTTTAATGTAATTGTTTTAACATAATTGTTTGTTTCAAACATTGTTATATTCAGAATGTCTAGTAGACCCTTGTACGTACATATTTTAGGAAGTTACAGGCCTACAACATAAACCAAATACCATTTTATTCCCCTCCCTGCGTGTGGTGTATGGGGGTGGCCTACCAGGACCTCCCATTATCTTCACCCGAATCATGGGGGAGTGGCTCTCCATACTATCTATGTCACCGTCCCTGGGATGTGAGTATACAGTTATATATAAGCACACTGATCATGAAATAGGATGGAAGGTATTTTAATATATTAAATTTTTGATGTCACCAGATAAGCTGAATGTTAGATATCTCCTGATGAAGCTTAACCTCCCGAGCGCACTGCTGCGGTCCAGATTTCTGTTCCAAAAGTGCACCATAGACTTCAATGGTAAATTTTTCTTTATGTTGTAGGCCTGTAACTTCCCAAAATATGTCCGTACAAGGGTCTAATAGACATCCTGACTATAATAATGTTTGAAACACACAATTATTATAAAAAAAAGTACATAAAAATATATAAAATGTATCATTTGAATGCTAAAATCTCTTGAATACTTATTTGGTATAAAAGATTTCAAAACAGTATTTATGTTTATTTATAATAACATTTTTATTACAATTGGAAATGTGTTTTGTTTTTGTTTTACTTTGAATTGTGTTGGGTACAGTTATCACTGTATCAATACAACAATACAATGGAATTTGGCACCCTCTGAAAGGGTTAACTTCAAAGACCACATCTGGGAATAACAATGGGGATCACCCCCATTGTCATTCCAGGTGTGCTCTTTGAAGATAGCCCAATTTGCATATGAATGTCCCAAGGCTCCCCCCCCCCGGGCGCAGGGGGGCCGCAGGACATTCATATGCAAATTGGGCTGGGAGAGTGGTGACATGCCGGCTTGCTTCAGATCCCCGGGGTTCGTCTCAACCCCCCAGGAGGTTAAAGAAGTATTTTAGTGGGACTCCTATATATGAGTATAACTGCTGTAAATATGCATTAAAGGGTCGCCAAAGTTAACTCCTGTGAGTTAAAACAATCCAACTTGTAGTACCTTCTGATAGACGTTCCATACACACCTCTCCAATGGCCATCTTCACTACAGAAACTGTTAGGCCCTGGGCCTCTCATCGCTAGAAAGACCTTTACTGAGGAGAGAGAGCGGGCAAGCAACACACCACCTTAAGTGGGAACAGGCTAGAAACTGTTTAATCTTTTGAAACATCTTCCAGCAAGAATGGGACCAGAGAAAGTGCCAAACCTATAAAAACTACTTTTCCAATAAAAAAAGTCCCAGTAACGTCCTAGTTATCATTTATCTGCAAGAGTGTGTGGACATTGGAATTACTTATATTCGGGGACCAGTGCACCTCTGGACCTGCATAAACTGTGCAGCCCAGGGAGTGAGATGGCTATAGGCAGTATGCTAAGTCTATGCGTGATTGCTACTGATCGTCTTAGGAAGAGAGCGACTGCAAGGGAGGTGCATTTCACTCACATGTTATAGCATTTACATCACTTTTTTGTGTCCTTTATAGTGATGGCCAAACTGCGGACAGGTCCGTCCGCGTACATTCGGATCGGACTTTTAAAAAAGTCTGACGTCCGCCTGTTCGCTGGAAGATTCAAATTACCCACCTGTTCGTAGGGAATTTGAATCGTAAAAAACGGAAATGTCATTGACATCACTTCTGGTTTGAGCCGGTTTTCTTTCCAGAAAGAATTCTTCCACTCAGTGGACCACTGAGTCTTCACATACCGATAAGCGGCCGATTTTCCCGCTGACCGACGGCGCGAGCGCGCACGCCCGTCGGTCAGCTGAAAAATTGCCCACTTATCGGCATGTGTATGCCAGGCATTAAGGGATGGACACACAGATACAGATATGTGCAGCCTGGGGAGGTAATGTAGGAACAGGCAGAGAGATATGACCAAAGAAGAGGGCCATAGAAAGTGTCTGGGTGATATGAGGTAAGACTGCCACTGACATCTCTATCACAGTGAGGTGTGAAGCACTGCTTCCCTGGGCCAGACCTCCACCAGTATAAAGAATGCTTGTCTAAAGGGAAGCTGACTATGGCATTATTTATTCATTTAAATACATTGTTATAAATGCCTGTATACTTTGGGGTTTCCCTAACTTAGGACAGTGACAGGGCTTATTCTCTTAATGTGTATATGTTTTATTGTATTTATACCTTGCCCTATACACTATTCTTATGCTATTCACTGTATATATATATTTGTTTGATGCTTGTACCCTTAAGGGTTTTGCACCTGCTGCCTGCTGTGAGGTTGGGTATGTGTCCATATTGCTGTCTCCCTTTTTCTCACTCTCACTTTGCTACAATTAAGTGTATCAAACCTAATCTGCCCAACTACTGGACTTAAGCCAAGCCCACTGGGAGTCTGTAAATGTTAGCTCCTCCTTTCTGAGCTTTTCTGATGCTGACCTGATATACTGCAGATCCTCCAGACTTGTCCCCAGACGCAAGATTCCTGGGTGAATTTATCCACTGATCGAGTGTGACTTCCTGGCAAGGACTGCTACTTTTTTTCTCCAATCTGGTAAATGTACCCTGCTGTCTGGACCTTCTGTTTATTGGTGTGAGAGCTTTGTGTCAGTGTGCTGAGGAAAAGACATCCTTCTAAAGAATCTGGTTGTGTGAGTGATGCACTACATTGCAACCCACGACACTACACCATTATTAAAGAAGGGGGGGCAAGCCAGAGACAGTGGTGCAGTTGTCACACTAACATTACAGCTCTGGTTCTTCTGAAAGACTAGAGTCCCTGTTGCTGGCTTGCAAGTTCTTTAGCCCTTGTATGAAAAAAGTTGTATCATCTGGTTCTGACCACACTTCCTGCATCGAGCTAGATTGAGCTACAATATTACCATTTATGAACATAATATTGTTACAAATGTGACAAAGTAAATTTATGAACATTGTTGGGAAGACTTCTATACATTTAGAGTAAAAATATATGTATTCCCTTTGAATTCCTGGATACCTACAAATAAGGCAAGTGTACGGATTGAGTTCTGCACAAACCATATTAGGAGAAACAAAAATCCCAGATGTATCTATACTAGCAGACTTTATCCGCAGGATTTCAGAGTTGTCGCAGCTGGCTTCTGGCTGTGTTTCCATTGTAATGTCATATTAATACACACCTCTGTCTTTTGACTTAAAGAGCCACAAACAGACGGAGAGGCCGTGGGAAGCGAGCTCCTTATTGACTCTGGCAGAGAAGAAGCAGCATTGATGTATTTTGTGTAATAGACTGGGAGCCACAGAAGGTTATTCTGGAATAACAATAAATAAAAACACGCCTATGCTGATAATTAGCACCGCTCACTGCCTTGGCCTTCTCTCTCTCTATGAGTGAGTACAGACAGTACTGGAATTCAGTACAATTGACAGATGACAGATGACTGATGACTGGTGCTCCACAGGGAGAACTGCTGCACAGTTCAAAATGACAACTTTCCCGATTGAATGCGTCCAAAATCTGGTTTACTGACATTATTAAAAAAAATTCAAAAAAGAAGAATAAGTTGTGTGCCAATGTCTTACAGACATGAAAAGAATGTTTAAAGTTCTTAACAGATGGCCAAGTAGTAGAATCTATACCTGTCTATACAGGGAGTGCAGAATTATTAGGAAGAAGTATTTTGACCACATCATCCTCTTTATGCATGTTGTCTTACTCCAAGCTGTATAGGCT
>CM070037.1:91224768-91241412 GCA_036250615.1 Ptychadena robeensis
AGTGAGCACCCCTGTAAGTGTGAAATGGTTTTTCCCAGCCTGTTAGTTTCACATTGTTCAGCATTCTAGATAAATGTGAGAGGGACTCAGAAAATGAAGATGTAATAACTTTCTTACAGCAATAACATTCTAAAAGAGAGAAGAAAAGAAAATTAAAATATTTACAGCTTTTTGTTTTAGAAGTAATGTAAGAATATTTAAATGTATAAGAATGCCAATTATAAGATGTAGGCCCTCATAGGTGGCAAATTGCAGACTTAAATAAATTTTACTGCCAAATATCTTTTGTATCCTATTTATGTTGGTGATTCAATATATCCAATGTGGATGGGCTCTATGTTATGGGTGTATTGAAGATTTGCCTATAAGTTTGGCCATAAAAGCAAAGTAGGATTCATTGTCTATCTCAGTTGTCTATTTATTTATACCTGTTAGAGAGCTTTTACAACTCTCATTGTGTGATCAAATGACCTGAAAATGTTAAAAATTACTTATGCCAAAAGAAAATCAATTATCTGTTGTGATAAACAAAATTCAATTCCCCAAGCAAGTCCAGATTCAGAAATGTGGTATAAACTATATCTAAATATATAACTATTAGGTCCAGGGTAATGGTTGGCATGAATATTTACATGCAGATGAAGCAGTCTTTGATAATTTAGTACAACAGAAGTGCTTAGGCAGCGGTTTCCATCTTACACTGTAGACATTGAGCACAGGTCAAGGAGCACCCTGAATGATAATCCTCTGATTTAAAACTAAAAACTAGATTAAAATGTAATTCCATCTTGAATGTAAATCAGCTATGTCACAAAGCAGATTTAGGAACAAAGTGACTGCAGGTGCCTAGTGAGGAATTTTGGAACCAATAAAACAGGGATTTTTTTTCTACCTGTGATATTGTTGTGGAATTTAATAAACCTGAACGTATATCCCTATTCAACAAATAACTGGGATTATTTTCTTTTGGTAGTAACCCCTTCTGAAATATAATTTCCCACATGATACATTTTGGGTAACAGGGTAAACCGGGATTAAAAGCAATATCCTTTTTATCAGCTGCCTACCCACTTCTAGATTATAATGATCGACCTGCAGATTTGCAGACATCAACTGCCGTGACACTTCCTGGTTTGTCCTCGTAAGGGCGCTTTGGTCGCCAACATGGTGATAACGTGCTCATTTAAAACATATGGGCATTTTGCATGCACTATTGTATGTCACTGGACATGTCCATTTATTTTCAATGGACTTGTCCAGCATCATACTTTTTGTAGCGTAATTAACAACGCGGGCTGTGCATTGTTTTATGTGGTGCAGCATGTCAAAAACTATGCACAGTTACATTGTAGCCCATAGGGAACTACAGGCAGGATCTTACCCACTCTCAAATCCCTGTGTGTTTTACTGCAGTGGAAACTAGGCCTTACTGATAAAATTCAATGTTTCAATCTTCTAAGCATAAATATACTCTGGGATTGATGGTACTGAGGAAAGTGTGCACTTTGTACTGTCGGTGAAGTTCTTCCTTAAATATGCTTTTGATGCACATTACAAAATTACTTTACCACGTCAAGTGGTTACCATAACTAACAGGGTCCTTTGTACAGGCCTTGTGCCATGTGTTGAGTCACAAACTAGATTACCTTTACATGGTTAAAGTCCAATTAAAATCCTGCACCTTTTTATTTCTCCATAGTCTCCTTTACATGTGTTTTTTTTGTGATTGACGAGGACTTTTTTTTCAACACATGCAGTTTAAAAATTATGACTTTATTCCTTTCCTGCTGAGACGAAGACATAAATTGAACTCTTTGGTGTTAAATGCCAGGTGTTAAGTTTGGTGGCAGCATTATGCGGTGGGCATGTTTATCAGCAGCTGGAACTTGCAGACTAGTCAGGATAAAGGGAAAGATAACTGCAGCAATGTAGAGACATCCAGGATGAAACCTGCTTCAGAGTGCTCTCAGACTAGGGTGATGGTTCATCTTTCACCAGGATAATGACCCTAAGCACACAGCCATGATAGCCAAAGTAGTGGCTTCAGGACAGCTCTGTGAATGTCCTTGAGAGGCCCAGCCAGTTTATTGAAATAAAGTTTTTTCTAAATGAGGCCCAACAGGGTCTCACTAAAAATAGATCAAACATGTAACTGAATAGTGTTCAGAGAGGATAACAGAGGCAGGGTAAACCCGTTTACACTAGGGAACCCAAACTGCTCACACTCCAAGGTCTAAATGGGGCCAGGGAAAGTAGGGCCTGCACTGGCTGGTACTCACCCCACCCGATCGACATGGCCCCCAAATCGGATCGGCCAAGAGAACCAACCTGTTGGTCTTTTCTGATCGATTCAGCACACATCAAGGGGAGTTGCCATTTGTGAAGCGATCGATCGGGCACAGAATCGTCCAGGAATCGGTGGCCTAAGGTGGTAGGGACAGACGTAATTGGGCGATCGATCGCCCATCCGATCCCCTGTGGCATCGCCGGAATCGATCGGATGGGTGATGGATCGTTCATGGAATCGACACATGTATGGCTAGCTAAACAGAGTGGACAGCTTGCCCAGTTACTCCAACTCCATCAGACCCATCCTCACAGAGGAAGTGGGCCCTGGCTACCAGTACCACACGCAGTTTCTGGCAGAGAGTGGAAGGCAACTCGGTCACCTGGACGGCCGCGTGGTGAGCAGACTTTACCCTGCAGAGACTGTTGCCTCAACTATAAAGGACTGGCTATGGCCATTCAAGCTACCCCCGCTAACCAGTTATATTCCATTACACGCTGTAAAGTACACAAGTAAAGTTTATCATTTATCTTTTCACTACCTTGGGCCCGCGTTCTTACAACACAATGAAGACCAAATACCAATGGACATGTGCTTCAGACTACTGTGCATTGTGGTGTTGAATATTAGAGTATGTTTTTTGTTCCATTGCTGTGCCAATGGGCCGTACAGTTGAATTTATTGCAGTGCAAATAATATATCTGATATACGATATTCATCTAGCAGATTGCACAAGAAGCAGATGGAGGAAGCAGTAAATAATGTATATAAATATACATAAGAACATGGTTTCTAGGGTGTGGTAGGAAATCAGACCATTTCCTCTGAGCAAATTCCACAGCTTCCAAGTTAATGTGTAAAATGTGTTGCTGATCAGTGAGGTTCTGAAAACTCCAGGGGATTCTGTGGTACTTGCAACACAGTTCAGACCAGGATGAAATTAGTGATTGATGGCTTGATTAGGCAACAGGGACAAAGAAGGAAGAAATTCTCCATATATTGTAGCTTTATGTATAAGGGTAACTATTCTAGTAAAGAAACGGCATATACATTGCAGAATAACTTATTTTCTTAAATAACATTTTTTCCCTTAAATAGCCTTGTAAAATAGTGATAATTTAAAGTGAACTTTTTTTTCAAATCCAAAGTGTACTGTTTATATATTTAGGCTGGCCACTTTATTGCTAATAAGCTATGATTGAACAGTGAGGGAGAAAGCAGAAAACGTATGAGGGGCATTTGACACTATATGCGTTGCGGTGCGTTTTTTTTACCGCGCGCGTTTTTTTACCGCACACGTTTTTTTACTGCACGCGTTTTTACATAGACAACCAATGTTACCATTCACACTGTATGCATTGCGTTTTTGCATATATGCGGAAATGAATGCCTATAAAAAACGCATGCCTTTAAAAAAAGCATATAATGTGAAATGGCCCTAAAGCATTTTTTTTATCTCCTGTCAATATGTTTTTTTTCAAACTCAATGGCTTCCGATGCTGCCTCTCCCAGTACAAGCAACTGGGAGATGAAGGGAAGATTATATGAAAGGAGTTTTAGGTACTTAAACTAGGTGCATTTTCGATTAAAATATTAATCTTTAAATCATACATAATATCATTTATTTGTGTTTTCTATCTCTGCCTGTAGCTTTATTGTATTAAAAAAAAAAGCTGAGCTGAGGAGACAGGTCGGGATACGGTCTGGCAACAAGTATGCACAAAAGTTTTTTCATCTCAACCCCCAAAATATTGGCTTAGATCAGGGGTCCTCAATCTTTATACAGTAAACAAGGGGCCAGTTCACAGTCCCTGAGATTGTAGGGCGGCTGGACTATATTTACTGAAAAAAAGTAAAGTGAAGTGCAAAAAAAACATGAAAGGACAATACAGAAGTTTAATAAAACACTTTAACCAACATTAACTTACAGCTTTTAATGAGAGGTGTTGGCTGATGAGATGTTCGTGAAAACTCACCTTGATGCAGTGTCCACAGGTTATTGCTGTGTGTATTGGTATGGGTATTGACATGTATTGCTGTGTGTATTGTACTGGTCACAAGCCCCCCTGCAGCCAAAATACCTTTCACACATGACCCCCTAATAATCATCCCCCCCCCCCTTCTGCCTCACTCTCTGAATACCCCACACACATGGCCCCCTAATAATCATTCCCTCCTCCCTTCTGCAATTTAACAACCCCCATATAGAGGCTCAAAAAGGGGCATGGCTAGAAATATTTTTGTCTCCCCCCCCTCCCCGACCTGCCACTCCTTTTCTTCCCTCCCCCAAACCCCTTCTATACCTCACACCTCAACACTGCTTTGTTCCCAACTGGCCTGTGTAAAAAAAGGGTCTAATGCTTACTATATTAAAATTTGAAACAAGAAATTATGAAAAAAAATATTGCTAATTAAATAAAATAAACAAAAATTAGCTCAAACAATAATTAATAAATGCACCTGTACCATTTCTAACTGACCTCCATAGAGTTGCTGTGTTCATCGTTATATCTTTCTTTATGTTTTCAATAAATATTAATGTTGTCCAAAATGTTATATTTTGTATCAACTGAATTCATTCAAGTGGAAAGTTCAACTCAAACATATAAACTTGACTTTGAACTTTATTTAAGAAAAAAACTACAAGTAATGAAGCTTTCGTTTTTGTAATATTCCAACACTTCTATACATCTCCAGCAATAGGGGGATTTGGGAGAAGATACCATGTTCCGTAGCTTTGTGATTAACTAGCAAAGTCAGAATTTTCAGGGGGCGGGCAGCAAAGGCTGACTGGATCGCAGGCTGTGGCTTCTTTCTGCTGATTGGGTGCATGATTCTTGGCCATAGTTTGATGACCCCCTGAAGAAAAGTAGATTCAGATAAGATAGGTAGGTTGTAATTCCCATTCATTCCTTATAAACATAGATATAATTACAAAATAAAATAAATACATATTTTATGACAGAAAGGTATGTTTTATCCTGTGTCCCAGGATTCCACTTTCCATGGTATGAGCACTGGTGCATGTGAAGGTTCTTCAGAGATTAGGGGAGTTTCTAAAAGGCTTTTATGTGATTATGTCTTTTGTTATCTCACAGATGTAGAATTGTGTTTAATGTGAGGAATGCTGCTTTATAAACAAAAGAGAGCAGCTGGCTGCATATTCCGTTTCTAGTGAATGCTAGGTCTAGCACCTCCTCAGCCCATCACCTGACCCTTTGATATGCACATTATTTGATTACCTGATCATGCCCATTACCTGATTCCTTGCTCTACGCAGTACTTGACCTCCTACTATGCTCATTACCTGTCTATACTCTGCTCAACACGTGATCTACTATGTCTATTAACTGGTCCCTTTCAATACACATAACCTCCTACATCTCCAGCAATTTTGGTGATGATATCATGATCAAGGGCTTTGTAATTAACTTAGAAATCTGTTGAATTAAACATCTCAAAGCAAAAGCACATTTGCTGTGTTTTTCTGAGCCTTAGCTGCTGAAAATTGGGTACCTCGTCTTATATGCGGGTCGGCTTATACTCACGCTTATACAGTAATAGGTTATATATAATAGGTGGGGTGGATGGGTCCATTCTGTGAACAGCACCTGATCTTCTTCTATGCCCATTACCTGGTCCTGCATATCACCTAACCTCCTACATTTCCACATTACCTGGTCCCTTACTCTTTACATTACCTGCTTTGACCATTACCTGGTCCCATTATCTGCACATGACCTGACCTTTTGCTCTGTCTCTTACCTGGTCTCTTGTTCTACATCTCATTTGACCTCATACTCTGCCCATCGCCTTGTCCCATACTCTGCACAACACCTGATTTCCTGGTCTTATATGTGCTACACATCATAGAAAAGGTTAGGTTTGGAGTGATATATACTATATAGGGATAGGACAACTGAATATATAGAGCTAAGTGGTTCAATCGCTTTCTATTCTCGGACTTAGTAAAAATGCAGAGAGGATTAAGGAAAACAGGCAGAACGAGAAGGCGAAGGATAGAGAAGGGGTAATCAGAGAACATAAGAGGAGAATACCTGGAAAGAAAGAAGAAGAGGTGAAAGTTCAGTTAGAAAAAAATTTGCAGGTTTCTCTCTGGACAAAAACTGGAAATCCATAATCTCATATTCTATATTCGCCATATTCTCTAACTTGTGCACTTCCCAGTCTTACACAGAAATATTGGCCTCTGTACCATTAGCTGCAATATAGAAAATGTTACAATTGTTAGCCCTAATTGTTTCTGAAAATGTTCAAATCACAAATTATTAACTTTATTTTCCAGTTCACCAATGAGGTCAATAGAACACCATTAAATCTACAGTAGCTTACCCTTTGCCTCCTTATTTCCTCTATAAGCACACCTTGTTCTAAAGGGCCATCGGACATATTGTAACCTATATCTAGGTTATGATTCAGCTGTATTGGTATGTTTTAAAAAAAAGCTTTCTATGTCTCTATAACTCTTTTTTATTCTTTAGGGGTTTTTCGTTATGTTTAATTTTCTTTCATTGTGAGAAACAATTATCCCGCTGCAATTCTTTGTGTTTCTAAATGAACACGCAACTGCCACAGACTGGTTTATAATGAAAAGCTTCCAACCAGATGCACTGCAGATGATAACAATGGCACTTCGCCCTCCTGCCTAGAAGAGACCCTGTCTCTCTTACACATGCAGCTCTTTAATTGAGGCTTCTTGGCACACTCTGCCACTGAGTAGGAGGAATATTGTAGCAAAGCTATTTCTTTCTTTTTTTTATGCTGTACTGGGTGTGAAATCCCCAAAACACAGAAAGGGTTAACATAATTACTATGAGGTCATCTTTGGCAGAGGAAGCAGCTTTGGAGTAACTTTGTGTAGAGTAACTTTTATTAGAATGCTGACTTTTCTTTAATTTATGAGCCTTTAAGCCTTACAATAAACTGCCTGATATACTTTATATGACAAAAAGTCAGTTTGTAGAGCTGCTTCATTTTATAGAACATTTGGCCTTACTCTGGGGGTAAGTGTTCAGCCAACAGTGTTCAGTTCAGGGCTAATATTTAGGACTAATAGTAGCCAGTTGGGCGGATCAGGAATCAATGGTACACCACCTTGGGAATCCGATTTGTGGTCGATTTGGACATGAGCCGATCTCCAAAATGGCCGATTCCACAAAATCCATTGATCGGAAAGGATCTATGGGTCCACTTACATACTTCGATTGCCAAACGATCAACCAAAAAAAACCAACATGTTGGTTCAATGTCTGATCCGATTATTAGTTGATTCCGATTTTATTTGGTCGATCGTTCAGGGTGGGCAGAACTCGATTGATGGCTGATGCATGCGGTGATCAAACTGTCAAAAGTCGAGTGAAAAATCGTACCGTGTCTACCTTAAGAGCAGTATCAAACTATAAAACAGGGTACAGACGGCTTGATATTTGAGCCATCCGATGGTCCCTGCAGCATCGTAATGACGCTTTGCCTGGAGATCCGCGGTCTCTAGGCAAAGCAACGGACATCAGTTGTATAAACGGTCATGTCTGATATGGCTGTTTTCTTTTTTTTTTCTAGTCCTCACTGTTTTGTATCATTTTTATTTGTACATTTTCTTGTAATTGTTTGTAAATTATTTGTACATTTTCTGCTCTCTCCCCGGCTCAGCCGATGCTTTGCCTGGAAACCCGCGGTCTCTAGGCAAAGCAACGGACATCGGCTGTATTAACGGTCATGTCCGATATGGCTGTTTTCGAGCAGGATTGATTGGTATGATGGCCATCGATCGGACCCATATCTGTATGTCTGTACCCTGCTTAAGGGTCATCACTGCTTACCCTGTTCTTTTCTCCTATCACAACACTGTGCTATAAAGTGGACCATAATTGGCCTATCACTTTCCCAATCCTGCTGTTCAAGAACAGATCTAGATATAATCTAAAGTAAAAATATTCCTTAATATAAAATACAACTTTTAATTGATTGTTAGAGAAGCACTGATATTCCAAAATTTCTACGTAAACATGTAAATGGTATGCAGACTAAAAATTGAGCCAGTCAAGAACAACAGCTCCTGCGCTCACTTTCAGTCCGTATACATTTTGCATGCCTTTGGCTTAGGTCCACTATTCTAAATACTTTTTATGTATAGTAATGAGAGTCATAGGCAATATTCAATATTTCTTGAATAATTCTACTAATATTCAGTTTGATATTCGTAAAAACATAATTGACACATATGGTCATGCATTGCAATAATAATAATTGCGATTATCTTCAAAATGACTGGTCACATGCGATATTTATTATTATTAATATTGTGTTATGATTATTATCTAATATTTGCAATATTTTACAAATTCTTAAATTGTTGATATTCGCAAAAAAAATATTTGCCATTCGAATATTTAAGCTCAACACTATTTATGTCTATGACTATCTACATTAAAGCGGTTGTAAACTCAAAAAAAATCCCCCACATACATTACATGGACATATTACACACCATTACAGTCAGCAGTATACATCTGTGAAAACTGCTACACAGAGAAAAAAAAGGTACTTACAATCTTCACTTCCTCATTTCCTAAGGCACCATCTTAAGTACTGGCACTTGAAGCCACTTCCGCCCATTCTGTTGGACATTACTAAGGTGCCCCTCCCCTGCAGACATATTTACCAATCACAAAGGGTTTGGTATGGGAGGACAGTTCTGGTCCTTCCAGAGATCCATGTGCTGCACGTGTGTGTTGCAGTTTGCATAGGAGACAGGAGTGAAGCTGAAGGATGAAACTGTAGGAGACAGGAGAGATTGAGACTGAAGTGAAGCCAAAGGATGGAATGACACTAGGTGACAGGGAGGGATGGAATTTGATGTGAAGAAGAATGAAGATGACACTAGGTGACAGTGAGGGCTGGAATTTGATGTGAAGAAGGATGAAGATGACACTAGGTGGCAGGGAAAGCACAAAGAGAAGGAGAGGATGGAGATAAGTGGTGGTGAAGGGGTTCAGTGTGGAGGTGTTATGGAGGTGACATGGATTTGGGGGGCACACAGGTAGGCTGAGGATAAGGTCAGGTAGATAGGAGGTGATGGTGGAGGACACACAGGAGGATTTGGGGCGCTGCACTGACAGAACACCTCCCATGTGACTGTCATTGTTTACTTCTCTGCCCCTCACAGCTCCCGTGTCCTCCATCCTCCTGCTCTTATCGCGAACACTTTGACAGCTGGCAACACAAGAATGCCGAACTCCGAGACAGAGAAGGGGGAAGGAGGGGGATTTTCTGCTGACAGAGAGGAGACAGACAGGAGCTGCACAGTGCATCGGCTGTGACATTGATGTCACAGAGGACAGGCAAAGCAGAGCATTATGGGGCTGCTTTCCCAGGAGCCCTTTCAGCTATGACAAGCGCTCGAGGCGCAATGTCACAGCATGGGAGGGGCTACCTCGGAAAAACTCGCCCCTTCTGCTTTAAGATTTTTTTTTATTTTGGACAGTGATTGCCCTATCTATTGGCAGTCTGATGCCGATAGTGCAAAGTGACCTACAATGTGGTAGGTCCGCTTTAAGTTATATGTCTATATGACTGCAATCAGGTTATGAACCTAGATGCAGAGCTCCGCTAACAAACATTCCTGGAAAGGCAAGTCAGGAGTCAATGCTCTATAACTGTATGAATCTCTCATTTTTTCCCCTTTCAGTGTGTCTTCCTTGAGGATGCAGATTGCACTTCCTGGCCTATAGTTTACCGCTGGAGGACACATCTACACTCTTTAAAATTAACCTTAAAATACATCAGAATGAGTATGTATAAGTATGTAATGAGCGTTCGTCTATTGAACAGCAAATCAATGTGCACCACTTTGCACAATCGATTCCCGTTTGATACTTTGGATGGGGACCCTATATCTAAAGTAATGGCTTCGAACAGGGATTTACCAAGCTTTCTTCTAAGGATAAAGGGAAAAGGGTGGCAGCATTCAATTTGCGAACAATCATGCATGGTGATCGATTGTACAGTAATCGACCTGTGTATGGAGACCTTATTGCTGTAATGCATCAGATTGCTCACTGATAATAGTTTTTCTTTATAGCATTTTTTCTTAAGCTAAGCAAGCCATTCAAATATAAATAGGTCTGGCAGTGTAAACAGTTCATATGCAGAAAGTTGTTTGAATATAGAAGTCAAAGTCCATATTGTATTGTGTGGGTACATCTGTGCAGGTGCGATGTGCAGTCTACAAAGCCATTCAGCTGAACTTTCTCTGTGATGTATACAGAGAGATCTCAGCCACCCAACACGCACATGAACGGCAAGATTTCCACACCCCTGCTCCTGGCAAAGGGAATAGAGAGTACGCTTCAGAGTATGATTGTGGATGAAAATAAACAAAATTTTCAGGATTTTGACATCTCACTTTAAGAATAAATGCCAATTTATTAACATGTAACAAATGCAGTATTGCATATGCTTTCACAGCTACAATGGGTGAGTAAAATCATGTAATACAATACAATCAGGTACAGAGCTCAATAGCTCTAGCTACAATGTGTATTCATAACTTTATACAGATTCTCCTCCCCTTAATGGCTGTGTCCATTGAACTGTAAGTAGACTACATTAGGAAGACAATCTTGCTGTGTTCTCTCACTAGAAAACTCTCTCTTTGCTCTTATGTATCATTCTCTTTTTTTTTAAATAAATAGATTATCCAATGCTCTCTCTTATACAAATGAATTAAAATAAAAAACACAAAAGTACACCGGAGCAGGGTAATTTAATTTGTCTCCACCTAGAATAATGTTTGTTTATTAAAATAAAAATGTTGGGTTTCGTGGAAATTATACCTGGAAATTGTTCCTATGTGACCTCATATTTGGCAGGAGGTTGTTACTTCAACATGCAAGTGTCTACAACACAGGTATGCCTAAAGCTTTTCCGTACGGTTTCTGTGAGATCAGATCGCCAGAATCCTTCTCCTGATCCATCACAAATCGATGCATCGATGCAAGTGATCGATCAATCCATTTGACCCCAAATCACACATAAAATTGATCAAGCAAGAATCGGACCTGTCTGTAAAAGTTAGTAGATCGCTCAGGAATCGCGGAGTGTTAATGGAGATCGACCTGTTGGCATCCAACCCACATTACATAATTTCTGATTAGGACAGCTGGAGATTGCACGATCTGTGATCGCGGGATGGAATCCACAAGGATTTGAAGACGCCATATGGTGCAGTGTGCGATCTATTCTGTAAATGGAATCGATTCCGGAATCGCATGCACGTTTGTTTAAAAGATCGATCACTGGAAAAACTAAACGTCTATGCCCAGCTAAACGAATTCAGGTACATGCATCAGACAGCATAGCCAGGACCCAAAGCGTTGTTCACACCCTAATCATACATACCACTTCCTACTGATTGGATGAGAAAGGAGCAGAAGCACTTAACAGAGTGATGAGTCATCTTGCTACTCTGCACCACAGAAAGACCCATAAGCATTATTTTATTATAGGCAGGAGCTAGGCCAGTGGTGGGCAACTGAGTTGATATGGAGGGCCACAAGTGCGGCCCTCGGCATCACTAAAGGGCCGCACATAACATTGATCCAGACCCTCCCCTCATTGACATATCTCAGCAGGAGGTGGACCAGATCCCAACAAGCAGTCAAAACCTGACAGCACCCCCCCCCCCCCCCCCCCCCCCCCCCCCCCCTCCTGCCCCTGGGTGCAGAGCTCATATGTAGACCTGGTTTCCATGATCAACATTGACAATTTTACTGATGTAGGACCGCCAAAGTTGATTAGTAAAGCCCTATGTATTAACAGTTAGGTTTTGGGGGACGCATGTGGAGGACCAAGGGGGGAGCCGAACAACGCCCTAAGGGCCGCATGCGGCCCCCAGGCCTCAGGTTGGGCACCTAGGAGTCATACACTGCTGATGAAATAACTTGGTAACTAAGCAATTGAAGCAGTTTAATGGCAGCCACCTAACTTGCATCACATCAGTGTCTATACCCTGACCCAGCAGTTTAATATGAGGCAAAATAGTAGTTGTAGACTTCAGATTTCATGTCAATCAAAAACATTGGGAAATAAAAATCAACTAAACAGATTCTTTACTGGATTTATTTTTTCTTTCTCTGAGATGAAAGGTTGATCGTATCTAGCTATTATCTTGTTTCATAGCAGCTCTGGATGATTACACAGCACTGAGAGGTATAAATAGGGGTGCAGGTGGTATTTTTTCTACCTATGTGTGTTACTTTGTATTACACGTCACCACGCTGGGATTGGATGGGAATCGAGGCGCACTACTTAAGGTGCTCGATTTCCGTTCCAAAGTATGGCAGTTGAAAAGGGATTAACAAACATGTCCCTTCCCTGTTCGACGACCTATCAATATATGCGGTTTAAAGACAGGGGTGGCCGAGTTCGACGGCTGCACAATTGATGGGCGCAAACATGCATGGCGTGACGTCATCGCTCAAAGCAACCATCGATCGTCTATTGGTACCTCAACTTTACAGATGTACCTTTTGTATAATAGTCCGGTACCGTCATCCCACCCATGTATATCTTTTTTACCCAACACCACTCCATACAGATAAATGGGATAGCCCAGCATTCATCACCATGTGGTTATAGGGGAATACATGAAAAGGATATTTTTTTTCTGCCTGCAATCCGATGGTTGTTTCAAGGAATGTAATTTCACTGTTTCCAAGCAACAAGTCAATTTCAAGAACCTAGTTGATAAATGTGGTCAATAAAAAATAACTTTCCTTTGATGTATTTGAGTCTGTAGCACAGCACCGTGGTGTGCAGAAGGGGAAGGCCCCTTTAGGGTGACGCCCCATCATGCACCAGGCCGACCGAAGGAAATAAGAGAAAGCTACAAGGAAGAGGAGTTGCTCAGTCCGGGGATCGAGGAAGAACGCCAGGTTTTCCCTGTGCCCCTCTCCCCGCCGGGTCTCTAGTATGGCCTACCCTGCCGGTGTGGATACAACGGGCAGACGCAATAGTACGCAGTTACCCGATCTGCCAGCCTGCTGCCAACGGAGCACAGTCCCACGGCTCCCTTCAGAGTGGGGTGGCACCCCCCTGCACCGTGCTACCTGCTACTGTGCCAGTGCAGCATTCCTGCCAGACCGCCATCTGTCCTGTGTACACCCACGCTGGGGACATGCTGGTCGGCTGTGGCCCTATCCGGGTGAAGGTAATGTGTGAAGACCGCCCCTGCTGGGTAGAGGTTCCCTGCATTCTAACTACTACTAGCCCCCCCCCCATTAGGGCCTCGCTGTTGAATAAAAGGTTTTTGAGCATCAACAGCCACCTCTGTTGTCTGGTTGATTCCTAAGTCGTTAAGTCTAGATCATTTCAAATTCAGAACCAGAAAGGGAATTTTGTGGTTTATAGAAAAGAAAAACGCTTCGCTTCAAACATGGCTTTAACTCCGGTGTGTTGTGATTCAGTGCTCTGGATAATTTAAATACTGTGTTCTTTCATTCCAGTCAATTAAATTACACATAAAGCATTTAAAAATATCAGATGAAGTTATTGTTGTATGTGTCAGTGCACATATACTGTTAAATAGTGATGGCCGTAGTGTCCGCCTGGTGGTTGGTTCACCAAGAACATCTTGTGTTTTTGGTCCGCCAGCCATGTGGACACTTCCGATGTTGAGTTGACCTTCCATGCTCCCATTTTAGCAGGGGTGTCTGCTATGCTTTGAAAAAGGGGAACCCTGAACAGCATAGGATACCCCAGAACATACCAGACCCCCTGCTGGCATAGGGTCTGGTAAACTCTGGCAAACCAGACACTTTTTGGCAAGCCTGGAAGGACAGGGAAAATCCTTTGTTAAGAAAGGTGGTCTTTTCCCCACAATATTTGTCAGACATTGAGTATCTGGACCCCTGGATCCCTCTCCCCCCTTTTGAATATGACCTCCATATGAGCTCTTACCATTCAGAAGGGGGGTTGAAATAGATTGACTAGAAATAGAGAAAGAGACCACACTGAAAACTATTTTATAGTATTTTATTTCTACAATTCCACATTACCTTAAAAGTGTTTATCCTATGGGATAACACAGGGAAAGGGTTATAACCTATGAGGTTTTTTATGCAGTATTTCTACTCTCTGTCCTGCAGACAACCTTACAATGTAGTGATGGAATATCTAAAGGTAGCCATACACAGGTCGATTTGTCAGCCATCAAATGCCGATTGATTGCTGATCCAATCTTTCCAGGCGATCAGGAATCAGCAATTGCTCGGATCGGGAATCGATGCAACACCACCTTGGGAATCCGATTTGTGGATGATTTGGACATGAGCCGATCTCCAAAATGTCCGATTCAACAAAATCCATCGATCGGAAAGGCTGCTGCATAGGGCTATTTGGGTTCATCAATGTACTCCGATTGCCAAAAAACCAACATGTCGGTTCATTGTCCGATCCAATTTTTAGTCGATTTCGATTATTTGGGGTCGATCGTTCAGGGTGATCAAACCCTGATTGACTGTCGATCGATTGCCGATCGAACTCATGAACGTGCGCAGTGATCGATCTGTCAAAAATGACCGAGTGGAAAATCGACCTGTGTATGGCTACCTTAAGATGCAACTATCCATAGTTTTAAAAACGTTATACATATACACATTTCATATGCACTGGAAGGTAACGTCATAATATAGATCAGTCAATTTAAAATTTTAACTAAATTGGGTGTTAACCCTCTGAGCGTTTGCCATGTGGCACGGTTTTTTCATAACCGTGCCACGGGCAATCGCGGCGGAGCACAATATGCTCCGCCGTGATTTCCTGCTCAGCTGGAGGTCATTAACATAAGCCCGGCGTCACTGGAGACGCCGGACTTATGCTGAAGAAAAGCGACGCCCCTCCAGTTTGACGGAGGTCTATGGCGCCGCCTACCCCCGCCCCCTTCGCGTCACTGGTGACGCAATCGGGGGCGGACCCGGAAGCATCGGCATACATGCCGGTGCTCCCGACCGCCGTAGGAAGACGGCGATACCTAGAGCGCGGCTCTAGTTAACTGGGGCTGAGTTTCATGATGCATGAAACTCAGCCCGAGTTAACTCTGGCTAGACGCTCAGAAGGTTAAATAAACCAAAATTATTGAAATTAGAGCAACTGTTAACTATAATGTGTCCGATGTCTACTGATGACAGTTGAAACATTTAATGGAGGCCATGGCCTTCAAAGGTTGCACAGCTTTTTACTATCACGTGATATACTGGCCGGGGACAGCATGAGCTCTATTGGTTCATCTATAAAATAGGTAACTAGATTATGTCACTGATTTCCAAGGTGTTATGTGCTGTGAAGACACCCTATCCGTTAATTGCTAGTGATGAGCGAGCACCAAAGTGTTCAGGTGTTTGGTCCAAACGTATCATGATATTCATGTGTTCTACCGAGCACCCTAGCCCAATGTAAGTCAATGGGAGACCAGGGTGTCTGATTGATTGGAAACGTTCAGAAAATGACAGAAACACCATCCAAATGGACTAGAAACAGTATTGGGACCATGTATGGATGCATGTTGGACTCGCAAGTCGCTGCTGGGAACCAGAGTTTGTACTTCACTTTTACACGCTCACAAAAAGATGCGTCAAACCCCCCACGAGAGAATTTTACAGGAAAAATTACACTACAAACTTAATACGGCAGTGCATGCTGTTGAGCTGACGCTCTAAAACAATGCCCGGGCATGCTGTTACACAACAACAGTTGATTGTCCACCAAAACAACACTGGACCTTGATAGAAGCCAAATGAATGTCAGCGAACTACGAATCCCTGTTACAGAACAACAGTGGATTGTCCTCCAAAACATCAGTTGACCTTGATAGTGGCCAGATGGACGTAGCCTATAGACCTTCACAGGACTTTTGGGTCTGAAATTTTGATAGTAATGATAGCCTAACCACCGCTTCTCACAATGTGTGTGCCAAGTGGGGGTCGTCAGGTGGTCACCTGACCATGTGTTTTCCCTATCCAATCACTGTAATGCCAGCAGCTTAGAAGTTAGCTGGCCATCCATTGGATGTCTCCGACCCAAGAAAAATGCGGGCGGGAGACACGAACATGGTGGCCGAGCACACTAGAGGACTCCACACTTCCTCAAGAACCATAGCTGCAAAGTCAGTGTGACAGCTGCAACACATTTTCTCCAACACGCTTTCTCCTCTGCCACTTGTGAATGGTACAGTCTTGAGTCCCAAGGCCTCTGCCTGATCTTGCAGTGCACAGACCACCCCTGGATCCCTGGCTACACATAGCATGCATCCTCTGCATCATCGGGGGGGGGGGGGGGGG
>CM070037.1:91251427-91261893 GCA_036250615.1 Ptychadena robeensis
GGGGCCTTCTATGTGAGAATCTCGCTGTCAGTCAGAGAGAGGCGAGAGAGACATCTCTCCCCGCTGTCAGTGCTTCTCTCCCTCTGCAAATTGCACACAGCCCACCAACCCTCCCCTACCACTGTCAAGTCAACAATGGGGGAACTAGCTGCAGTTTGGGAGCCATTGGTATAGACAATAAAGGGTGACAAAAGCCGTTTATATTTACACAGCAGGAAGGGGTTCTTAAACCTTGTATTCCTAGTACCCAAGTAAAAAGAATTGTCTCCACTTTGGAGGCTTATCAAGGTTATCAGTTCATAGGGAGAGTTAGGCCTGGTTCACGTCGATCCATTTTTACACATCAACATGTCCAAAAAATAATTATATTACAATATATGCAATGGCCCAGTTAACATGAAAAGATATCAAATACATGTTAACAGACAAAAGGTGTTAGTGATGAGGTTACAGGAACAGCACCATCTTGTGGTTGTTTTACCAATTTTATTAGAGATGATGAAATAAAATTTTGAATATTCCACTATCTGACTAGTGACTAGTTAATTAACCAATGTACCTCTTTTGGTACAGAAATCTGAATCTTAGTGGACCTCCAGAGTTTTCGTACTGCTTTTGAGACAGAAAACCGGACTGAATCGGACCGCCAGGGGGGTTAATTCTCAATTCCAGCTTGTCAGGAACAGAGAAATATAGAGGTGTGAGGTCCAGGAGGGTTTCAGAGAAAGAAGGTTCGGGAGGCAGGTCCCCATTGTAAAAATTTGATGGGACTCAATCATTTCTAGCTACGCCCCTGAATCCTGCCTAAAAGTTATATAGGATGGCTAATGCATGTTCTGTTCTATGGATTGGGGAGGAAGGTTTTCTTGTCTAAGGTGTGCTGAGTATACAGTTGTCATCAGTAGTAGTCATTCATTTGGTGATCCAGCAAGCACATTGTGGAGCACCTCAACATTAGAACATTAGATTTTCACCTGAGAGGATCATAAACGATGGTCTTGGGTGACAACAATCCAGCATCTGTACATGGTTTAAGAAATTACATTATGTTATGTTGAGCTCTTTTCTCAGATTTGAAATGACCTGTGAAATGTTATTGTTTCCTAACCTGCTGATCAGGAAGGACGAGGAACACGTTATTGTTGCAGACATATGAGTTACAGCAATGTATAGGTGACACTGTATTACTCTGGAAGATCTGGAAGAAGATTGCTTAGTACACATTTACAGGCTATTCCTAAAGCTGCTTATCTGCACACTGCTCTGGAGAGACCACGGCCTGTGTGTTTTCTGTTGCCAAGGTATTAGGGACACCATAATATCATTTTACCGGATGTGTCTACTGATGTCTCCATAAGGTTCCCTTTTCATTATCTGGCAAACTGTAATGACATTATAGTTCTACTGACTGAACTAGTTAGGTTAACAGTTTCATGGCCAGAGGCTTTAAAAGGAGCCTATTAAAGTTGTCCCCACTCGGTAATCTGCAGTCTTAAAATTATTTAGATTTTGCAGAGAACACATATGGAAAATTAATCTTCCTTTCATGTAACTTTTTGTATACGGTGTCTGACATAGTAGATTAAAGCAGATTTAAGCACAAAATTAAAAAAAAAACCACATACATTAAATATACACAATACTCACCTGTCAGCAGTTCAGATGCTGGAAAACCAAAAAGATATTTACCTTCCTCATGTTCATTCCTGATGCCAGCATCGTAGATCCTGGAGAACTGAAACTACTTCCGCATCACTGCCCCCCCCTCCACTCCACCTCCTACAGAAAGTAGGCTCTCTGTCTCCTCTGTCGGAGAGCTGGAGGGGGGGGGGGGGGTCGGGATAAGATCTGTGTCTGGATGGGAGAGAGACGCTCTCATCACTCCTATTTACTCAAGTCTAGCAAGACTGGGCAGGTGAGACTTCCTACAGCCACAAGGGGATCATAGGACAGATGCCTCAAATCCCATTGTGTGTGTGTGTGGCATTTGGCTGAGGCTATACATCAGATGGTATGGGCGCGCTTGTCCTGCTGTCAGAAAAAGTTTATTTATTTTAAATTGCGGATGTCCGCAGTATCGGCTACGCTGCAGACGATAATACTGAGTTACCTGCAAGGTTGTAGGTCTGGTTCAACACTTACTAGGGTTGATGCCCACATCTATGCCCCGCTGAAGCACAGTCTTTGGCTTGCCCCTCTTCCATAAATGATACATGCCCAGGTTTAACCAGACCTCTACTTGCTCCCATGTGTTGTGCCTGGCTGTATTGGCTGCTTTGCCATGCAGATCATCCCTACTGTCAGCAAAAAGCATGTGAGAAGTGCTGGGGAATCTTCTTGTTAATTCTCATATGACATAGCTAGTGGAATGCTCAAGACTTCTTGGGTTAGATAAAAAATCTGTATCAGTGATGGTTAATACTAAACAATAATAATAAAAATGTGTGAAGGAAGAGATCTGTCCAGTGGTATTGTTCGTTTAGATTTAATGTCGGCTCCAACACATTTTCACCTCACCACAACTGGAGCTTGTAGCAGACTTACAACAGCGTGGTGACGTCACCACACTGTGTTAAATCGGCTACAGAACTGACGGTAATCCTGTGTGCTCCACTAACACATGTTATTCCCGACAGATTGTAGCCAATTAACTTGGAGTGGTAGGAGACCCTGACCACCATACGTTTGGTGCGTCGGTCGATCATCTGCAACTACTGCCAGGAATCAGCATGTCTATGGCCGGCTTACAGTATTCTCTTTCTCCTGCATGCTTTTGCCCTTTTGCAACGGGCACCTTCTAAGGTGCTCAGTAATGTTTGCAGGCTCTGATGTTATTCTTTCTAATGCAGATCCTGTAGCCCTGCATTTTTAAATGAAGGCCAGAGAGCCTTCCAAACCTCAAGATTTAAAGGAAGTTAGGCATAAGGCAAATGAAAGTGGTTGTATACTTTATCATTTCTGTCTGTCATTTACAAGTCTTGTGAAGTGAAGACACAATAGACTGTGTAATGAAATAGGTAAAAAAGAAACAATTTGTATACAAGAAATAGGGAAAAGGGGAAAGCTGTCCCTGCCACCATATGAATGAAATGTGATGGTGATATAGGTATAGTGGATAGTTAATGATTGTGGGAAATGCACCTGAACACCTGGAAATCTTGCCGTTGTCTGTTTCTGACATGTTTATATACATTATAGGCATGGCATGTGAACAGGAACCCCCGCATGTGGGTTTAAACAGCCCATGCAGTGTTCTGGTTACGCATTCCATTAGCTCATGTGCTGGTCCTGTCTGAACATGATATGAAAGTCGGGTTTGAACTGAGGCCCACATGAAAGGCTTCATACTGAGAACATTAGATCTGCCAGGCTTTTGAGATAGCCGTATATCTGCTCTGGGTTTTCTAAGCAGAGAAAGACAATTACTAAAGGGCTTTCATTCCAGTGTTACATATAAAGGGAGATCTGAGTCTTGTAGCATTATTATATTCATTGCACCTTTTTAACCTCTATACCATAAGCTGACAAGTAAATAAAAGTAAACAAAACAATATTAATTTTGGCAAGTTACTATTATGCTTGTATGTAATTGCCTGTAAGTTAATGAACTTTTGAAAATGTATCCTTTTGTCCACAGTAACTTTATGAAACATTTGATTGATAAATTGTTCAGGAAAAAAATGGCAATATGTTCCTGTAGTATGCAGGAGTGGTCCTAGGCAGATTGGTGCCCTGGACGAGCACCCACTCTGTGACTCACCTGCACTTCTCCAGAGACGATCCTCTATCCCCCCGGGCAGCCCCAAACTTCATAAGCAGTGTGGGGTGAGGGGGGAGGCAATTGGGCATCGGAAAGAAAATGTTGATACACAGATGCTGCCCCCCCCCAGCATGATACCACCCTAAGCAACCGCCCATATTGCCCCTATCTAAAACCACCACTTCCAGTGTGGCAGAACACAAGCAGATTAGAGTAGTTCTTACTATATTTTACAGGACGCTTTAAATGACTACAATTTTAAAATCAGCATGGATAACAGGGTTTGTAATGTAATTCAACTGCAGGCAGCCAGAGGTACTGTCCCCTTTAAGACCCCTGACCATAGATCACCTGGGGAAAAGGGGTATCTAAGAGAGGGCCCTCCCACCAGGAAGTTGCTCTGTGAGGTCGGGTCTAAAACTAGCCATACATGTATCGATACCCGTTCAATCGACCCATGATCAATAGCAGCGTGATGATGTGACCAACTTGGGCTGAAAGCTGCTGACAGGCAGCTAAGAGAGACACACAGTAAGGCCCCCCCCTCACTCTTCCAGGAGCAGCCTTGCTGGGCTCCACCCCCTTGCCTGTGTCTCATCTGACAGGCAGAGCTGACACAGGCAAGGGGGCAGATCGACCTTTTTCAAGCGGTATCGAAAATCAATCTCTGTATGGCCACCTTAAGGAGAAGTTGGGCACATTACCTACTCCAAGACCAGGGACCCACATTAATGAGGGCAGGATCATGCTCTTCCTTTGAATGCCCCAGCTATGAGGAGCTGCTAATATTTCCCTATATATGCCTTATATTTGTGCCAAGATTGAGCATGGTGGAGGCCTGATCACCAGTTGTGGTCCTGTTGTTG
Organism: Ptychadena robeensis; assembly: GCA_036250615.1. NCBI lineage: Eukaryota > Metazoa > Chordata > Amphibia > Anura > Ptychadenidae > Ptychadena > Ptychadena robeensis. The sequence continues at coordinate 91,256,054 of CM070037.1, forward strand.
TTATAAGACCCCAGTTCATCACTCTACATTACCAGGATACGCAAATAACAGCCCTGTGTGGCCCGACATCCGCTGGTATCAGTTAGGGTCTTTGCTCCTCAGTCTAATCAGTATTACCCTGCCTCTGTGTTACTATTTTGTTGTGAAACTGTATTTTGATTGTAATAAAATGTTTAAAATAGCAAAGTTGCATCAAGCTGCTATTGTCATTGGTTGATCCATGAATCTTACCCTGCTCTGTTCATTACGATTACAAGCTACTCTTCAACAGTCAAGCTGTCTAATGTATTTAGCATTAGCAGAGGAGCACTACTTACCACAGTGAGAAGATAGATTAAGGTTCTATGACCATGGATAAACTTGTATGTAAATATTGTGGCAACTTTAGAAAATACTTTTTGTAATGTTCCTAAAACCCTTTTCTACATCCCCAACAATTTTGATGATGATACTGTGTTCAGGGGCTTTGTAATGAACTCACAAAGTCAGCTAGTCAAATTTTTGCAAAATGTTTTCAATCATGCTTATTATACACTTTATATCTACCACCCTGTAGCTGAAAGTCAGCAGTTCACTCTGTTAATGCATTATTACAATTAATCTGGAGGCTGACAGATGCGTTGGGAACATATTACTTTAATGGATGAGGCATACAAATTTTAATAATTCTCAACTAAATATTCAGCTTCTTGCATACTACAAATTATGACTAGCTCCTTAATAGCTTAGCTTTTCATTGTCATTGTGCAGCCACTGTGCACCTCAACCATATTACTAGCAATGTTAAAACTTGCATGAAGATCATTATTACAGGTCTTATTATAGATATCACCCTATTATCTTTCTGCTGAGAGACATAATAGTAATTAAAACATGTGATTTAGCCATTATAAACGACACTTGGTATCAGTGACTAACTCATTAGACAGGGTGGTGTCAGTTAACATTCCTGATCTTTATGTTTTATGTAATATGGTCCTTTACACCCACATAATACTTTATTGAAGGTATGCATATTCATTGCATCATTACATGTAATTCTTTTGTGGTAAGGTGAGGACACTTTGATATTTCACTTTGATCATGAGCGGTACACATAGCAAAAAATGTCAAATGCAAATAGGGCATTTTTGTTAAACCCCTATCAGGTTTTTATTGCTGAAAGAAAGTCGAGGGATAAAGATGCCATTGTACTGGTACACGACCAGAATTAGCTTTATTGTTAATCACCAAGATAAGCCAGCATGTTTCCAGGGTGCAGGGATTTCCCTTCTTCAGGGTTATCCCAGACCTGTGTAACACCTTTTCCAACTAGCCTCACATTAGGGGAACCCTTGCAGCCCCTGGAATACATTGTTTTTTTCTTGCAAAATTAGCAAAAACTGTACTTTAGTCATCTACCAATAGAGTGGTGTATTGTTTTCCATCCTGTCAGTGGCGTCACTAGGTTTGGACACCCATAGTGGTGTATATGATGTGCTGTCAATGCCAAATTGTGTGGCAATGTTGTAAACACATATATATATAGTATACAGAGCAGGGGCAGAGGACAATCAAATAATATTAGGCTGCAAATATTAATCTCCTTTGTACAGGTGCTAGGATCAACCAAAGACAAGAGGTGGGCGTGCTGCAAACAAACCGTTTATTCAAAGCGATAACAGAACTGAGAGAAAATTATGTAATATGAACTCAGGGGAATAGTCCTGAAGAGGGAACTAAGTCCAATATTGGCTTGATAGTTTCAGTCTGTGCCTGACTGGGGACTGGTTCTCTTCAACAAACGGGGACCGTAGAGCTCATCCAGCAGAGGATATGGGTACCGGTAACTTGTCAGCCCCTGGGACCACACCACCTCACTTGAATAGGGTAACCCGGCTGGCACCAGATTGTAACACTAGGCAAGCAACTGGGTCTTGGCTGGAGAGTGTATGCTGTTATAAACTGGGGAGAGGGGTTAACCTGGAGACAGCTGGATAGCCCAGTTGCTGCTATCTCATCAGGACCCACTCCTCTGGACCGCCCCTCCTATTCCTGTGTGTCAGCTTTATACCCCTCATGCCCCAGAGCCTCATGGGTCAGAGGATTAAAGGGAACAGCTGCTGAAATGGTCAGTTTGGCTACGCTCCACCTTCAACGACTAACGGCATGCTAAGGATGCTTATTTGTAGCCGGAGATTAAGGAGAGGTGCTGCAGAAACAAGCGGAGAGTAGGCATGACTAAGGTAGAAAAGAGTATCTGGGTGACCCAAGGCAGGACTACCATTGATAACTCTATCATGTGGAGATGAGAAGTACTTCTTCCCTTAGGCAGACATCAACCAGTGTACAGTATATAAATATTAAAAGGGAAGATGACGGGGGTGGTATGGGGGTGAGAAGCCTGTGCTGGGGGGAGGGGGGCAAGACTGTGCTCTAGGTGTAAAATGGTGTGGTGCAGTGCCAATTCCAGCACCTGGCTAGCGATGCCACTGATCCTGGTAAAGGATAGTGGTTTCTGGTAACTGGTAGTGTATTTAAATATACCTAAAGTTTCCTGAACTACCTAAAGTAAGAAAGACTACATACATTTTACTGTAAACTAGAGAGGTTTTTGATAAATTATGGACTATTTAGGATTGTTTTTTTTAAAGAATTTGAGAGAGTTTGGAGCACTCCCACATATTATTTCGGATTATTAATCAAAGTCATTCTGTCTCGGCCCGCACCAAGAACTAACCTGCCATACCAAGCATTCGCCTAATTCCAGGTTAACCAAACAGACAGCTGTGTGAATAAGTAAGGTCAGGTCATTTGGTGAACAGTTATTAGTCATTTTGTGGACAAATAACCATTGAATGTTTTAATTTTAGAAGCTAACCCAGAATGTCAAATGTTATTTTAATCTCAGTACACCTGTTGCCATGTCACTTTCCATGAATGACTTGACTATTAAAGAGGCACTTGGAGAATCTCTCTGGTTAACCCAGTATTCTGCCCGTTCTAACTATTTAATGATTTGGAGTAATATAATCCTTTTTTTTGGCACTATCCATGCAGAGACAGCCTTGGTACAAACAATAATCCCGAGGTGATTCAACCACTGGCATCGTAGCCTTTTATTACCATGAATATAATTATTTGTGACACAGAATCATCACTCACAGACTGTTTGCGCAGCTGGTTGGAAGACAGAATGAATATACCAGGCCTTCTGGGTCACCGTGTTCTTAGCAGACCGAGAGTAGATTTTACCATTTAATGTGCTAAATTCACATCATTTTACAGAATTCATAGGATCACCTGAAAGCCATCAATCTATAAGAATTATTTTAAATTTAGATGATTATGATTATCCTAGATCAACCTAACCAACACATTTTCTTTACCACATATCAGTAGAGATGATTTCGAGTTAATTGCAAAGCCCCAGATCATAGTATCAACACCAAACTTGCTGGAGATGTAGAGAAGCGTTGGGGGTATACTACAAAAAAGTATGTCTCTAACACAAATAGTTTTTGCACAAATTAAGTTCAAAGTCAAGTAAAAATTTCGAAAATTGAAATTTTAACTTAATTCATGCAAAAACTACATGTGCTAGAGTAAAACTTTTTTTTTTTTTTCGAATGTTCCCACAACCCTTTTCTACATCTCAAAGCAATTTTGATGATGATACAGTTTTCAGAGTTTTTGCAATCAGCTCACAAAGTTAGCAAGTCAAAAAATGTTACCATCTCTACATATCAGGTCAATTCTAAACCTTACATAAATGACAGACAGGGCCGGGCCGACACAGAGGCAGAAGAGGCTCTTGCCTCTGAGCGCTATTTCAGTCTGGGCGCTGCTCAGGGGGTTAAACTAGGACAAGTTTAACCCCCTGGAGCAGCGCCCATGAGAGCCCATTTCACGGTCAGCCGCCCGGGATTCTCCTTCTGCAGAGGAGAGCTGAGGGAACCTGTCAGCCTCCGGCTGGACTGATTGGCGCATGTCAGCCAATCAGCAGCACGGAAGGCGACTCTCACCTCTCCTCCACTTCCTGCCTCAAGATACCAGGCTGATGTCAACAGGTCCTCTGCTCCCCGCCCCATGAGCAGTGTCACAGGGGAGGCTGACCTTGACAGGTCCCCTGCTCCCTGATGCCCCTGGAGTGATATCTCTTGGGGTAGGGCGGCCTGTCAAGATCAGCCTCCCCTGTGTCACTGCTCATACCCTCCCAGCACACAGCCTCACAATAATTTTAATAGGAAGAGCCTGGAGGTATTCTAGACTTTGCAAATTCAGTTTGCAGACATCCATTGTGTGTGTCTTCTGCAGTTTTTTCCTGAGGCTTTTTAATATTGTCCATATCGAAATTATATTGTATCAACAAAAATGAAGAAATATATTGTGATATAAATTCTTGCCATATCGTCCAGCCCTATTCCCTGGAGTAAAGGTGTTTTGGACAGTTAGTTGACACTATAACCTATTTCTATTGGTTCCAAGTTGCTGTTGGTTCTTTTGTATGTTCTGAACTCACCAAATGTATGAGCCAACCAAGCGCTCAGTTTGTTTTATATGTTGCCTTTTGTTTTTTTACGCTTATAGGCTTATAGTGGACCCTTCTGGACACTATATACTTAGTTTTTCTCTATATATTTTCAGTATACCAATATTGATAAAAGATTTGTTCTGTACATATATGATTACTTTTGTATCTGCTTGATGACCAAATCTTGATGCTAACATGTGCAATTTAATATGATTTTTACGTGACTTTACATGATTTTTTTTGTTTGTTATGCAAATTTTCATTAAAAGTTATTATCGAAAAAAAAAAGAGAGTAGGTGACATGGGCGAAGGGGACATGACAAAAATGACATGGCAAAGGTGACATGACAAAGGTGACATGGCAAAAGTGACATGGCAAAGGTGACATGACAAAGGTGACATGGCAAAAGTGACATGACAAAGGTGACATGACAAAAGCACTTGGAATTTTGCACTCACTTTTTCTAGTTTTTATTCTGCGTTGTTGACAGGATTATGTTTGTTTACATTAAAATTATGTGGCCCTGATGACAGATCGTGCTTCATAAATAGCTGTCTTTTTATCATTAATATTTAGTTTTCATTATATTAAATATAAAAATATTTATTAACATTATTATTTACATTATTATTTTTTTTTGCTTAAAGGGCTTGCACTGCAATTATGGCTGCATGGCTGTTCTAGGGCAAATTTCCTGATATTAGTGGACCGTGCCTATATAATGTCTCTTGGGATACAGGAAAAGAAGTTTCTCAATCTATTAGAAGTTGTTTCTGTGGTGAAGTCAATACGGCTTTTTAAAAAAAATTTGGTTTATATAACAGTTACATGTTAAAACATTTATTTCCCTATTAAACGCCTACGTACACCGGTGTCCAGGATTAGAGACATAGAAAAAAAAAATCTTCCTTGGAGTAATTTTTCTTGATAATAATGGATTGAACAGCCTCCAGGAACCACATAGTTCTCTCCATTACTCCTTTTGTTTTCATTGCAGTCGTATTTATTATTTCTGGAATTTGTGCAGATCCAAGTTGTCTCCTCATATATCACAAGTGATCAATATAACATTTCATTCATTTGCTGTGTGCTGCCATGGAAGCCAATGAGAGCCAAGAAATGCTTATTAACAAAATCAGAGAAGGAGATCGTTCTTACATTGTTATTTCATTTTTAGACCTTAATACTTTTGACTGTTGTGTGTCAATGTGTACTGAGCATACACATGCATACAAAATAATTTTAATCTTAAACTCACCCAAAAGCTCACTCAGGACCGGGACAAGGCTGAGCTGAGGCAGAGGCTGAGCTGCCCAAGTGCGCCCC